>KE504779.1:428377-447435 GCA_000441515.1 Elaeis oleifera | reverse complement strand
ACTCTCTCTCCTCCTCTCTCTCTCTCTCTCTCCCTCTCTCTCCCTCCCCCTCTTGTTCTCTCTCCCTCACCCTTCCTATTGTGTTGGTATGGTCTTGGCATGAAACGCTAGCATGGTGTGCTGAACCATTCGGCCGGCCGATCAGTCCAGCCCCTGGTACTGGCACATTAACCCTTGATTCTTTATCTTTAGATATGTGAGCTCCAAATTGTTCTTTTATTGAACAGCAAAGATATTATGAAGGCATGTTTCTTCTTGATTATGGATTAAGGCATCTTGTTACTTATCTATATAGCCAGCACATTGACTGAATTCTTCATTTATGCATTTGAGAAAAGTATCATGTTTGAAATTCAAACTTGTACCTTGTATGATTGTTCTTTCCGAGTCTTGGGTTCCTATTAATTCAGAGCATATATGCCCGTGATAAGTTAGCCCTTCCAAGTTTAATTTTCTCTACTCCCTTAACATCCTCGAATCAGCATATTCTATTTCCAAACCTAACACTTTTACACAAGGATTGTCAAACCATCCTGAATCGGACAGTTCAGGGTGTTCCGAGCCGTCCTGACAGCAAATCGAGATGGTTCGGCTGAGCAAAATGGCACACTGGAGGAGGGAGAGGGAAAGAGATGAAGGAAGGGAGATAGAGGACGATGTCATTAGAGGTTGGTGGTGGCCTGTTGAGATGTCGGAGGGCCGCAGAGGCCTCCCGGCTTAGCATTGCCCGATAGGGCATTTAATCGAGCGAAAAAAGAGAGGGGAGTGACGGTACCGAAGAGAGGCGCAGCTAGCCGAGAGGTTGCCGGAGGGCATCAGGTGGCTGTTGTGGCCATTGGATGGCAGAAACATGCGAGCGGAGCCACGATCGCAAAACAAGGGTGACCGCCACTGTTTACTCGTTGTTTTTTTTTAAACGAAGATGAATAAGGCTGCGATTGCTCCGTCCAGGAGCCATGCCAGCCAGCCAGCGGCCTCTCCAGCGGATTTCTCTCCCTCCCTCCCCTTCCCTCTCTCTCTTTTCCTCCTCCTGGTTCTCTTCTTCTCCTCTGTGTCAGTTTGCATCGGTCCGGTCTGGTACGGATCCGTATTGACCCGAACCGCCAGCCGGTCAGCATGGGCTCCGGTGAGTCCACCAACCTTGCTTTTGTACATTATATTGCCCTTGTTACACTATTGTTGTGATTCTCTATGACTTTTGTTGCATTTTAGCGGCTTTCTAATAGTTTTAACCTTCCCTTTCTTTTCAGTCATGCCTTTTCCAGTTGTAAAACTTTATGACATTCGTGCTTGCAAGCCAACAAAAGTAATATATAGTAGTGGAAAGAAGGCAAACACAATCCCCTCCAAATCTGCTGTCCCTGAATTTGATCTTGCCTAGCCACCACCCTTCTGCCAACGTAATCAACATCGACCTTTTGTGACCCATAAGTATGTCTTCCATAAAGAAGGCTAATATCATGAATCTGTGTCTTAATCTAGGAGATCCAACCTAGACTATTTGACAAGTAGCCATTTAACTGCAAAATCGTTGAATTAAATTATACACCGATTTTTCCTTTGTGAGTAGCAATTTGTTGCTTTGATGATATCCTTCATGAAATTATTTTCAGGAGTGAAAAGTATTTTCTTGTAAAAAGGTGGTTTCTCTTTGAAGTAAGCATATTGTACATAACATCCCTTTAACAGGTGATTGCTATAACGGTGGAAGAAGAGGATGATATTGCAAAATTTAAGGATTATGAAGTTTCAACAGCTGCTGCTCCTGCAGAACTTAAGGCACCATCCGAGCCGACATCACCTGTGAAGGAGGAACAAGAGCCTGTTCAAGCTCCTGAACCAAAGGTTTCAAAGACTGAAGAAGTTTCTCGTACAGATGATCGTATTTTCTCCAGCCCTCTTGCAAGAAAGTTAGCAGAAGATAACAATGTAAGCCATTTAATTACTAAAGTAGTTCTTGATGTTAGACTAAGAATGTCACCAGCTGAAACAATTTGGCTGTTGGTTCTCACAGGTCACATATGAGCAGTTTATGCATCAATCCTGTTTCTGAAGCATATAGTCTTACTTTTTGATGCTTTTATTCTGTCAAACCAGGTACCTCTTTCAAGCATAAAAGGCACTGGTCCTGATGGGCGCATTTTGAAAGCAGATATTGAAGATTACTTGGGTATGACTTTTGTGCATTAACAGGAAACTTAGAATCTTGTTTTCTTGCAAAATGAGTGCCTTTTTGTGTATGCTGGAATCAGTGGATTAACGAATTTTATTTTCTTTATTTTCACTTAATGCGCATCTCGTAGTGATAGAGACGTCTGGATCTGTTTGTCTAAGCGATGAAAGTTAGCTAAGTGCTGAAAGCAATCCCTAGTAATCAAGGGATTGTCCATGAAGTTTCTTGGACTTGTGCAATTTGCGCAGTAAATAAAGAAATAATACAATTAAAGATGAATTTTGATCTGTTGTGCTGATTCTGACAACAAGCATGCATGCTGTCACACTTCCCTCTGGTTTCTTGAAGATTTCATGATACACTGCTTCAGTGCTTTTGAATTTAAATGTGCTGATGTATTATTTTCGAGATGCATGCCTTTCAGTTCCATTTATTTGTGGCATGAATGTCTTGATCATTAGATGGGTGGAAGCACTTCAAAGTTCATGAAAAGTTGTGTGATTTCTGTTTCTACAAACTCATATCATACTACCAGTTAAAAATCAAGCCTCTGAATCATATGCTTGCTTGTTTCTTTAAGATCTAATGTTGTCCCTTTTCTTTAATGGTGCATCTCTACTTAATAAAGCATCTACTGCCAAGGGTGTCTCCAAGACAAAGGAAGCAGCTGCTGCGCAAGCCTTAGCCTACATGGATATTCCAAATTCTCAAATAAGAAAGTAATATAACAGTTCCATAGACAATATCGGCACCTGTTTGAATTATTCTATTGTGAAATGTTTGTTAATGTATGATGATCCTTGTTTTCAGGTTACTGCTTCTCGCTTGCTGCTCTCTAAGCAGACCATTCCCCATTATTATTTAACAGTTGAAACTCGTGTCGACAAACTTATGGAGTGAGTATCTATAATTAAAAGATTTCTTGTTGGCTTTTGTTTTCTTTGAAATAAATGGTGATCCCTAAACTCTATATTGATGGCAAATCTGAAATACTTAGGTTGCGTGGCCAACTTAATTCTTTGCAAGAAGCCTCTGGTGGAAAACGGATTTCTGTCAATGACCTTGTCATAAAGGTGCTTAACCTACCTATGGTGATGCTACTATAATGAGCTTCCTGCTTGCGTACTATAGGGCTGATTGCTTTTTGATTTGTATTTGCTAAATACTTCATATGGATGAAAAGGTATGCAGATTATGTAGTGTGCTTAAAAAAAGGATTAGTTGCCCTTTTGTATAATTGGGATTATAAGATTGAGGATTAAAGAAAGCAAAAGATAACAACATGGCTGTTTGTTGTTTTGTCTAATGTGAGAAATGCTGGTGTGGGTCCAGGGAAGTAAGGTCTTTACTTCATAGTATTTGGCATGATAGTATTGAATTTTGAGAAGTTGTAAAGTAACATGCTTAACTTTGATCAATTATGACAAGACATTGTCTGCTATGTTAACTATAATATGTGGTAATGTTCAACCATGGTTAAATATAGAACAAAATATTGTTCAATTTATGTCAAGTGACTTGGAAATCTTTTTAGTCAAGTTTCTGAAAGTGGGAGGCAAATATGTCTTACACAGGAAATGGAGACTTTCATGGCTTGTGCGACTTCCAAGTTCCAACCAAACCCTAAATATTTCAACCAAATGATGATTTTAATTGCTTTTCTCTAGATCAACCTGGTTTTGAATTTTTGTCAGATATGAAGTATGTTTCAAATTTTTGGACTACCAGAACAGCATGGGATGCCAAAACGATGTTTACCTATAGTGGCAACTGTCGCATGTTTTTCAAAGAAATGATTGTCTCCTTTACAATTATTTAAAAAAATTTCATTGATATATATGCATTTTAACAGGTACATACTTATACCTCTTAAAACAACAATCTATCTAGTTATATTATATCTGGTAATAATATCATAAACTACAAAAGGTCATAATACACTGGACAGTATATTTTATATTGTCATGTCTTCGACACTTATTTATATTGATCATGTGCTCCATATCCAACATCATTTTATTGGAAAAAGAATTGCTTGGATGAGGATCAGCATCAGGTTCATGTTTTTGCCTAATATTTTGTGATTTATGATTTTCTTATATCATCTTTGAAAGTTAATTTTGCTACTTTTGGCCTGTTTTAGACAAATCTAGTCTGGAGAAACAAATGTCCAAAGTGTTCTGGTGGGATCAAATTTGCTTTGGAAAAGAATATTGAAAATTGGTTATACAAATGCTTTGGCAGTAAATCAGGGTACTTCCAACAAAGTTGGAGCAGGAATAATAGATTAGGATACTTATGAGCCACTGCTTTTGTATCTACTAGGGTTTCCATTTGTGGCTTTTCTGAAAGCCTTGTCTTTTAATATATTGGAGATCATTCAGCAGGATTGAAATCTTCCGCAGGAGGAGCGTTAATTAGATGATGTTTCCATCATCTCACTTGTTTGATGAAAACATGTCCCAATTCAGTGTTGTTTACTCTTCAAGGAGAACAAATTCTCATTTATTTACTTCTGCTTTTCAGCTTCAGTAAGGGATATTCAAGTATGCAAACATGTCCCTTGTTTAAGTATAGTTGCTGGTTGTACCTATCAACTTCCTTTTTTGTTTTATTTTCATGGAAAAAGGAGAATGAACTTTTGTTCCTATGCAGTTATTTTGTACAACATTTTAATCATATAAAGAATGACAGTAAGCTTGAAGCATATCCCACTTCTTCCAAGCTGTTTCAAATAAACATTTCAATTTTGTTCGGATTTACAACCAATCATGTCAACTCCTTTATATGTTGATTTTTCAAGGTTCAAATCAGCAAGACTTCTTTCTGAAAATTTCATGTACAAGGAATTTACCTTATTTTATCCCATGGCAACAGGCGGCCGCTTTGGCTCTGCGCAAAGTTCCTCAGTGTAACAGTTCCTGGATGAATGATTTCATCCGTCAGTAAGTTTTCAGAATCTGGATTTTAATATATCTTGGATGTTTTCTCCTCAAATGTAATCAAGAACAAGTGATAATGACAATTATCTTGACAATGGCTAGTTATTGAATGCAGGTATCACAACGTGAATATTAATGTTGCTGTACAAACAGAAAATGGATTGTTTGTTCCGGTTATCAGGGTATCTAGTGTGACATTAATTCTTTCTGGATTCCTGTTCACTTAGGCAATTGTAACACAAGATAGTGATTTCTCAGGATGCAGACAAAAAGGGACTATCTACAATTGCAGAAGAGGTGAAGCATTTAGCTCAAAAGGCCAAGGATAACAGTCTGAAACCAGAAGATTATGAGGTAAGCACCAAACATATGTCATGTATGTGTATGAAATAGTTATAATTCCACTATATGAATTTCTGAGCTTATTTTTACAGGGAGGCACTTTTACTGTATCAAACTTGGGAGGTCCTTTCGGAATCAAGCAATTCTGTGCCATTATAAATCCGCCCCAGTCAGGCATCTTGGCTGTTGGATCTGGTAATTATTTTTGACATGAAAACATCGCATTCATTTTGATGACTAGTCTGTTGTGTATACGAGGTCTCAAAACCCTTGATACCATGTAGTTTATTAATTGCATTCCTTCCCAGAGGCATAATACCCTGTAAGATTAATTTCTAAAAGGCATGAGCTTATTGCTCTAGAAAGATGGAGAAACTCTTTTTTCAATGCTAAATGTCATCTACATCAAACCAACCATGCTGGGGCTCGGATGGTGTTTAGTGTTCCTAGATTGTGCATTTTTGTTGCAGTGTTTACTAGATGTAGTAATATATACTAATGCTGCAATGTTGTTTTGGGCGTTGGAGCAGCTGAGAAGAGAGTAATACCTGGTGCTGGTCCTGATCATTTTGAGTTTGGCTCCTTCATGTCGGTCACATTGAGCTGTGACCACCGTGTGATTGATGGTACGCGCCACCTGACATCAGGATATGATAATAGCCTCTACCTTTATTTGTTTATTTATTCATTTTGAGAAATTCTTTAGGAAGTATAGATCTTGTGGCCTCTATTTTCACAAATTGGTAAACTGCCAAATCTGACTCTTACTGTGCTTATGTTAGGTGCAATTGGTGCGGAATGGTTGAAAGCATTCAAGGGCTACATTGAGAACCCGTACTCCATGTTACTGTGAAGCAAAAGCAGCATCAAACATTTTTGTAGAATTTATCAAATAAGGTTCCCCATTTTCTCTGAATCTTCCGTTTTTACGGTCTTCTCCGTTCGTTTTGTGGTTGGTACAAATTAGCCTTGAGGATCTGAAAACTAAGAGTTCAGAGCCAATACAAGAGGACCAAGTTTGTAAAACGTTTTGGTGCCTACCCTCGTTTAATGGGGAACTGAGGCCAGGTTGGCCGGCAAATTAATAACCTTTGTGTATTCAATACTCTGGGTTTCCAGAATTTTCGTCTGATCCATGTTATTTGTTTTTGTTGAGATCTGTAAGGTTGGTCTTGTTTTTGCGTTCCTAGCACGCATCGGTGTACCTTTTGAATCTTTCTATGAATATTATCTCCTTACCAAATAAATAAATCTGAATTCTGAAATGGGTGCTGGCAGTGGTAAATGCACCTTATTTATAAAGGTCGAGCTAGTGAAGTCTGTTGGTGATGGACGTTGTGATTTGGATTTCAAGTTTACCATGATTTCCTTGTGTGCCAGTAAATGAAATTTATTTGAGCAGGGTGGTAGCAATAAAAAATCCCTCAAGTACTAAAATCACGAGCCTTAAGTGAATCCTAAAATGCAGGATGAGCTTTGGAGGTTTAATTGGGTTTCTTATGTTCTTGTAGCAGCGAGACAGCATCATACTCGAGTGCCCCGATATTGGCTGTAGGTGATTCTTGATTATTCAGTTTACCAAGTCATTCGTAAAATACCGTGATATTCCGCGGTATACTTTTTAACAGGGATTAAACATAATGGCAGCCTGGCCGCGAGGGTGGATTTCTATTACCTTTCGTCTTGAAAGTGGAACTTTGCAACACCTCTATGGCCCGGTGAGGGTTTTGCAGGTTCTTTGCCCATCCTCAGGGTTTGTTATATGCGACGGTAATGGAACTAAAACCTCATATATTGATAATTCCACCTAAGTTGTAATTTGCGAGTGGCAGACCCAAACCCAATGGTGGCCACCGCTCTACGCATAAACGCTCTGGAATCCCCAGGAACTAGGTCCAGGTGAAATTAGCCCTGCGACCCTCCATGCCATGCTTTTGCTGCATGGGTGCTTCTAATTCCGCACCTACAATAATTTTAAGTTCCTCGAGCACCCGATGTGATTCAAATTATGACATGCACATGAAAGGTGAGAATGGCTTGGCCATGAAATACCGTCAAATGGTTTTGTTAGCATTCATGACCTCTTGATTGATAACTTTTGCAAAGTAGCTCAAGTCAGTTTATACGTGAAATAAACATCCTATAAACAGATAAATTACCAGAATGAAATAGGTTGTTCTTCCATGATGCTTCATCCACAACCTGCACAAATGGAATGAGGTCCAGAAACACCCTCACCAAGGTTGCACAAAATTGAAGTTTCAATCAGCACGTCCTCATTGAAAAGTGCAAATAATATAATAAAATACAGCTCAAATCTGTTGTATACTGAACTGGAATTAAAATAAACAAATTTTAAATCAGAATATAAAAGAAATACAGAAGGGAACATTAATATATATGAAGAAACTGTCATACATCCAGTGACAATTAGAATGGGATTCAATCACCAGACCCAGAGAACCTATGGCGATCCTCAGGCTCTTGAAGCCATTCTTCCAATTTAGCTTCTCGTTCAGATTTGAACTTATCATATATTTCCATCATGGATGACATATCATGACCATAAAGACTTTCACCAACAGTATCTGCTTCATCAAGTCGATCATCTGAGACGGGGCTTGATAAAGGCAATTCCTCACCTTCTGCATCTGGAAGCCTCGAGAGAGCACCAATATTAACCGCTGATGGTGATCGAGTTGAGGATGGCACTAATTGCTCGCTCTGGGGGCCTTTTGGCACTGTACCAGGTTGGCCCCGCCTAAACCAGCAGCTTTCTGCTTTGCTGAGTTGAAAACAGCTGAAAGATAACCACGGCTGCTTCCTCCACTCTGCTGACCACTGCTAATGTCATAATTGAAAGTGTACTGTGTACCTGAGCTAGCTCTACCTGCCTCAAACCCCCAACTAGGGTTTTGGATTAACCTGATAACAGTTACTTATCAGCTATTGGAAGAAGGTAAATGTTTCAAAATGTCATTACTTTCTACCTATGCAACTGTGAGCTAAATATTAATGTGCAGAGATGCAAATCAGAATATTTAGTCCCATGAAAGATTTAGCAATTAGCAAATTAGGTTTCAAATAAAAAGAGGCATGTTTTCGCTTGATTACTCTGTAATTTACATTGCAAGAAGAAAAGCAGATTCATACCATCAAGCATGAACCTACAATCAAATTGAGGGATTTGGGTTGCAATCAAAACCCTTCCCCAACACCTTAAAGCTGAAAACTACATCTTAAATACAAAATAACCCAAAATTCTTATATACAGCATAGTGGAGTGGATGAGGTAGTTTCATGACTGGTACCACGACAACACATCACCCACCAGTATCATGATTCATGGCTGTCTTTGCTAGTTACGTGAGATGAACCTGGTAATGGATGAGGAGATCTACAAGCCCACCAGGCAGTTGATGTGCCACTGAGGTGAGGATACTTTATGATAAGTTTACAATAATGTATTAAGTATCAGTGACTTGTCTTTTAGCAGTATTAACTTGAAAGTTTATCAAGATTTGTCATGTGTTTACATTAACACACATTTCAATTGATTAAGGCTACATAAAATTAAAAGAACATTTTAATGCATCTAAAGTAGCCTACCTGCTCCAGAAGTGAGCTTACAAAATCAAGAAATAATTAGAAAAAATTCACCATGCTAGTTAAAAATTTGCTGTGCCATAGTTGGCCAGATAAGTTCAAGCTACCCATTCCGTGTGTGCAGGCATGTCACAGCACCTGCTCCTAAATCCTTGGTAGGCATCGTTTGGTTTGAAGTAGCGAAAATGCTATAGGTTCAAGCCAACTTCACTTGTAAGTAGACCTCAAGTTCGATTAAGTTGATGTTCTTCGCATTTTAATATCATTACATAACCCTAACAAGCTACTTAAAAATCACCGCCTCTATGATACACCTAAGTAGAACTTATTCAGCATTGATGGAAACCCCTTTGTAACAACTTATAGCTTTATCATCACAGTACTATATTGTGTTTTCTAAATGTAAGAAAACTTCATTTTCCTTTAATCATGGTTTTATTAAGCCATGAACTTGGCTGAAATACTAGCATGTCTTAGATTGGTGCATTCATGAAAATGCTTGGCTTGTACTTGTACAAACTAATGTTATCTTGTGATATCAGCTGATACAATATAATATAGTAGCTGGAATTTTTATTCTCTGTTATTGATCTTATTATGTTTTTGTAATCACAGAATATTAAAATTGATGAATAAAGCAATAGTCCATCCCCTACTCACCATGTTGATCGATATTTTGATACCTCAGTTATTATATATCAAACAAGACATCTGTAAATCTCAATCACCTAAGTAATTCTTTGGCTTTCCATCTGAAAAAATATAAGCCAAATCTCAATTCATCATGGCATCAGTTGCCAACGATGATTGCCGATGTCCAAGCTTAGAAATTGGAGTTCTAGTACACATGATTACAAACCTTCTAAAGGCTAAAGTGTCCTATTTTCTCTTTTGTTTCGTTATTATTCCTTTCCTCTTCACCATGGTTGGCCGTACAATGGGTGGTTCGGGGCTTGTTGCATCGAACCAATGGGGAACTAGGATGCTTCACCCTGTCCGCTTGGCAAACAGACTGAACCCAATTAAAAAGGTTCCTCCAATTCGAGTAGGCCAGTCCCACCCTTGGCAGCTCACACAAGAGAAGCACCCCCCCTGCATCCTCCAAAAGTCTTCAAAACCCATCCATCGTTGCCCCATCATGGATCCCCCTCCTCTGGCGCCTTCGCTGCCTCCTCCAGCCCTCCCCCTCTCTCCTCCCTCCCTCTTCCCTCGTGTAGACCCTTTGAAACCCTTGCTGCATCTCTCGTTCCTCCACTAGCCAGCCAATGTACGCCTCCTCCTTTTGGCCTTTCTTCCATTCCCCATCCTTCCCTGGCTACAGTTGCTGGACCTGAGAGACCAACCGGTGCTGGTAGGTCAGTGGATCCATGCGTCCAAGCATCTCTCCAGCCTCTATATGGATCGATCCCACCTCTAGGTGAGTCACCCCCATCTCTCTCCCCGTCCCCGCCCGCCCGCCGGCCCCCCCCCCCCTGGTGGTTCCAAAACACTGTGATTCAATATGGCATGAACCAGTACCATCCCATACCAGTCACCGGCCAGCACGCCTGTTGGTACCAATTCTGCCATCATTGCCTTATATTCTTTTTGGATGTTAAAACTGAAAAGAAATTCACATACTGCTCCAAATATCTTTCTAATTCATGGAGAAAAATTCAGATTTAAAAAGGGCACTAGGTTAATCCTTACAGGACTCAAATGATCTCTTCATACCAGTTCACATCGGCTAGTAACAGATGTCCAAAAACCATTTGAGCTGATAAATCTGGTACCAGCCTGTATCTCAGCCACCAGTCACAAAGAAATACCAAACCCATAATAGCTAGTATCAATACAAACTAGTGCATCAGCATGACTACAAGCTTACAGTGTTCATTATTCAATACCTATTCTTCAGACAACTAATCATAATGGGGTAAAGAATGCATGTCCATGGATAGAAGGCAATCACTTTTGAGGTTGAGGACATTATCTCCTTGAAATGATCAAATCTACCCAACTTGAAGGTTCAGATACAGTGTCAAAAACAGTGGTGTCAGGAAACAATCATTGCAGACTGATGACAAAAAAACTCTTAACAGTCCATGTAATCTGCACATATAGTCTCTTTATTGTTATAAGAAATAAAGATTTAAAACACTAACCAAAATGAGGCTTTTCTGAAAGACAGCAGCAGAGTCATACCCCCTCTTTGGTTTGGATGTTGACATGATATGTAGAGACTTGTTGATGTCCTTAATCATCTCATCAGCGATAGGAAGCCCATATTCTGTCATTGACCTCACCACACATATAGAATCCTCGATGTCTTCAGTTTGCAGGGTTACCTCATGAATCTCTTCCACAACTTTGTCCTAAATGATATCACCACATTGTCTTATATTTCTAATGGGTATGGGCTTGAGATTTTATAAAATGTAGTACAGATAAATCTAATGTAGTCAGCATATGAGCATGTAAAGAATTCAATGGTTCATCACCACATACAAGGAACATCCAGAAAGGTAATTACAGGATGAACTACTGAGCTCATCAGACATGAACAACAAACAAAACAAATTCAAGAAATATGATAGGAATTTATCATGTGGACCAAGCAGAAACCAAAATATGCTGTAGTAAGATGTTAAAAAAAAGGAAATAAGGAAAGTGTTATACTATATTGCTATAACATATGACATGTGAAACACATACGATAAGATATATCATTGTGGATGATACAAGAAATGAATATGACAAGTTATAGCATTTTGGGTCCATGGTGCTTCACAGATGCACTACTACATGAATTTGGTTAGCATGAGATCCAGATCATTGATAGCCAGAAAAATTGTTTGGGTTAGTACCACTCCTAAGGTCAGTCACAGTGGAAATTCATCACTCAAAAAAAAGTCTTTGTTGCAAGATTTCAAAGAAGACAGTAAATTCTCATCTTTTGAGATATAAAATTTTCATGTTTGACCACAATGTCAATTGAAAGAAACCTTCCAGATGTCATTCGATTATACTACATGACAATAGTCAGGCTATTCATATGATGATGGTTAATAAGATCAACTCCATAATCATCCATTCAAGCACCAACAATTCCATAATCATCCATTCAAGCACCAACCAAAGTATACTTCCCCTACTAGAATGCAGTCGCTATGCCAAGTAGTATCACAAACTTTCTTCTCTGCCAGGACCAATCATTTCCAATAGTTAATCCTTGTTCCTTAAATTTCCCAATCACTATGCCTTAATAACCATTAATCAGCTCAACAAGTAGTTTAAAATGTAAACCCTGAGCGTACATCCCCAATCTCTTAAATGCAAGAACACATAATTGCGCTCAGCAACATCAGTTAGAAACCCCCACATAATTGCGCTCAACAACATCAGTTAGAAACCCCCACATAATTGCGCTCGGCAACATCAGTTAGAAACCCTCTAGGCTTTCTGTCTAAGCATACAATTACAACCAGTCGAATTCAAGAATTACATCGTTACGGACATCACCAGACGAAACAATAAAGAAGACAATCTTATAAATCACAAAGCAAGGGAATTAGAGCAGGATAAGTAGTAATAGCAGCAGCAGGCGTACCTTGACGTTGAGGAGGTAGGGCATGGAGGTCTGGGCATGCTGCTGGACGAAGAAGAGCCCCATCGAGGGTTCGTTCGCCAAATACTTTATCATCTCATCCACTCCTTCCTTCACTGCCCAACCCCGCAAAAAAAAACAAAAAAAGTTACAAGAAATCATACAATTAAAAAAAAAAAAAAAAAAAAAAAAACAAGAATCAAACTCTAAACCCTAAACTCGCGAATGAAAATTCCGTAAGAGAATAGAAATAGGTATGAGGGTGGGTACCGTTCAAGAATCCGTCGACGGTCGAGAATCCGTGCATCTTTTGCCGGAGAGCAACAGGAGCTCATCACTGATGACTCGGGTGAAGAAGATAAGGCGTTGGATGGGGCGGTGGGTGGATTAGGTAAGTCGCGAGGAGGAGGAAGAGGGAGGCAGGGCAGAGGACAGCGTGGGAGGCGAGGGAGTTGGAGTTGGGCGTCACTCGACTAATGATTGAAAGTATGCGATGGGGGCGATGGCTGGATGGTGTGGCGAGGCGGGGAAATCTCCGTGCGGCAGCGTTTGCATCGGATCCCTCCAGCCTGACGGCTACGGGACAAGCACGCCGCGAGTCCCCGACATCACGCTCGTGCCGAACGGGTTGGTGGCGTGACCCGCTTGTTATTATACCACGTGGCAAGAGAATGGTTGTCCGCATATTACATGACAGGAGCCCATGGGACGACTGAGAGCATCACGATTCGTAATCAGATGTAACTGGCACTCAACCCTAGAGATTTAGTTGATAATAAAAATAATATTTTATATTAAAAATTACTGTCACCAATTAATTTCGTTACGAGATCAAAAATATCTCTAAATTTTTTTTTCAAAAATAACTTTTCAAATCAGTAAAAATTGATAAATATTTATATATCGCTTTACAATTATTGTTATATAGATAGATAGATAAAATATTTTTATTTTAAAATATTATATAATAATTAAATATTTTTTTTATTTTATCATATTATTATATTTTATTTTTAAAAAATATAAAATAAAAAATAAAATTTGATATGTAGTGTTATAGAAGATTATCCCATAATCTTACGTGTTAATACGGAATGCCATCCCTAATACCCGTGTATCGCTTTACTATTATTATATAGATAGATTAAATTTTTTTATTTTTATCATACTATTTATATTTATATTTTTATTTAAAATATAAAAATAAAAATAAATTTAATACATGGCAAATCTCCTATACCCGTATATCTCTTTACTATTATTATATAGATAGATTAAAATATTTTTATTTTATTATACTATTTATATTATATTTTTATTAAAAATATAAAAATAAAAATAAACATTATTTTCATATTCGTGTATCACTTTACTATTATTATATATATAGATAGATTTAAATATACTTTATTTTTATCATACTATTTATAATTTTATTTTTATTTAAAAATATAAATATAAAAATATAATTAATATATGACACTACGAAAGATTATACTATAATCTTACGTATCAATATGAAATGTCACTCTTAATATTTATATATTATTTATTATTATTATATAATTATATTCTACATACGTTTTTGTGTACAAAAATGTGGTTGAAAGCTTTGTTTTTTTTTTTTTTTGTTAAGTAAAATGGTGGAGAGCCTTGTTATTTTCTGTAGGAGGCATCTATCAAGAAAGAATCCTTGTAGGACTACTAATCTAGCATGCTGCCTTTACTTTAAAGAGGATAGGAAAGAAAATAAAGAAAACTAAACATATTCCATACTTTTTCTCAAAACAAGTCATTTTCAGCTAAAAATTAGAAATGTTTTTAGCAAGGCATAGGGTTACAGGAAAATGTTACACAACAGACATGGAGATTTCAACGGGAACGAATTTATGTGCCGGCAGCGGTTCGTGAATCGGAACTTCGAAGGGAGCCATATGAGAATTTGGTGTTATATTAGCACTTCTAACTCAAAAATTACTCCAAATCTGTGACATGTAATAGGTCACCACTCATCCTCTGCCCAAAAAGATTGAGGCAGCTACCTGAATGGACTATAGAACTGGACAAACCTAAAGTTGGAATAACCTGGTTGCTATTAGATTCATACAATAAATTCAAAGGTTCCTATTAATTCATGATACTTTTGGAAAAAAAAATGAAGTGTAAAATATTGCGTCAAATGGAATCTGTAACAACAACAATTAGTAATTACAATAATCTGTAACAACAGTAAACACCCTTCATTTTCACTTAGCTGTAATGACAGAATTGCCTTGGTCGGCAAGGGTATCATTTTGATTCAGTCCAAAACACCAAATGCTCCGCACGGGGAGACAGCACCAACCATAACCACAGGATTACAGAGCTGTCTAATAGGAGATTGTCATTGTAATGGACAAACATTTAAATCTCTGAAATGCTTTATTAGAATAATATCATTAAAGGTAGACATAATTTTCAGATATTTGGTATTCACGAAGAAGAAATTGCTTCCATAGTAGCTTAACAATTTCCCTTAAATCTTCATAATATTTTGAACTAATATTTTTCCAGCACTGTGTTATAATCACTCTTGTTAAAGACAAAGCCACCGGTGATGAAGAAAAGCAACCATTGCTTTCACTACTTTGTATCTCGATATCCTATGTACATACCAACCAGTTCACATACCTCATGTAATGCACTAGAAGAAGACATGAAGCTCACAAAGCAAAATAGCAACTGTCTAAGCTTTTTGATTATCAATAACATGATCTAAAAAAATAAAAGCAATGAATGACTCAAATGCTAAAAGCAATGAATGATTCAAATGATCAAACACAAGTACTAATTTTAATTATAAATTGTACAATTAGGTCTCTCCCTTCTTTAAATGCATAATATTTACGTCACTTCCCATCTCCAGAAGTTCAGGACCAGCGATAAATGAATCTGCAGAAGAAAAAGAATCATGCCACTGGTATTTAAAAAATGGTAGAGGATGCCATAGTCATTAATTTCAGATATTTTGCGAATAAACACTTTAAATTAAGCCACATGTGGTAAGAGAACTGCTTAACTTATACACATTGATAAATTGTGTCGAGAGCCATCTAAGACTCACTACAGATTTTTGCAAAAGACAATGAGGGTCTTACTACTTGCGTATGTATCACTTGACAATCACTGGCAAAATATGATTTAATGAGGACCACACCAATTGTGATTTGTGAATACAACAACTACGTGAGATTGGACAGGAATAACAAAGTTACAATAATATACCAGCTGCAGCACATCAATGTGGCTCTCAATTGACTCCTTTGAGAACTATCAAACAATATATCATTTGATTTTATGAAACATGCAAGCTGAAAGAGAGGCATCCTGTTGCATTAGAACACAATAGAACAGAGATGCATGGTTGAAGTTGAAATAACCTCTGGACTTGCTAGAGAAGAAGACTATTAAATATCTAGAGAATTCTATTTGTACAAGACATTTAGATAATTTAACAGGACCAGTCATAATAACGAAAGATACCATTACCAACTACAAACAGGACAAGCACATGTAAATAAATCAGAACATGTATTTAATGGGATAACAGGCTTGGACTCCGTACAGGATTTGATCAGGGGAATTGATGGAATTGAGTGGAAGTGAGGAGGTCCATGACCCTATGGTGCCTATTTCAATCTAAAAGGAAATACAGGAAGGACTCCTAGGTAAGCTTTACGATAAAGTACTTCCAAGCTGTAAAATTTTTGAAATTTTCTGACAAAAGGTTTTGCGTGTTTTAAATATACAAAAAGGGTTAGTTAACTCATCTCTTTCTTCCCTTTTTGGTGGTGAGTGAGTATTCTCCTTTGTTATTATATCCAAAATGACTAGTACATCACCAGTGTTTGTCGGCATGAAAAGATGCAGATGCCAGGAACTCTGCATCTAACTTAACATTCAGATAAATTATCCACTCTTCTCTGGCCAATTTGTGAACCTCTCAGATTGTTTGAAATTGCGATACAGTATGGCCTTGAAAGAATATGTGCAGAAGTAGAAAGGTGTCTGGTGTTCCTTATGTTGGACAAAGAAGAGAAAAAGGAACAGGCATAGTTCCAAGTATATGAAAGCAACTTAACCGAGATCCGAATTGTCACTAGTTAAAATTACCATCATGGAGATCCTCCTTTTCATTTCAAGGATCACATATGTTTTCAATTTTCATTCTAGTAAATGCTAAGTGGGTATGCGACCTACCAAGAATACATGAAAGAAGCATGGATGCTCTAGTGAACTCTGGTAAGTTAGGTTTCTGTTAACAATTTAAGAATCATAAAACAACTAAACTAATCATTTTATATCTACACTGACATAAAATACCAAATATAAAGGTGGCATGAAATGTGATTTTGTGCTATTTCACTTACTATTTCTCCATATTTTCACCACCATCTTCTCCATGAGAACTGCCATTAACATGTTCTGACTGTTCTGGGTGGATGTAGAACCATCCTGATTGCCTGGGTTTATCAAATGAGAAAAACCCTGCCCAATTGATTTCCACCATCTTGTAGGAAGAGATGTCTGAAGATTTCCTGAATTTTCTTCAGATGGCTGCTCATACAGGCCAGCTGAAGCTGGATCAAGTTCTGAAAACCTTACAGCTCCAAGAATTCGTTCTGGGAGCTCTGATTCAGTCTGACTTTCAATAAGAAATGCTAGGTCTACTGTTAGTGTTGTGACGTAACCAAATGCCAAGTGGACAATTGCGTTGGCAACCATTGAAGCTCCAATGTCCACATCTACCTCGATGAAATTCGATCCAAACACATACTTGCAAGAAACAGCTCGCCCCAATATGCAGATAGCCTGCTCACCCACAGCTGTTCTAACTATCCAAGGCCCCTTGACTATGTTGGCAATCAGTTTGAGTCTTGAATTACGAAATGTGTCATCACCTTTCAAAAATTGATCCATGAGAGATCCATCTTGTATAGGCTCAAGTGCTACAAAATAGGCAATTGCACTGTAGTTATCCTTGCTTGGGAGCTGCAAATTGAAAGCCCAAACAAAAGGGTTGTTGCCATTTGCAATTTCATCATCAATAGCTTTCCTAACCCGATGATTCGGATGATTTAATACCTCACCAATTTTTGTAGGACCTTTGATCCAATCAAATCCAAGAGGCTTTAAAAGGTATTCACCACCGGGTACTTTTACCTTGTTTGAGAGATAGTCAGGGCCTCTAACCATAAACTTGTGACCCGGTGGAGTAGCCCAACCATTTGGACAGTTTTCTGGTTCAAGACATGGAACCGGCCCTCCAGACTTCACCTGCTCTATCCACTTATATTCACTCTCACCATCAGGATCAGCCATGTGCAGGAAATAAACCTTGAAAACTACCTACAATGATAACCATAGAAAAGATCTGTAAAATGAAAAGGTGAGTATGTATTCATGCATGTCTACATAAAACCAAATACTTATGCATCTTTACACAAGTGCATGTATATGCAAGATCAAGTCCTGCATGGATTTAACCGTATAAAGTGACCCTTGGTATTCAGACAAATTATTAGAGTTGGTGTTAGGTTTGAATAAGGAGAATGACAGTTTGATCAAGTCATATCTTTGCATTTGTTGCTTAAATCGTAATGATTCAATTGAATTTCCTCCTCAAGTCCTGCATGGATTTAACAGTATAAAGTGGCCCTTGGTGTTCAAACAAGTTATTAGAGCTGGTGCTAGGTTTGAATAAGGAGAATGACAATTTGCTCAAGCCATATCTTTGCATTTGTTGCTCAAATGGTAATGATTCAATTGAACTTTCCTCACCCTCCCTCGGTGGTGGAAGTACTACTATGGATTTTATAAAGTGGTATGAAACATGGGTTCGTCAAATCTAATCTATGGACCACTATAATATTTTCTTTGCAGAGAGTGTACAAGTGAGGAAGAGCATGAAATTAGATGTAACAATGATAGAATAAATAAATACATAAATAAATAAATACATAAATAAATAAATACATGAATAAATAGATACATAAGTAAATAAATAAACAAATAGAAACATCAATAAATAGACAAACAAAAAATAAATAATACATAAATAAATAAATATGCAAAACAATAAATAAATAAATACATGGATACATAAAGAATAGATAAACAAATAAGAAAAAACTAGAAATTAGGCCACGAATGAATGCATGACCAAACAAACTTTTTTTAGCATTATAAATTTGAAAGGAGTTGACCATTTTGGAGACTTGAATAGAAGAATCACAGAAGCAAATCCATTGACACTTGTGTCAAGCAACAACAAACTCATTAAGATTTAGTAAGAACTAAGATTTTAAATCCCGTGGACAAAGGTCTCTTGGTTTCCCCATGGAACGGGATGCCCCACTATCCCGTTCCA
>KE504779.1:408464-428357 GCA_000441515.1 Elaeis oleifera | reverse complement strand
TTCTCCCTTTCTTTTTTCATTTTTCTGCTTCTTTCCTTTATTTTCCCTTTTCTTCATCTTCTTTCATTTCATTCTTTCTTCTTTTTTCTTCTCTTCCTGTAAGGATGGGTTTCAGAGTTCCAACTTGTCTTGATCCCGTTTTCGCACAAGAACGGGATGGGACAGCCGAGATGCCCCTTGTTCTGCCGGGACGTAAAACCTTGGTAAGAACACCTTGCACAAAATTTTGCTAGCTTATAGAAGTTCAGGTTTGCAGGTCAATTCTGCCTCTGGCTATAAAGAAAGCATGCGAACATTCTTATGCAGCCATATAACCATCCAGAGAGAATTATCATTCCAGCAGGGCAGATGTATTGTCACTAAATTTCTTCACATTCAAATTATTGGAAAAGCCTTTGTAAATGTTGTATAGATAGAGAGCTAATGGGTTTAAGATCAAATACTTCTTCAGCCCCAACTTTCTTAGGAATTAAAGTAAGATATTGTCAGAATACAATGAATTCTAGAAGCACAATGAACAATATGAAGAACAAGCAAATACTTGAAACTTTGGATTCACCCGAGTCTTTGAGCAAATCTGAATGTGATGAATCCAAGAAGACATGACTGAGATTTTAGTATAAGGGAATGCATATAGAAAATTTCCATAGAAATAACTTATTTACTTAAACAAACCAAATACATGATGGGACATGTACCAGGCATAATGGGCTGAAGGAAGAAAAAAAATGAGAAGAACATAAAGGAACTTGAAGACAAACCACAAGGAAGAATCCACTGCCAAAGAATATAAATAGCCCTTCTGGCAATGAAAATATTCAAAAATATGAGAGAAATTCCCAAGTTTGATGAACTCAGACCCAATTTCAACTCCCAAGAATTCACCATTCCTTATGCCTTGAGAAAAGCTTTCTGTTACCTCAATGGATCTGAAATTGAGTTGCATCCTACCAGACAAAACTCTGATCAACAAGGAGTACTTCGACTAATCAGTTAGAGCACAACAATGATTTTTGGCTCTATACAATATGAACATGTATTAAACTATTAAAGCATAACCTTTATAGTGTAATGGTTATCATATCTTTGCAATTACATTGAAATCTCATTGCCCAACCATCTCATTTAGCTTTAAGCCATTTCCATCTTTGCAATTACAAATTTTTTTTTCATTCACATAACTTCTGATCAATACAGTATGGACATCTCAGTGGCTTTTGAAAATTCCATATACCTCGGGTTTCAAATCACCACAATACCTTACCATATTGATCCCATTGTATCAACCTGTATTGACTCAGCGGTATCATCCGGTTCAGCAGACCGCAGTTAGATACAAGGGACATAGCACATCTTGTATGAAACCAGTATTGGAATGGTACAGGGGTGTACCAGGAGATATGAGTCCTTGTCTATAACAAAACTTGTCATCTTTCTTCTTCATCTATACTCTTATCAAATATAAAGGTAATTTGGAGAGTTGATCTTTCACCGAATGCACCTTAATTGTGACCAAATAGGTAGGTTTACCTATTTCTGACTGGCTTTCTAGGTTTCATGGCAGCTCTTTACTTGATTGATGTTGCTTTGGCCAGGAATTAAACATCTATTTGTGCTTGTATTTCCTTTGGTTTTCACTATAAATTCTGTCACTTGTTGATAATAAATGTTTGAACACATATAGTTTCCATAGTAGGGAGCAAGTGCAGAAGCCATACATATAACATAAGAATGAAATAAAGTAGGTTCCATATGGGAAATGGAAAAGGTTTAAAATACATGTTGCTCCTATGTACTAACACATTATTATGTGCAACATATTGAGGATGTCAATGGAAAATATATTTTAAAGTTTAGCAGTGTTTTTCAGTAAACATCAAATCATTCTCAAAGAGAAAAGGCTGGGACAATTTTTCATGTGCAGCAACGAATGATACAATGCACTAAATGGATTGCAAAGAGAAAACTCAAATGCACCACCAAACTAAACTAATCCAGTTACATAAGCAACCAGCTTCCCAGCAAGCAAATGAAATGCTTAAAACTATATCAGAAACAATAAGATGTTTAAAGATTTCTTGCGGGAGGATATCTAAAGCACCCATCGCCATAACACCTACTATCACTGGAAAGATAATAAAAGAAAGAATTTTCTGTTGATGAAGTCAATGGAATCCATTTTCCACACAATTTCAAGTACTGAAGAATATCTGGTGCTTTAGGAAGCCTGATGGATCATTCTGAGATGTGTAAAACTTCTAGAAGAAACTTTATCTTAAGTTATCTAAACATAGCTCCATCCAAGCCAAGGAGCTTGTCTCATCTTGGGCAAAAAGTTGAAGCTTAGTAATGTCAAAGCTCATGCTTCATGTAAATCACCATAAATATAAATTTATAACCAATAGCCTTATTCCAACTACCTGAAATCAGCTGTACTAATCCATCTTTGCCATTCAGTCGTACTGAATACTTTCTCAATGACTGTAACCATGTTCACTTTATAAGAATTTCCATTGCCTCATAGATCCACATGAAATTCAAGGATATAAATCCAACCAAGACCAATCGTACGAAACTGGATGGATAATACAAAACTAGATCCTAATACTTAACAAACAACCCTATTTCAAATCCACATATATCTACACCAGTTTCCAAATGACTCCTTTGGAATTATATGCATCTCCTTTTCTTTTCGGCATTGTAAAAACCATCTAATGGTCCGCAAAGGCAAAGAAACCAATGTAACCCGTGCTGCAAAAATTAAATCTTGATCACGGAAAGAAAGATAAAGTTCAATGTCCAATACCCAAACCATCGACGGCATCCAAATATCCAATATCCATCCAACACTATTATGATCAAAGCTCGAAAGATGCGATCTTGACGTCTCTTGCATAACGTAAATTTAATTAAATTTCTTTACCACGTTTCAAGAGCTTTCAGCCCAGAAAAGCAAAACGACAAGCCCCAATTAGAGCAAAACCGAACCAAACCCAAACGACCCCCAAATCAAAATTATCAAAAACGAGCCAATAGAAAACTTCCAGCTAGGGTTTACACTATAGGTCAAAACCACAACGCAAGCCAAATTTCCAGACAAACACAAAGATGTCCCCATCAAAAAGAGGCAAAAACAAGAATAAGAACAGAAATTAGACTGGTAATGCATCAAAGAAATCAAAAGGAGAGGAAGAGAGAGAGAAAAAAAAACGGAGATTAATCCAAGATAAACCCTAACCTTTTCAGAGAGTCCCCGATCAGATCGACGACAGCTTCGAGAAGTGTCGGACTTCGAGCGAAGAGGAGCCGGCGAGATTTGGGGAACGATAGACGGCAAATCCCGACAGATCCTTCGGACAGCAGTGCCGATTTTAATTGCGTGGACGTTTGCGGAAAACGAAACGTGTAGAGGAAGCGAATATTCCGATTCCAGATGGCGGTTGGGGTGGGATTTCCATCACCCGCCGAGAGCCCCCAAGAACTTAACCTAAAGAGCTAGGTCAATGGGAGCTATCGTATGCCATCTAAAGTAGCCTGATTAGATTTCAACAAGGTTTTAGTTAACCTTGATTTAACCGTTATAACGGCTGTTTAAAGGTTTGGTGCCAACCCGTTATGTTATATATATAACAGTGAAAAAAATGTATTGGCCGTTATAATATATCATTAGTTAATTTTATAATGGTCTCTTATAGCATAGATAACGGATGTTTTTTCTTGCATCTTTCTTTAAACAAACATCTATTTTTTTCAAAATTAAAATTTTCATCAAATTTTTTCAAGCGATTGTTGAATTCAAAAATAAAGATTCTTTACCCATTGTAACAGTTAGATAATTAATATTTGGTTTAAGAAATTGAAATGACTCTTTTTTGAGGTAAGTAATGACCATCGTAACCATTATAATAATCAATGATTTCAGCCAGGGTCCGTTTTAAAAGGATGATGTGTTATTTAAAATCTTGTTAGGTGATATTACTTCATAACAAGTGTTGGCAACTAAACATATCTTAGTTCTAATGGTTGATATGTATGTGAAGTCTAAACTCATATACATGGTAAGATCTTGACCTTTTCTAGTCGCCAGCAACTCATAAGAGCTAAGGCCGTCTTAGATGGGTTAAGCTAGGGCTAAGATGGTCTCAAGCTGAATCCATGTCAGAAATGCTTGACTCAAGCTTAGTCCAACTCATATTCAATCCAAAATTTATGGTCCAAGCTCACAAAAGCTCATATTCAACCCAATGTTTTGTTGGTGGTGTAATAGAAGTTGCAAGTCAATTTAAAGAACTTAAGATAAGGCTGTTAAAGATCTAAATGGTCAGTGTTCCGATGACTGGTTTTGTGATTTGGGAGGCTCCCGCTCCCCAAGAATTAGAATATTTGATGGAGAGTTAAATGGAAAAGAATCCCTTTAATCTTAAGAATATTTGGTGGAGAGATAAATGGACAAGAATCTCTTGAAACCTTGTCGACAAGGCATTCTTAGTCCAAAGCAATATGTGCGATTTCTGCAATTATGATGATGAAACTATGTTCAGCTGGTATTTGTAAATATCATATAGAATTCTTTGTAGAATTAGCTCAGAACTCATATATGTTTTGGCTCATTGGAGTATATAGTGTAGTATCTAAATAGATGTGATTTAGCTTATAGAAATGAATGTTTATTTCGTCGGAGTAACTCTACTATATAGGTTGTTACGGTGGTTACCATGAGTATCTCAGATCAGTGTGCCAAGCATGGGATATCTCAAATCTTCCGGTTATCATCAGGATCGCTGACCCAAGAGTAGAGTTGAGGCATGCAGAACTATATACAGTACAGAGCTACTTACGTCTGATCTGCCATACAGTTAGTCCGACATGTAGGTTATCCTCATTGCCTCAGCTAACCAATATCTTAACACGTAGGCTGCCCCTATTATCACAGCCGACTAACTTTTTGATGTATGCGATAGCTGTCCGCTCTGAGTAGATAGACTCAGGCATAACCAACTCTCCTAATCTCGTGGGAGCGATTGAGGGTTAAAATGTCTCACCCGTTATAGCATATCTTACAATCTCGAGATCGCACAATCTCACAGCTGTGTGACCAGCTATTCGACTGTATTCTATATAAACGACCAAAGCCCTGAAGACCAAGGTAAGTTAAGTAATCCCTCTTAGAGAATTCATTGCTGTTTCTTTATTCTCTAATCTAACTTGAGCGTTGGAGGATCCTCGTCGGAGTGAAAATCTTCAATTTGGACTTGTTTTGTAGGTCACTCCAGTGTCAGCATCTCTGTGCGAGGCTCGTTCGTCCTCTCTCTGACCTCGACTGAATCGAACAGTAACAGATAGAGGAAGGGCGTAATCTTCATTATACCATCAAAACGAGCATCGTCCTGACTTTTCAATGCCGCCGCCTCTCGCTGGATGGAGAGCCAAGCCAATAGTTGGGCATAGCAACCGATGATCGAGATTCCTCCACCAGTCCAGCTAGCGCTGGTCACGGCAGATCAATTCAACCTGCATTTTTAGTAGGTCTAAAACTTGATGACTGCTGTTCAAGCGGTCCAGACTGTTCTTAAGCCTTCCCCAATGGTACAGTAGCCTACTTATGCTACTCCTGCACCCCTTCAGTGGTGCAACTCATGATTATCTCGACGACACCATCGGTGCTTCTTGCCGTAGCACCACCACCAAATCTGGCTCCACACTTGGCTCCTCAGTCGCTGCTATAGCCAGAGCCATGTGTCCCTCCTCAGAGCTTGAAGAAGAGACATACTCATCAGAGCCATCCTAGGGCCCCGCAACCAGCCAGATGGCGATCTCCTAGGCTGCGATCTAGGTACGATTCAATCCCTAGTTGCCATTTTTTGCAGCATTCCAAGGCCTGCACCATCCAAGATCTCAATATCGAAAGACGGTTTCAGGTGCTTGGCAGGCAGATGGAAAGAAGATTGAGAATGCTCTCAATAATAGCCATTCCTCGGCATAACCCTATGAGGGGTTTAATAGCGAGCCGCTCTTTTCACCGAGGATAGTGCAGGAGCCACTCCTTCAGCACTTCAAGCTACCCAACTAGAGGTCTACGATGGGATTGCCGACCCGTCGACCATGTGGAGACTTTCAAGGCGGCGATGCTCCTCCAGGGAGCATCCGATGCTATCCTCTGTTTAGTGTTTCTTCCTACCCTCAAGGGGGCCGCCTGATAGTGATATTCGAGTTTGAAGCCAGCATCCATCTACTCTTTCGAAGAATTATGTTAGGCATTCATCGACCATTTTGTCAGTAGCCGACGACAGTAAAAGTGATCCGACTACCTCCCACCATCAAGCAGAGGAAGGATGAGTTGATCCATGTTTTCATCAATCGTTTTAATGCGGCGACCCTGGAGGTCCATGATCTGGAATAGCCAATCGCGATGACCGTGATGATGGATGGCCTACTCAAGAATGACTTGAAAAGTCGTTGACGAAGATTTATCCTCAGGATTTCTCAGATATGTTGGCCCGTGCGGAGAAGTATACCCTCATGGAGGAGGCCTTTGTTGAGGAGACCCCTGCCAATTTTGTTGCAGTAGGACAGAATAAGGATCACCCTCCAAGGCGAGAGGAGAGAATCACTAGTGCTCCAGATCTCTATTCCAGAGGTGAAAGAATGAAGGATCCCAAAATCATCAATCTCGAAGTTTTTAGAGGAGGGATCGACAACCCTCACCTCCTTGGCGTTACACTAATTATATGCCTTTGACTGTTTCTAGAGGGGAGGTTTGACGGAGGTACGAACCAAGCTGTCGGAACCTAAAAATATGGACGAAATCGAAGCACCACCATGATCCAAATAAATACTGCTTCTACCATCGTGATTATGGTCACGACACTGAAGATTGCCTGCAACTTTGGAATGAAATCGAGAGGCTTGTCAGGCGGAGGTGGCTGAATCACTTCGTCCGAAGGATAGCACCTCAACATCGACCCTCGAGAGCTCAACAGTCACCTGCTTGCCCTAGCAACCGCTCTCCCCCGGCCACAGCCAACGTCAGTGCAGCAGGGGAGACAAGTGGTAGGGGAGCAGACAGCAATGGAAGATCGGCCCATCTGAGGAGAAATTCATATGATTTAATAGGGGGTCGACTAGATCGATGGAGCTCCTAGAAGCAAAAGGCCATGGCTCGAGGATAGGCCTGAAGATGCCATTATTTCATCGAGCGGGATACGAAAGGTATACTTGCTCTGCACAATGATGCGATAGTTGTAATAGCAAACATCACTGATTGTAATATACACCATATTTTATTGATAATGGAAGCTCGATTGATATTTTGTACTACTCTGTCTTCATCCAAATGGGGTTTACATTGGATCAGCTAAGTAGATTCAATACTCTAATTCAGGATTTCTTCGAAAGTTCAGTGATTGCGGAAGGGATGATCAAGCTCTCTCTTATCGTGGGTACTCCACCACAGAGATCAACAATCCAAGTCAACTTCTTGGTAGTCAAACTTTCCTCGACCTACAACATCCTTGGCCATCTGAGCTTGTAGATTTTAAAGGCCATTGTATCGAGTTACCACTTGATGGTAAAGTTTTCGACCAAAATGGAGTGGGGCAAATCAAAGGCAATCATGCCATGGCCCAACAATGTTTTGCTGCCAATTTCAAGACAGATGACCAACCTACCCAAGCAGAGATCCAGCCTGAGCTTCCAATAGGATTGGATGCTCGAGATGATTTGATCGAGGAACATGCCCAACCAATGAAGGATCTCCTGGATGTTCCTTTGAGGAAGGAGGATCTCAACCGGATGGTCAAGATTGGCTCACGCTTGGATGAGGTGACCAAGAGTCGACTAATTTCTTTTTGTAGGAGAATATAGACCTCTTTGTCTGGTTGGCTGTGGATATGCCCGGCATAGATCCAGTAGTGATATCCCATCACCTGAGAATAGATCCGACCACCACCCAGTAAACAAAGAAATGGAGCTTTGCCCCAGAGTGCTAGAGGGCCATAGCCGAGGAAGTGGATAAGCTGCTCAAGGCTTGCTTCATTAGGGAAGTCATGTACTTCGATTGACTGGCGAACATTGTGCTGGTCAAAAAGGTGAATGGGAAATGGTGCATGTGCATCGATTTCATCGACTTAAACAAAGTCTGTTTTAAGGATAGCTATCCGTTGCCTTGGATAGACCAACTGGTGGATGCTACTTCTGGACATGAGCTCCTCAGCTTCATGGATGCCTTCTTCGATTACAACCAGATCTGGATAGAGCCTGAAGACGAGGAGAAAACGGTCTTTGTTATTGATCGTGGATTATTGTTACAGGGTAATGCCCTTTGGCCTAAAGAATGTAGAGGCCACCTATCAGCAGTTGGTAGATAAAATTTTCAAAGATCAGCTTGATCGTAATATGGAAATATAAATGGATGACATGCTTGTCAAGAGTCGAGCTACCCCAGACCATGTTATTGACCTCCAAGAGACTTTCGACACCCTCCATCAATTTCTAATGAAGCTGAATCTGGCGAAGTGTGCCTTCAGAGTTATCACTGACAAATTTCTTGAGTTTATGATCTCATGAAGAGGTATTGAAGCAAACCCTGAGAAGATCAAGGCCGTCCTTGAATGATGCCACCAAGGACCATCGAAGAAGTGTAGCATCTTATTGGTAAGATCGCTTCGCTCAACTGCTTTGTTTTAGGTCGGTTGAGAGGTGCTTCTCTTTCTTTCAGACTCTTAAAAAGTTAAAGACCTCCAGTGGACTGTCGAGTGCCAGAAGGCATTTGAAGAGTTGAAGCAGTATCTTAGCTCTCCATCGTTACTTTCAAAGCCTTAGTCTAGTGAGGAGTTCTTATTATACGTCGCCATCTCTCCAGTGGCGATAAGCTCAATCCTTGTTCACGAGGAAGGATGGGTTCAGAAGCCCATATACTACACTAGCAAAGTCCTTCACGATGCAGAGATCAGATACTCCAAGCTTGTGAAGCTAATCTTTGCACTGATTATCACAGCGAGGAATCTGCAGCCTTACTTCCAGGCTCACACTATAGTGCTGCTTACAGATCAGCCGATCAAGGCCGTTCTCTACTATCCGGATATCTCAGGATGGATTGCAAAATGGGCTTTCGAGTTGGTTGAGTTGGATGTACAGTATTGTCCAAGACCCGTTATTAAAGCTCAAGTATTGGCAGACTTCATACTGAAATGCAACATCCCAAATGAGCAGAGCTCGAGGAATGGAGAAGGCTCAAAAAGTGAAGAGGCAAAAGTGGGATCTGACTCAGAGGAGCTATGGACGCTGCATGTCGACGGCTTGTCAAATGCAACAGGGGCAAGGGCTGGGCTCATTTTGATCAATTCTGAAGGAGATGTTGCAGGGTACGTCTATGCTTTGAGTTTTCGGCAACTAATAATGAAGCAGAGTATGAGACTTTAATTGTCGACCTCAAAGTGGCAAGAGAAGTAGAGGCCCTACACCTTAGAGTCTTCAGTGACTCTCAGCTGGCGGTTGGATAAATTCAGGGTAAATATGAGGCTCGAGAGGAGAACATAAAGAAATACCTTCAAAAGGTAAAGATCTAATCTTGCCCTTTTTGAGTCTTGACATCCAGCAGGTCCCCAGAGCAGACAATATTGTACAGGATCCGGTACCACACATTGCGGCAAGAAGAAAGAAGAAATAAAATAAGAAACACATACAAATATATGGATCGACCTCAAGCCTACCTTCACGGGGCATGTAAGCTTCACTATGAGAGAATAAAATACAACAATACAAGAAGAACTCACAACTTAATATTTGTACAAGAGTTTCTCAATAAGAAACCCCTAAATCCTTACAAAAGCTCTCTGAAACCTCTCTTGAAATTTTTTTGTATCTCCAATACGTCACCAGCTATCCAACATAATAAACGACTTATCAATCAAAGCTATATAGGCTCCAAAATCTTCAAATAGTGTTACACTAAAATATCGAGTCTAAATCAGCCTTAGAACCATCTATGGCTGTCCGATTGTGATCGGCTCACATCAGAGCCGTTAGATCGCACACTATAGCCTCAGATCAAGTCTGATCATATCCGGATTGAGTTTCAACCATTCGATCATGACCGCATGTGATCTGAACCGTCAGATTGCGTAAAATACCCTTGGACCATGTGTAGACCGCGTGATTGATCCGCGTAGCCTCCATGGACCACCCAACACCCTGCAGTCCATGATGGATCGCGATAGGGCACTGGACCTGGATGTCTGCATGCTCGTTGGGCTGGCCTGCGCTCCTGCGCACGTGTGTTGATCAGGCTCGACTGTGCCATCGTTGGCCTCCACCACCTCGTGGGCCATGCCACCTACTCCAAGCCTTCTTTTGCATGTATCTTCACCATCTGGACTTCGTTTGGACTGTTTTTGGACTCGTTGGACTCCATTTATCGTCTTAGATCTCGTTGTGGGCTCAGTATGGATCAAATTTTGAGGTATCAAATCTCAATAATCTTCATCTTGACTCGATATTCAATCTTCACCTGTCTTTGAGAGCCTATGATCCGTCATGCCCCCACACCTTGGGGCATGCCTACTGTTTCATGGATGGACAAATATGGAAGTCGAGCAAGGCCACTCGATCTCACTTTCATCATGGGCTATGTCCACTCTGATCAAAAATCTGCTCGAAGAAGTCTCCTGTAGCAATAGAAATTTCACTCTACGATGTCGCCTCTCGTCCTCCTGAGTCTCCCATCTAGTGTCTGATCCACCTCCATCTAGAGCTCCATCTCGTTCTAGGCTCCTTCTGACTCCTGAAGCTCCACCTCGCACTGGACTCTCCATCAGGTAGTAATATCCTCTCATCCTCTTCTTCACCTTTAGAATAACTCTATCATCGTGCATGATCTTTAGGATTTCTCCACCAGCTACTGTCCTATAGCCTCTCGAATCCAGTCTACTTAGTGAGATAAGATTTCACATGAAATCGAATATGTATCGGACCTCCCCCAATCTCCTTACTACACCATCATGTGTCCTCCAGCTGACCATCCCGATGCCTTTGATCGTATAGCTCGATCCATCCGATGGATAAACAGTACCCTTACTGCTCTTCAGAGAGTCAAACTGCTCCTCTCTGCAATATACATGATAGGTATATTCAGAATCTAAAATCTACTACTGGAAAAAAGTAGATACCTCGTCAGATATCTCCAGGACATCATCTTCTGACTTGCTACTAACCGTCGTTGCAGTAGCCCTCGTCTGATCCCTGAGTTGAGGGTAATCTCTAGTTAGATGTCCCAACTCATCACATCGATAACATCTGATCTTGCTCAAATCTCTCATCTTGGACTTGAACCACCCTCATCGCGATCTCCTGTCACTCCATCTGCCACCTCCTACTCCTCTAAAAACTACCAAAGCTGAGCTGTTACTTGAGCTTAAAGTCAAATTCTTCCACCTGAGAATCTCGTTCTGAAGAATCATCCCGGTGACCTCATTCATCTTGATGGTACTCTTCTCCACCAGAAGAGCAATCACCAAAGACTCATACGAAGAAAAAGTGATGCTAGCAAGACCAGCACTCTGATCTTCTCTTCAACTTTCTCGTCAATGCTGAGGAGGTCGGTGAGGATCTTTTGAAAGTGGTTGAGATACTTTTGTATGCTCTGTCCCTCAGTCATCCACGGCTGATAGAACTAACTCTGGAGGAAGAGAGTGTTGGTGAGAGACTTCACCATGTACAACTCCTTAAGTTTCGACCATAACACCGTCGGAGAAGTCTCGCCAAATATATGTATCATCACGTCATCTGTCAGATACATGCAGATGGTACTCACCGTCTGCATCTGTAACCACTCCCAGATCTTTTCTTCCATGGTGTCTGACTTCTTCTCATATAAGAGAGCATCGATCAATCCTTGTTGGATGAGCACGTTCTTCACCCTTGCTTGTCATAAGGAGAATTATTTTTTCATTGAACCAATTGATCTCTACCTTGATTGTGCTTGTCTTCTCCTTCTTCTATCTCGATCACCACCATCGCAACCTATGCTCTGATACCACCTTGCTCTGATACCAATTATTGTGGAAAATCCGATATCACGTATTGCAGCAGAAAGAAAAAAATAAAATAAAAAATATAATATAAATATATGGATCGACCTCAAACCTACCTCTATGGGGTGTGCAAGCTTCACTATGAGAGAATAAAACACAACAATACAAAAGAAACTCACTACTCAATCCTTGTATAAGAGTCTCTCAACAAAAAATTTCAAAATCTTTGTAAAAGCTCTTTGAAATTTCTCTTGAAATTTTTTTGTACCTCTAAGATGTCACCAGCTATCCAATGCAACAAACAGCTCGTCAATCGAAACTATATAGACTTCAAAATCTTCAAAATAGTGTTACACTAGGAATATCGAGTCCAAATCAACTCTAGAACCATCTACGGTCGTTCGATCATGATCGGCTCACACCAGAGCCATTTGATCGCACACTACAGCCTCAGATCAAGCTTGATCATGTCCAAATTGAGTTTTAATCGTTCGATCATGACCGCACGTGATTTGAACCATCGGATCATGCACAAATATCTTTGGACCACGTGATCGGTCCATGCGGCCTCCATGGACCATCCAGCACTCTACGATCCACGATGGACTGCAACAGGATGCTGGGCCGACCCACGCATGTGCCCGATTGGGTCGCACGCTCCTGCACATGCGCGCACGTTCGCCAGGCCCGACTACACCACCGCCAGCCTCCATCAGTCTCTGCCGTCTCATGGGCCGTGCCATCTACTTTGAGCCTTTTTTTATGCGTATCTTCACCATCTGGACTCCGTTTAGGCTATTTTTGAGCTCGTTGGACTTTGTTTGTCATCTTGGACCTTGCTGTAGGCTTAGTATGGATCGAATTTTGAGGTATCAAATCTCAACATACAATGTCAGGGCAGATGCACTATCGAAGCTAGCAGCCTTGTTGCTCACTGGCTTAGAGAACAGAACCTATTTTGAGGTACTGAAAGTCTCGAGCCTTGAGGAGCCTCTCATCGTCTAACAAGTTGATGAGAAATCCTACTGGATTGATTTCTTCTCAAGTACTCAGGTCAGGCGAACTACCCACTGACCGTAAGGAGGCTCAGAAGCTAAGGAAGCAAGTCGCTCGTTATGTTCTATATGATGATAAGTTGTACAGACGATCATTCTCCCTGCCCCTGTTGAAATGTTTGCACCCATCTGAGGCTGATTATGCCTTGTGGGAGGTCCACAAAAGAATTTATGGAAGCCACTTGGGGGATAGGTCTCTTTCTTATAAAATCTTTCGGTAGGGCTATTATTGGCCCACTATACAGCAAGATACAGGTGCCTTTGTTAGGAAGTGTGATCGATGTCAGAGAATCTTCAATATTCAGTATCAACCAGTGGCACTTCTGACTCCCATCAGCGCCCCATGGCCGTTCGCTCAGTAGGGGATGGATATTCTTGGTTCTTTTCTCTCGCATCTGGCCAACGTAATTCCTTCTGGTTGCCATCGACTACTTTACAAAATGGATCGAAGCTGAGCCACTAGCCCGCATAACCGAGGCCAGAGTAAAAGATTTAATCTGGAAGTCTACAATCTGCCATTATGATCTTCTCAGAGTGCTCATCACAGACAACGGCAGGCAGTTTAACGGTGCCCAGCTTCACGAATTTTATAGAGAATATAGAATAGAGCACCACTTTATCTCACTGGACCACCTGCAGGTGAATGGAGAGGTGGAGGTGACTAACAGAACTCTCCTATAATGCTTAAAGGCCAGAATGGATTGGACTGGAGGGTCTTAGGTAGACGAGCTTCATCAGGTATTGTGGGCTTATCATACCACTCAGAGGCTCCCAACTGGCGAGACTCCCTTCAATCTTACGATCGGCACCGAAGCAGTCATCCTTGTGAAATTCGAGCTCTCTTCCCTCAGAGTTGAGGAATACAATAAGGATACCAATTCGGTGTAGCTCCAAGCTAACCTCGGCTTGATTAAAGAAAGTAGAGAACATGCCGCTGTTAGAATAGCTGCTTATCATCAGAGGGTGGCCAGGTATTACAATGCCCAAGTCAAAACCAAGAATTCCATGTTGGCAATCTGGTATTATGGCGAGTTAAGGTTTCACAGCCCACTGAGCAGGGGAAGCTATCGTCTAATTGGAAGGGCCCTTACCAAGTGGATGATGTGATTCACTCAAGGACTTATCAGCTTAAGCTGCTCGATGGAATTTCACTTCCTAGGATGTGAAATTCGGCCAACCTGCGTATGTACTACCAATAATGTTGTAACACCACATTATGTATTAATATGGATTCTCAGATTTATTAATCTGTGTTTACTTACAAAAGTGGCATAAGAAGCTTAGGATTCTTTTTATGAGCTCTACAAGGAGCTCCTCTGATCGAAAGCCGTAATTAACAAAAGAAGGCTAACTTATAAGACCTTCAACTTAAGACGTGAAGACAAGAAGTGCACATGCTGCTCCGCTCATAGCACACGCTGCCTCTCGCCTTACGAAAAGTACACACGCTGCCACTCACAAAATGAGTAGAGCACAAGCTGCCTCTCGCACAAAGACATACGAAGCAGAGCTAAACAACCGCTCCTAGGGCAGAGCCAAATTACTGCTCGTGGAGCAGAGCCAAATTACTGCTCGTGGAGCAAAGCCAAATTGCCGCTTGCAGAGTAAAGCAAACTACCGCTCACGGGACAGAGCCAAATTGCTGCTCGCCGAGCAGAGCCAAACTATCGCTTACAGGGCAGAGCCAAATTACCACTCGCGAAGCAGGACCAAACTTTCGCTTGCAGAGCAAAGCCAGTTATCCTCTGGTTGGAATTGTCTCCATCAAAATTCATTCAGAGTAATTTTATTATCTCAAATTGGAGTGAGTTCATGTAAATTCCTAAGGTCTAGATCGACTCAGATTGGGATAGTTTTAAATACCTTGGGTCGAGGCTCGTCTCTATGCGTTAGATTGAAATATACAAGCGTGATTAAAGGAGACACAAACTCTATGAAAGAAAGTTCCTTTTATTCATCTAGCTATTTACAAACAAGAGGATGGCATTTTCAATGCCACCTTACAAAAAGAAGAAGAAAAAAAATGGGAAGTTTAATCCCATCCGATGAAGGAGCCTCCTTGTTGTTGTTCCCAAGCTAGAAGCCATCGAGCTCTAGGTACGACATCATCTGCAGCAAGCAGGCCTTATAGTTTTTGAACAATTGATGAATTCGGTAGCGGCAATATCGATGGCCTCCCTCTTAAACTCTGCTGAGTCCCAATACTCCTAGATATAGCGAGCCTGGATGTTAGAAGGAATCTGCTCGAATTAGGGTGTACGTCCACCCCCAAGCCTCGATGGAGACCATGAGGCGGAAAGTGCCCTGTGAGAAGTGGATGGGCTAGCACGCCTGGCTCTCGCTCTCCTCCAGGCCTCTCTCATGAAGGCCCACCTCTCCTTCACTCTGGCCTTCACAGCTGGCACAGGACGATGGAGTGGGGGATGCGGGGGTGATGCCATCACGACAGAGAGGAGAAGTTTTAGCTAAGGAGAAAGATAAAATATAGGATTTCTATGCCCTTTGGCCCCTATTTGTAGGCACTAGTGCCCACACCAACCATCAATCGATGACTTGAGGGGATACAACTGTCCATCAGATAATAAATGGTGGGCCTTCCCACTATCAGAAATAAGTCCAGGCGATGCTTCTCTGATCAGGATGTGATTACGTGGTGCATTCCCATAGGTCCTATATACTTTCCTAGGTGTTACTCCATCAAAAAAGTCAATAGCCGTCATTCCCCATGACCACTAGCATTGAAAAGGATAGAGCGAAGATGCCACCTGGATGACCGTCTCAGATCGACGTACGTTTGCCATTGTCTCAGATCAGCATGCGTTAACTATTGCCTTGGATTAGTGTACGCTAGAAATTGCTTCTGATCAGTAGATAAGAGCAATTGCCTCTGGTTGGCCTTAGCTTAAAAGAAAATTGGTTGGAAAGAAAATCAGTTACTGTTGAAGTTCTTTTATTCAGAACATTCCTATTTCCTATGATTGGAATTAAGTTCACTATAAGATCCAGTTCCTAAATTAGCCTGTGTACAGCATAATAGTGTATAATCATGAGTAAAAGGCGGGAAGTAAGAAAACAAACTTTATTCATTTATTCTCTATAAAATATTTACAATGAGAGATATTACAATGACCTTGAAGATCCAAGTACAGAAAGAAGAAAAAGCAAAAAGTCTAAGAGGCGGCATCCGGAGCTAAAGCACCTGTCGCGGGTTCGTTGGCTACAGTAGTGTCTCAAACTTCATCTAAAAAGTTTAGATTCAATTTCAGATACTTAGCGGTGATTCTGTCCCAGACTGACTACTTTCTAAGATCGTAAGTGTCAGCAGTAAATTTAATCTTCTCATCTTAATACTCTACTGACGCTCGAAAGTCTACAACGACTTTAGAAGCGGCCTCTGCTACCTTCTTTTCTGCCGCCCTCAGCTAAGCTTCAAGCTCCTTTATTAGTCTCTGCAATCGAGAGTTCTCTTCGACTGTGGTCGCACTGTCCTCGAGCTGAGCCTCAAGCTCTTTATTTTCTTAGTAATCGAGAGTTCTCCTTAACAGCTCCTCTTAGCGCCGCTTCAACATCATCAGCTCTTCTTTTGATGGCGTCGGCTCTCATGGAGGCCTCTTCAGTCTCCCTTGTAGCCTTGTTCTTTGTGCCCTTGAGCATTCCGACCTCGAGCTCAAACTTTTTTGCATCTTTTGCAAGCTTGATGGAGCTGTCCATATACCCATTCAAGTAATGGGCAAGCTGTTAAGAGAAACATCCTATCAGTGCTCAGGATAAGTACGCACAGAGTGAATAAATTACAAGGGCTCCCACTTACCTAGATGACAGTCTCCATGTCTACTTTCCTCATCTCTCTGCGTGGCACGGCTAGTAGCTTGATCGCGTCGGTTGGGAGGAGCATTCCAGTGAACAGCTCGTGCATCAGCTTGTAATCTTCTAAAGCTGAAGCTTCTAACTTCAGTCTGACTGGAGTGGCTCTAGAAACTCTAGCTGGCACTGCCATAAAAATCCCAGCTGTCTTGATCGATGCTCCATTGGGGGAAGAGTCAACAACTTAGGGACTCGACAAAGTTGGCAGGTTCGGAGGGGCTGGCAGGCTCAGAGCTATCTGCTCGAAGCCACAGTCTGTTTGACTTTCTTAGTCGCCATCGAAAGTCGAGACAGTCGATAAATTGACTCTCATAATTTTGAAGTCATCGGCATGGAGAGGTTCAGGCTCTTCTGACTCAGAAGCAAGTGGCATTGGGGGACTTTCGGTCCTAATATGGGTGCTCCGACCACCCGCAGACTCAGCTATCCTTTTTCGACGGACCTTCTTCTTCAATTTCTTCATTTCTGTTGGACCCATCTCTGTAGCAGTCTCTGCAACTGGTATAGCCAAAGGCTTAGCATACAGCCAAAGGCTTAATAAAAAAGGGAGAAAGTAAAGTTAAAGATGGATGGTTCTGAGGCAGGTGATGCGTGTGTACCTTGAGGGTCAGTCTAACTGATGCCGACATTGAATAGCGTCTGGGCCGACAGAAGCTCTTTCAACTCTAGAACCTTGAATCTACATAGGATTTCCACCTCCTGCCTCAGACGTTCATCCATCAAGGGCTCTTTTAACACCACCTTTTGAGGTTCACCCTAAGTGACAAACCCCCAATCTTCACCTGACACTTGAGAGATGAAAAGAAAATATCCTTTCCAGCCATAGACTGTCATCGGAATGTCTTGGATTAGCGGGTGGATGTTCTTCCTCCTCCATGGTGGATGCCGTCCCTCTTTACTGCGACAATAATGGTGCCATAGCCCTAGCTAAGGAGCCAAAGTCTCACAAAAAATCCAAACATATCGAGCAGCGATTCCATTTGATCCGTGATTATTTCGAAAAAGATTATGTCGAGATTAAGAGAGTCGACTCCACAGACAATATGACAGATCCGCTGACAAAGCCATTAGGCCAGCAGAAGATCCAAGCCCACCTTGAGAAGATGGGACTTAGATATGTAGCCAATTGGCATTAGGTCAAGTGGGAGTTTGTTAGATGTGTGCCCTAGATGCCAGATTGGTTGACACATTTCTGTACAAATCTAAGGATAAATTTATAATTTTGACTATAAATGAATAAAAGATTATTCTACTATCACATTGTGTACATTATGTCTGTGATACATCCTTTGAGTTAGTAGGAATGTTAATTCATATTTTCAAGAGTTGAAAATTTAAAGCATGAATTTACATAACTAACTCATAAACAGCTCCTGACCATAGGATCATCACGAGGATGGTGATCGATCCGGAAGGTTGGTGTACGATTGCTTTCTTAGGATAGATATGTCTTGAGTCTACGGTGTAGAGATACCGAAGTGAGAGTACAGGTATTCGTTGAGAACAAGAGTACTGAGCATGACCACCTCGAGCAGTCATAAGGAAGTCTACCTTCTCGTCGATGACTAGCTTGATGCTGCAGCTGTGTGTCTAATTTTTTGACCTGAGGTACATCCATAGTTCACCTTGAGTGTGTTATAGTTTGACTACACCATAACTCAATCTCCTAGTCATTCGAAACTCTGAGGTATATGTTGGCTGTAGCATATTCATTGTAGGAACCAAATCGCACCAAGATGGGATCTATCAACCTCGGTAGATGAGAGGAGTAGTCCTATGATGATCGAAAGATCGAGTCCATAAACCCATGGCCATGGCAGAGTGAAATAATGGAAAGAGTTTTTCATTAGGATTTCACATCGGACTCGGATCGATCGATTGATTCATATGACTGATGTTGGATTTGACGAGTTCACCTTAACCCTAATTCAGTCGGAACTCATGATAGAGGAACTCAATCACACAGGTAGCTGCACCGAGAGGTTCGTCTTTATTTCTGATGGGTTGCCACCATATACTGCTAGGTATCACTGATAGATTTTGAGAGAAATTAGAATGATCTTGATGATCGATCATTCTAATTATCTGAATCAGAAGAGTTCTGATCCATCGAAAGGAGTTTCGATGATGTCGATGATGAGATCACGACATGTCTCATTACCATACGAAAATGAACCTAACTGGATCACACAAATAAGAGTTAGGGTTAGGATGTTATCAATTGAGCTAGTCCAGTTCGATTGATTTGGATTAGATCCAATTAGGTTCAAAAAATCGTACTAGCACACGATTGAGCCTAACTTTCTCCTCATGTAATCTTTTCTATCTCGACTGAGCTAAATGTGATTTGACTCACCCAGAGAACCTTGAGAAGGTTTCTCTCAGTCTGACTGGAGCCAGTCCAGCTCAGAAAAGACTTATCTTAATTCATGACATGAATTTAAGACAAACACCTGCTAATTCCTATCACCTGTCATTTTTTATTTTAGGACATCGGTCAAACGTTGACCCATGGACCTTGGACTGAAGGCCACTTGGCAAGAGGTCATTGGAGAGTTTTTGTGGAGTGTCCATCTGCAAAATTAAGCCTCAAAGTGGACGTCATGATCAGATTGGGCGTGCGCCCCAATTGGATAAGGATCAGAGTCCCATGAGATGAGGACTCTGATGCCTTGATCAACTCAAACTGTTGGGCGCCAACTTCATTGGGCTTATCCAGTGTTGGCGCCAACAGTAGGAGAGATTGTGGAGATTCTTATTTGATGTGATCAGATGACATCACTCTATCAATCAAAATTTTTAGAATTAATTAAATTTTTGATTGATCGAATGATGTGGCACTGCGTGGCGCAGTAGGGTCTATTTAAACCCTGTTTGCACCTAGGGTTAAAAGGATCTGCGCCATACCCAGCAAAAGCCTAAAATCTCTCCACCTCTCCATG
>KE504779.1:377883-398573 GCA_000441515.1 Elaeis oleifera | reverse complement strand
GAACCTAATTGGATCTAATCCAAATCAATCAAACTGAGCTAGCTCAATTGATGACATCCAGACCTAACCCTTATTTGTGTGATCCAGTTAGGTTCATTTCCGTATGGTAATAAGACATGTCGTGATCTCATCATCGAAACTCCTTTCGATGGATCAGAACTCTTCTGATTCAGATAATTAGAATGATCGATCATCAAGATTATTCTAATTACTCCCAAAATTCATCAGTGACACCTAGCAGTATATGATGGCAACCCATCAGAAATAAAGATGAACCTCTCGATGCAGCTACCTGTGTGATAGAGTTTCTCTATCATGAGTCCCGACTGAATTAGGGTTAAGGTGAACTTGTCAAACCCAACATCAGTCATATGAATCAATCGATCGATCCGAGTTCGATGTGAAATCCTAATGAAAACTCTTTCCGTTATTTACTCTGCTATGGCTATGGGCTTAAGGACTCGATCTTTCGATCATCATAGGACTACTCCTCTCATTTATCGAGGTTGATAGATCCCATCTTGGTGCGATTTGGTTCCTACAATGAATATGCTACAGCTAACATATACCTCAGGGTTCTGAATGGTTAGGAGACCAAGTTATGGTGTAGTCAAACTATAACACACTCAAGGTGAACTGTCGATGTACCTCAGGTCAAAGAACTAGACACACAGATGCTGCATCGAGCTAGTCATCGACGAGAAGGCAGACTTTCTTATGACTACTCGAGGTGGTCACGCTCAGTACTCTCATTCTCAACGAATATCTGTACTCTCGCTTCGATGTCTCCACACCGTAGACTTAAGACATATCTATCCTAAGAAAGCGATCATACACCAACCTTCCAGATCGATCACCATCCTCATGATGATCTTATGGTCAGGAGCTGTTTATGAGTTAGTTATGTAAATTCATATCTTAAATTTTCAACTCTTGAAAATATGAATTAACATTCCTACTAACTCAAAGGATGTATCACAGGTATAATGTACACAATGTGATAGTAGAATAACTCTTTTATTCATTTATAGTCAAAATTATAAATTTATCCTTAGATTTGTACAGAAATGTGTCAGCCAATCTGACATCTAAGGCACACATCTAATATGTACCACCATCTATGGGACTCTAGATACCTTTTCAGATTGAAGAAGAAGCGAAAGAGTACGATGTTGGGGTCGATTCTAGCTAGCACACACACTACGGTGAAACCACAGATGTGCCACCATATGTTGGGAACTATTGACCACGGTGATACCCCAAAGTATTGGAGGAGGATGATGAAGAAAGGATAAAAAGGAAGCCTCAGCCCAGTCTGGAAGCATTCTCATAGAGGCACATCCTACTCAAGGGAGGTTGGCAAACACGATCGTTCACCCTGGAACTTCAAGCTGAAATGCTGGGAGAATCTAGAACTGCTCGTGAACCAGGAGTATGTCCCTCTCCATCACCTCAGACCGAAACCCCAGCAATGCAAAGTTGGAGGATTTGAAGGCCATTCTCCTCACAAAAAGGAAGCTTTTGAAAGAATGGAGGAGGAGGATGAACAAAAACTTGCAACAAAGAGAAAAGGACAGTCAAAAACCCTAAAAGCCTATGCCACCTGGATCTTAAATAGACTCTGGATCAAAGTAATCTCAAAATGATATTTCTCTTCAGTGCATTAATTATTTAAGGCATAAATCAGTGAGATTTGAACAAACACCTGACACGTGGCGACCGCTCATCACTCACAGCTTCTGCCGTTAATTTGGTAGTTAATGCAAGTAACAGGCAAATCATGCTCTGCACCATTATTGGAGGGACGTAGGAGGCGTGCGGTAGTACTTGCTACGTGTGGGTGATTAAAATTTCAGTATTTTCAAAAATCCTCACGATGGATAATGAAAACTTTCGGTATGCCATTTACCTTGAGTCGTAATTCAGATTATGGCTCGGATCGTATTTAGCTTAGCTTACAATTCAATTAACATGGCTCGTAGTGTGATCCACACCAAGTGGAGCACAGTAAATGTTAACAGTGAAAGATGAATTTTATTCATTTTATGCAGAATTTTACCACATCACTTGAATTGTCAAAAATAAAAAGAAGAAAAAAAGTGGTGCAAGCCATTACTTTGAAGCACCACTAGGACGGCTTGCTCCAGAATAGTCTCCCCCAGTGTCAGTAGCTTCTTCAGTCTGGACAGCCACATTGATTTTATTTGCTTCACCGGAATGACAAGACGTCTTTGCAAATTTCTCCGTGTTGTCTGCCACCATGGTTAATAAACTCTTGTCTAGGCAATTGGCCTGAAGAAGCTTGATACTTTCAGTAAGGAGATATGCCTAGGCCATCGCTTTACATCTCTCAAAGCCCACAAAGAATGCCATCTTGCAAGTCTGATTTATAATTTCAGTACCTCGTTTTGTTAGGTATTTTTCTCTTTTTTCAGCATTCTTGGTTAGAAGCTCTGGAACTATGAGCTTACACCATAGAAGGCCGTTATTCTTCTTTTCTTCCTTCAGTTTCTCCTTTAGGTGCTTCACTGTTGATAAAGCCTTCTGAGGTTCAGCTGGAGGTGCAGTCAGCTTTGGAGTCACTTGGATTCTCTTGGGGGTGGATCCCTCACTCCTCTGAGGTGTCCTCTCTCTGTAGCTTGCATCACTTAGAGTTCTAGCCCTCTTGGGTGAGCTCCTACTAGGACCCCTAGGAGAATGAGCCTCGGAGGAGGTATAATCCCACCTTCTCTTTCCTCTGAGTGTCCTCCTCAAGCATTCTAAGTCATCATGGGTGCGGCGTCAATCTCTTTTGGCTCTGGACCTTTGCTTCTCGAGGTCCTCAATTCTCCTTTCAGCCCTCCTCAACTCATTATCCCGATGGTTGATCATCTTCTGGGCTTCTTGAAGGGCCTCTTCAGGGGAACTGAGCCCTTTTGTCAACTCACCATTATTTTTCTCTATCTGCTCCAGCTGGTATCTCAGCAAGTCTATTTCTCCTCTTGCCACTGTAGGCTCCAATGCTGAAGCATCAGTAGTGGAACTGTCGAAACTGGCTAGGTAATGCCCCATCTATGCAAAATTTTATAAATAAGCATTAAAATATCACAGGTTGTAAGGAATTAAAAGAAGATGCCCAAAGACTCCCACCTGGGTGAGGGATTTGAGAGCACCCAACATCTACTCTTGGGCTCCTTGTCCATCCAAAAGTTGCCTCTCAGATAGAGAAAGAAAGTCCTTCAGAAGTCCAACCACGGCTTTGAGGTCCTCGCCATGGAAGGAGCAGAAGGCATCGGTTGTGAAGGACCCACTTAAGTGACGATGAGAGGAAAGCATTTAGGAGGAAGCGTCGGCTCCGAAAACTCCTCGATTTTCTTTTTAGATAAATGGATCTTGAGTCTGCAGTGTGGGAACACTGAAGTAAGAGTGCAGATGGTTGTTAGAGAATAATGATACTGAGCGTGATCAAGAACGAGAAGTCATATGGATGTCTACTCACTCGTCAGTAACTTCTCGATGCTGTAGTTGTGTGAGTGGTTCTTTGACCTGCGGTGCCTCGTCTATTCACAGAAAGGTTGCTGTAGTTTGACTATACATAAACATGGTCCCTAGTCATATGAATCCTTATAGTAGACGTTGGCTGCAGTAGGTTCATTGTAGGAATATGAGTGCACTTATAGGGGATCTATTAGTCTTGATAGTTGAGGTGTAGTCCTATGTGACCTAAGAGGCTCAGTCCATAAGTCTGTGGCCACAGTAGCATGATTATAGAAAGAATTTTTATGAGATTCATGATTGGACTCAAGCTAATTAAGTCTGGCATATGACGGATGCTTAGGATTTGATGAGATTCCATGACCTGCATTTTATCGAGACTCTTGATAGAAGAACTTGATCATACGGTAACTATACTTAGAGATTCATTTTTCTGTTCTACTGGATTATCACTACATACTGCTAGACATCACTGGTGGATTGTGATAACTTACTAGGATCACTTTCGAATCAACTATCCTAGTTGGGGTGAGTTGGAATTATTTTCACACATTGAAAGAAGCTTTGATGATACGATGATGGAGATCATGGTATGTCTCACTACTAGACAGAATAGAACTTGAGGGATCACACACAACAGGAGCTCATCCTGATTAATAGATTGGATCATGATTAAATTATCAATTAGATTGATGGTTTGGATCAATTTGTAAGAGTTACAAATTTGAAAACTGCTAATTGTTAGTATAAGGGACTTAATTGCAAGTGTTGTAATTTAATTAGATCTGATTAAATTATGGATTAAGTTTTAATTAATTTAAATTTAATTTAATTTAATTAGATTTGACTTAATTTAAGGCTTATTGGCTTTAATTATCCTAATTAGATTTGGATTACAATTCTGATTAGATCAGGATTGACAGCCTTTTCGAATTTGATTCAAATCGGATTTGAATTGGATTTGAATCAAATCCAACTTGAAATATAATCAAACCAAATGCCTTAAGACCTTTTACTAACATTCTCTCTCATCTTTCATGTAGAGAAGGAGAGTGGGGGCATGAGAAATCATGCTGCTTTCTCTTTTGTACGTGTGAAGGTGTGAGGAGGTGCAAGTTGGCACCTCCCCACTTCTCTGAGACTCTCTCTCCCTTTTTAACCTAACTTTCTTTTGAATTTGATTCAAATAAGAAAGTAGTTCAGATCATTATCAGTTTTGTGGTGTGGAGAATTTTTTTGTGTGACAAAATAAAAGAAGAGTGGGCGTGCGCTATTTGATAGCATGCAGATTTCTGCGTGGTGATTCCTTGCCGCAAGAGACATCTCAACACCTCCATTTCTCTCCTTCTTCATCCCATGCCACACCTCTAGATCTGAGAGAGAGAGGGAGATTAGAAGGAGAGAAGAAGAAGTATCTTCTTTCTCTTCTTGATGATCTTGTGAAGATCAAATCAGTTCAGCGCGATGAGATCGCGCTGCAGCCTTGTCGATCTCCTTTCCTCCTCATCCCAATGCCCCATATCGTCTAAATCAGATCTGAGAGGAGAGTTTAGAGAGAGAGAATGAGAAAGAGAAGAAGAAAGGTTCTTCTTCTCTTCTTGGTGGTCTAGATCTGATTCGATCAGATCAGCGCGATGAGATCAGGCTGCATCCCTGTTTTTCAAGGTGTTGAAGAACGAATCCAAATCCAAGTAAAAGAGCGAGGCCTGCAAGGTGCTAGCACTTTGGTGGCCTTGACGCTCCGATCAGATCATCTCCATGTGGATACCAGTAAAGATCGGATACTTTTGCGGCTACATCAGAAACTCCAAGCATCCGCAGGATCTGATCCGATAGGAAGATGAAAAAGCGATTAAGGTAATCGATCTTTCCTTCTTTTTATTTCTATTTTTCAAATCTAAATACTCTTTATGTATATCTAAACTAGATCCTTAGATGATATTAGGATTAGATCTTTTGCATACCATAATTAAATAGTTTTAATTTATATTTTGTTGTCCTGTTTTCATGAGATGAAAATTTGGCATGCCAATCACCTGGATTTCTTTCAAGTGGTATCAGAGTCATGTCGTTTTTACATACATGAAAAGTTAATTTCTATTTAGATCTAAAAAATCAGATTATAAATTAGATTAGATCTAATTAATAATACATGAGATGTATTGGATATTAACAATGCATGAGATGTATTAGATCTTGTTTTTGCATGTGATGTATAGATCTGAAAATCATCATTGCAATCTGTTTTATGTGAAACATGAGATCTTTAGATCTGATATACATATGATATAGGATGTATGATCTTGATTAAATCATATTTATGTTAGATATTTTAATTAATGGCTATAGATTATATTTATTATGTAAGTCATAGTCTTTAGGGTTAATATAGAATCATCCTGACATAAGGTTGTCATGACATAACTTATGTTATGCTGTATGGTTGTCCTAAGATGAGACTAGATCGATCGTTAATCAAATTAAAATCATCTGATCCATAAAATGATTTAATCACACATAAATCAGATTGATAATCAGATCAATTTTATAAATCGATAGTGGTTTAGCCAGCCAAGTCGACTCAATTTTGTTGGGTCGACTCAAGATCCTGGTGAGTCAGCTCGATTGGCTGATGAGCCAACTCAATTATGCAGGCTGAGGCTATAGAGTTTCTATTCGTCATTGTGATGAGTCGACTCGAGTTCAGGGTGGGTTGACTCATTACTGTGGATAAAAATTTGTATGAGATACAAATATAAATTATTTAGATCTGAAATTATTTTGATTTCTAAACAAATTCATCATCATAATACACTTAATTAAGAATTAAGACATGAATTTGAAAGATCTAAAATTGAGAATTTAAGATCTAAGATTCATTGCATAAATATAAGATTTTGGGTATTGGTTGAACAAATTAGGTCTAGTGATCAAACTATAATTAGGATCAATTGATTAGATCAAGTTAGAACCTTTGTCGACTTGAGCAGTTGATCGAATCTAATTAATTGTTGATCAAAATTAGATCAAGAGGGCTCAAAATCAAATTTAGTTGTAGTTGATCACATCGATTCATATTTTGATGTGAATTAATTGACTCAGGACCGAATTTGGCTTAGTGGTTCGGGCTCAGGTCAATAGGTTAATCTGATCGATTCTAATCAACCAATTTGGTATCTAAGATAAGTATTTAGATGATGATTATTTAATTAGTTCTGTTGTCTGATCTGGATAATTCGTTGGTATCTAAAAAGTAACGGGAGGACCCCACTCATCTTAACTTACCGATCATTTTGAGAGATTAAGTTTTGTATTAGATTGTTTATTGACTCGAGTTCACCCATGCTGACTAGGTTGGATCAAACATAAGATGTGCTAACCTGAACTAGGCTTGATCAGACATGAGATGTACTGACCTAAACCAGTTTAATCAGATATAAGATATGCTAACCTAAACTAGATTAGTCTGACATAAGATGTGTTGACCGAAACCAGACCAATCATTTACATGAGATGTATGTGACCATGTAAAAGAGACTTAAATAAAACTTCCTCAATAATATTAAGTCGAGGGATCTTCCACCATTGCAGAGTGCCGTGCCCTTTCTGATATTGATTGTTCTCGACTGGATACAATGGGTTGTTACATCAGAGGAGAAGCAACCACTCTATATACGGGGTGGAGATGGGATTGGGCTTAAGATCTGTCAGATGAGGGTCTAATGACGGCTTCACTCATGCTCAATGGTGGGTTTGACTTAACTAAGGAATGAGATCAAGATCTGTCAGATGAGGTTTCAGGACTTAGAGACCAAGTCTACTATAATTTGCTTGAAAAGCATTGGACTAGGGTTGTCTACCCATTGATTGATACATTCATCAAGATTTGTCAGATAAGATGGTGTGCTAATTGGTAGAACCGTAGTACCTACTAGAAATCTTAACTCGCGTAGGAGTTTCTACTTCCTAACCTGAGGAGTGTTAGGATCTGAAGAAATAGTGGGAGTCTAATTTATTTTTAAAATTTTAAATAAAATTTAAAATATAGTATAAATATCTAATTAGAATTATCTTTTCTCTTCAATTTATTACTCAGCCTCAAACCCCATAGCTTGAACTGAATCCCATTGGACTGGAATTTTTCTCAAATTGCAATAGTTGCTAAATTATTTGATTTGGTCAAATAATGAGATTAGGTTCTAGTCAAGTTAAATTATATTTAATTTGATTAGATTCAAGTTTGAGTTTGACTCAAATTGAGTTTCATTAGTCTAATGGGATTGGCCTTGATAAGCATTTAACTTATTTTGAAATCCAAATCCAATTTGATTGACCAAGTCCAAGATACAACCAATTGATCAAGTAGAACTACAAAGAATTAGCTCAAGACTTCAGAATGGTTCTGAACACTAATAGGGGTTAGGGTATGTTCTAAATCAAGATTCTCTTGGGTCACCAAATTGTCCAACTGCTGAAACGTTCAGTGCTTGAGAAACGAACAGATGATATCAATTAGGTTAGGTGCTATATCTTGGCCTTAGTGCCAATATGAAAATATCATAAATTTTGGGCTATGATAACTCACCTACAATAGTTGTGTGGCAAATAGAGCTGAACTACACATTGAATAGTCTATCCATGATCATTGTTTGACAATGGCCATGGACCTTATGATTTCAAGATGACCATACATGAGGAACTACAGGTGGATTTGATCTAGCAATTCCTTAATGGTTCATTTAGATAGTTTAGAGTAAACCGTCATATGAACAAGTATGATAGTGTATTACCGAAATTGATGAACATATTGGTGATCACTAAGAAAGAAAGGATCTTCTCAAGGAGTGGATGTCAGGCAAGGAAAAGTGTTTTCATTGCAGTACTGACAGTCACTCAGATAAGAATTGTTCTCCTATCTGGATATCCTAAGGAAGAAGGGTGACACACCTTATGAAGGTATGTCAGATCTATTTGCATGTTGATGTATTCAGACAGTGAGTATGCCATATGATATGAAAGATCTATAGATGAGATAAATCAAGTACATGTGATGCCTCAAGTAAGGTAATTTTGAAGAGGATAGGATATACAAACTTGAAAAGGGATCATCTCCTTGACACATAAATTTTGAGCTTGTGGATCCTACCTTTAAAGAAAATTGACCAAACTATCTCTTATGGGACATGAGAGAGGACCACTACATACAACCCATTTGATTGGAAATCCCTTAAGGTTCTTCGATTGGATCGAGGAGGTGTATGCCTTAGTGAGAGTTTCAAGATTATATCATGAAAATGGTATGGTCTCACAATAGATTCCTCCTGGTTCGTCTTAGCTCAACAAGGTGTCAGAAAGGAGGATTAGGATCCTATTGGATATAGTCCAGTCCATAATGAGATTCACTCACCAACCTTACTTTTTAGGAACATACTTTAATATGTTGAATAGGATACTTAATTGTACTTTCTATTAGATCACAATGGGATTAAGATCCATCATACCACATTCTAGAAAATAATTTACTTAAGATGGTGGTAGTGAGAGAAAATTGAGCTTGAAGAAAAAGTTTCTAAAGAACAACAAATTAGAGATTTGATTGTACCTATTTATTTTGAGCTAGTCAGTATAGGACCTCCACCACCTCATAGATCTAATAAAGGTCTCCCATCCTCGTGAAAGATATTTGGGTATGCTTTCAGAGGATGTAGAGAAAGTATTCCTTGAAGGAGATAGGGATCAAATAGTTGATCCTAAGACCTATTATGAGGTGATGTATGATATCGATTCTGAGAAATGAATGGAAGCAATAAAGTCAAAGATTGATTTGATTCGTTCCAACCAAGTCTAATCTTAGTGGATCCACCAGAGGGTATTGTATCCATTGGATATTTATGGATCCACAAAAGAGAATTAGATGGAGACAGATATGAAAACTATTCCTTAATGGATATCTTGGGAAGATATCTATATGGAGCAGCCTGATGGATTTCACTTCTGGTGATGGAGATTATAAGATCTGTAAGCTGCATAGATCTAATTTTGGATTAATGCTAGCATCTCAGAGTTGGATTGATGCAATCAAATAGTTTGATTTCATTAATAACAAGGAGGAACGTTGAGTTTTTAAAAGAATCAATGGGAGGAAGAGATTCTCTTGATTGGGAAGACTGTTCCTATGCTAAATTCGATCAAGAGTTGGTTATCAAATAGATCCTCCAGAAAGACTAAAGGAAAGCATCTTGGATTAAAGATCTGTGGAGTCAGATCTGATAAGATGCTAGGCTTTTCACAGATAAAGTATATAATGGAGGTGCTAAAGGGGTTTAACATGAAAACTCTGTGCGAAAATTTCTATCCTTTAGGCAAGGCATGTATCTCTTTAAGATAATATGTCTAAACACATCTGAGGAGATTTAGTTCATGAGCTTGATCCCTTATGAAGCTTTATGAATACCATGCAATGTGCTTGACTTATTTTTACTGTGAGTGTCATGAGCAAAAATCAGTCCAATCCAGGTGTATGACATTAGATAGCTATGAAGAACATCCTTAAGTACTTGAAAAGCATTAAGAATTTATTCTTTATTTTTGAAGGAGAATTTTGAATTGTAGGACTTATGGGTACGCATGCTCGGATCTTGTATCTGACATTGATAGTAGAAGAGTCTACATCAGGATATGTGCAATGTGGAAATTAATAGATTGGAAGAGTTTCAAATAACCAATCATTGCAGGAAGCTGAATTAGTCACCGTTTTCAAATGTGCTAGGTAAGACCTTCTGGTCTAAGTAACTTTGTTACAATTGATGTTATGAGATATCATCATAGTAAAAATATTGGCACCATAGCCCTTAGCTAATAGAGCCTTGGTCTCACCAAATATCCAGCATATGGAAAGGAGGACTTTAAATAATATACGACTACCTCGACTTGAAAAATATCAAGATGAAGAGAGTAGACCCCATGAAAATGTGGTGGACCCACTAACTAAGCAATTTGCTAGCTAAAAGACTGAAGTCCATCTTGAGAAGATGGGACTTAGGTTTGGACAGATTGGCTTTAGGTCAAGTGGGAGATTGTTAGATGTGGGATCTAAAAGTTAATTATTGACTAACACATTGTAATTTTTTAAGACATAAGTTTGTAGTTGATTTATTAAATTAAATTAATAGGTAATTATTTTATTCTAGCATAATATGTCCTAGAATCGTCTATGGAATTAATGGTTAATGACACATATTCTCAAGAGTTGAAGATTTAAGACATGTATCATTATAGATTAATTCTTAAATACTCTCAATCGATGATCATCATGAAGACGGTGATTGATCTGAGTATAGACTGATGCACGGATTGCTTTCTTTTTGGATAGATGAGTCTTGAGTCTGCAATATGGGGACACTAGAGCAACAATATAGGTGGTTGTTAGAGAACAATGGTACCGAACGTGATCAAGAATGAGAAGTTATATGGATATCTACTCACTCGTCAGTGACTTCTCAATGCAGTAGTTGTGTGAGTGGTTCTTTGATCTACAGTGCCTCGGCTACTCATAGTGGAGTTGCTGTAGTTTGATTACGCATAAATATGGTCCCTAGTCACATAGATCCTTATAGTAGACGTTGACTGTAGTAGGTTTACTGTAGGAGTAGAAGTGCACTTATAGGGGATCGATCAGTCTTGGTAGTTGAGGAGTGTCCTATGCTACCTAAGAGGCTTAGTCCATAAGTTTGTGGCCACAGCAACGTGATTATGGAAAGTAAGTTTCTATGAGATTCATCATTGGACTCGAGCTAATTAAGTCTGATATATGATGGATGCTTAGGGTTTGATGATGTTTCATGACCGGCATCCTATCGGAACTCTCGATAAAGGAACTTGATCATACGGTAACTACACCTAGGGGTTCATCCTTCTGTTCTGTTAGGTTGTCACTACATGCTGCTAGACGTCACTAGTGGATTGTGAGAACTCACTAGGATCGCTTTCAGATCAACGATCCTTGTTGGGGTGAGTTGGAATTGTTCCAACCCATCGAAAAAAGTTTCAATGATATAATGATGGAGATTATGGTATGTCTCACTACCAGATAGAATAAAATCTGAGGGATCATACACAATAGGAGCTCGTCCTGATCAATAGATTGGATCATGATTAAATTATCAATTAGATTGATGGTTTGGATCAATTTGTAAGAGTTACAAATTTAGAAACTGCTAATTGTTAGCATAAGAGATTTAATTGCAAGTGTTGCAATTTAATTATGCTTGATTAAATTATGGATTAAGTTTAATTAATTTAAATCAGATTTAATTTAATTAAATTTGACTTAATTTCAGACTTATTGGGTTTAATTATCCAAGTTAGACTTGGATTACAATTCTGATTAGATCCGAATTGACAGTCTTTTCGAATTTGATTCGAATCAGGATAAAATTAGATTCGAATCGAACCTAACTTGAAATTCAATCAAACCAAATATCTTAGAACCTTTTTACTAAGATTCTCTCTCATCTTTCACATAGAGAAGGGGAGTGGGGGCATGAGAAATCATGCTGCTTTCTCTTTTGTGCGTGTGAAGATGTGAGGAGGTGCAAGTTGGTACCTCCTACTTTTTTGGGACTCTCTCTCCCTTTTTAACCTAACTTTTGAATTTGATTTAAATAAGGAAGTATATCAGATCATTATTAGTTTTGGGGCATGGAGAATTATTTTATGCAAAAAAATAAAAAGAAGAGTGGGCGTGTGCTATTTGATAGCGTGCAGACTTCTGCATGGTGATTTCTTGCCGTAAGACACATCTCAACACCTCCTTTCTCTCCTTCTTTATCCGACGCCACACCTCTAGATCTGAGAGAGAGAGAGGGAGATTAGAAGGAGAGAAGAAGAGAAGAAGAAGTCTCTTCTTCCTCTGCTTGATGATCTTGCGAAGATCAAATCGGTTCAGTGCGATGAGATCGCGTTGCAGTCCTATTGATCTCCTTTCCTCCTCATCCCAATGCCCCATATCCTCTAAATCAGATCTAAGAGGAGAGTTTAGAGAGAAAGAAAGAGAAAGAGAAGAAGAAAGGTTCTTCTTCTCTTCTTGGTGGTCAAGATCTGATCCGATCAGATCAGCACAATGAGATCGCACTGCAGTCCTGTTCTTCAAGGTGTTGAAGAACGAGTCTAGATTCAAGCAAAGAAGCGAGGCCTGCAAGGTGCTAGCACTTCGATGGCCTTGGTGCTCCAATTAGGTTGTCTTCATGTGGATACCAGTAAAGGTCGGATGCTTGTGCGGCTACATCAGAAACTCCAAGCATCCGTAGGATCCGATCTGACAGAAAGATGGAAAAGTGATTAACGTAATCGATCTTTCCTTCTTCTTTATTTTATTTTTCAGATCTAAATACTTTTCATGCATGTCTAAACTAGATCCGTAGGTGATATTAGGATTAGATCTTTTGCATGCCATAAATTAAAATAGTTTTAATTTATGCTTCCACTACCCTATTTCATGAGATGAAAATTTTGCATACCAATCATCTGGATTTCCTTCACCGCTAGCCCAAAAATTAGAAGGGAATTTCCATCTCCCATGGCCACAGGAGTTGATTTGATGACCAAAGCTTGAGCATAGTCACCCACTGGAGCTGAAGGACTGGTGAGTGGAGCCTTGGCTTGTCTCTTTCGGGCCAACGTCAGTTTAAATTCTTCACGAGTTCTGAACTTATCTTATCTCTGGAGGTCACGACAAAAATCTGGAACAGAGAAGCCTTGCGATTAAATTTTTTGACTAAGCACCCAAGAGCCAAATTTTGAAGAGGGTCGAAAGTGAAGACAAAAAGCTACCACTTAAGAAATTAAATTTTGAGAAAATCGCTAATTGTGGGGTCCCATCAGTCGCAATCATTCACAACGATTGTACCAAGGTGACGTCAGCAATCTTAAATGCTAGACATACGCAAAGGTGTGAAAGTGCGCATCCCTAAATCTGAGGTACGACTTTTGAAATATTTTTTCGTCTGATTCTCAGACTCAGGAATAGGGAGATAGTATTACGGTGGTTACCGTGAGTACGTCGGATCAACGTGCCAATCATGGGATATCTCAGGTCTTCCAGTTATCATCGAGATCGCTGACCCAAGAGCAGAGCTAAGGCATGCAGAACTATATACAGAGCAGAGCTACTTGTGTCTAATCTGCTGCATGGTCTGTCCGACGCATAAGTTACCTTTATTGCCTCTACTGGCCAATACCCTAACACGTAGGCTGCTTCTGTTATCATAGCCGACTCACCTTCTGATGTGCACGACAACTGTTCGCTTCGAGTGGATAGACTCAGGCATAACCAACTCTCCTAATCTCATGGGAGCGATTAAGGGTTGAAATGTCGTACTCATTATAGCATGTCCTGCAATCTTGGGATCACACAATCTCATAGCTGTGTGACTAGCTGTTCGACAGCATTCTATATAAACGATCAAAACTTCGAAGATCAAGATAAGTTAAATAATTCCTCTCAGAGAATTTGTTACTGCTTCTTTATTCTCTGAATCTAACTTGAACATTGGAGGGTCTTTGTTGGAGTGAAAATCTCCAGTGTAGACTTACTTTGCAGGTCACCCAGTGTCAACATCCCTGTGCGAGGCTCATTCGCCCTCTCTCCGACCTCGACCGAATTGAGCAGCAACATAGTCCATTATCAATAAAAGGCCAGGTTCTTATCTACTGAATTCATCAATGTTCGAAAGAGAGAGACTTTCTATACAATGGTAAATGGATAATGCCAATACCTTTAAACCTTCTCTAGTTTACTTTCTTAGTCACCTCTTCCCCTTAGAGTGCTTGAAGTGAATTTTGATGGGTCAGTGAATAAATCATTTGTAATAAGAGACTATGTTAAGCTCATAAATACAATCTTAAGATCATTATCCGTATGCTCTATACCTGAAACCAAATTGAGAAGTGCTTGGGAGGGCACTTGCACTGTGTTCTTTGTATATAAGATAGCTCAAACCTGGTTAAAAGGTGACTCCTTCGCTGCAGTGAATTGAATTAAAGGGACTTTCTTTTCAGCTCTTTGTTACATTCTATTGCTCCAAGCTTTGAGGTTTTCTCTTTTTTTTTGGCAACAAATCAAAGATTTATAAGAATTCTCTCATTCGCTTCTTGAATTGTAATTTAAAATACCAAAATTGCTTCAATGATTTATGTCATTATGCATATCATGTGATTGAAGGGATAGTCTCTAGTAGATTGAAATGGTTGGTAAGAAAGAGGAGACAAAAAGAAAGATGTTTGGAGAATTTCAAATAAAGGTGATTCGATTCACCAATCACTAAGAGATTCAAAGAACAAAATTATTTGTCTCCCCACATGATCCTTTATAACTTCTTCTAAGGAGAGGCCTAACAATTAAAGAAGAAAAGCAATTGTTATCTATTATATATGTATTTACGTATGTGTGTATGCATATTATACAAATTTTTGATCACCAACTGAGCTAAAAGCTGTCGTCTATTATATGTAGATGTTACCTATATATGTATATGTACTGTATAAGTATGTGGCTAGCCATGTTTGGGTTGAGCTATAAGGCATAAAAAAGATAGGAGTATGCTAAGCCCAATTCAGAGTTGGGCTGAAATTTGTGACTCATGATTGAGCCAACTCATGAAGATCTTGGCCCAACATAAACTAGTAACCAAACTAGCTACAAATCTTATTTGATGATTAAAATGGTAACCACTAATGGGTAGATCCCTATTAGTTGCAATTCTTGCAAATTGCATGCCATACTACCAGTTGCAAATTGTAAGTTGCTACATAGAAGACATATGATGACTCAAACCCAATTGATTTAGGAAGGGAAGAGAAGTCATGGAAGGGAGACAAATTAGGACTCCTCAATCAAACTAGTACTTAAGTTGCTACTACAATATTATGCTAAAGCAGTGATGCTAAATGCGCTTATCTCATGAATAGGTAAAGTAAATTAACATCATAGTCCTTCAATATAAAATTTAAAGATGTAAAGAAGTACAAGGAGAAAATAATTTACATTTTACAATCTATGAAAATGATGTCAACTTTCATTCCTCTTTTCTTTTTTATCCTATGAAGGAGAAAGAAGAAACTTAACCTTTTGGATTAAAGTTTTCTTGCGGCATAGAATGTTTATCTTATTTCTTATGATGCAAAGATGTCTATGGATTTTCTTAGTGCTATATAGTCAAGTTTATTTCTCCTCCCATTTATATTCATCCCTTCCATTGGTTCAAATCATAAATTAGTCCACCAAATCAACAAACAACAATAAACAAAATGAATAACAAGCATTCTTTTAGAAAAAAAATTATATAATTAAATTGTAAAGTACACATCTGCTGGTAGATAGAATAATAAGAAGCACTTAGGAAAATAAAAATAAAAGAAACAACATCGACTTTTAACCTAATAGATCAAAGAAATAAATGCATAGTGCATATGTCTTTAAGCTAGCTAATTAAGAAGAGTTGGTGTGGTAGGAGTAAGAGAAACTAGTAAATATATATATGGATCCATAATCTAGAATAAAACTATAGTTGCAGTTGCTGATGTCTTTCTTCCTCCACAGACAACACTACCACTCATATTCTATTTTGTAATTATATCCTGTATCATATCTTTCCATCCTCCCCATGTTCATTTTGATCTCCATTTTGATTTTCATCTTCTTGATCAATGCTCTCATCATTAGGCTCTTCCAATTTGTCATGATCATCTACAATAGCTTGATGTGATGGGTCAATAAGCTCTTTGCCAGTATCCTGCACCTGTAAGGCATTAAAATCAGGTATAAGAAGGCAACTCTAAAATCATTTCAAGTATAAATATAAAAAATCATTAATTACCTTCCCTGATGTCATGTTGGTGTTGCTACATCCAAAATCACCCTCAAAGTTTTCTTTATTTTTATTGTTATTATCGGCATGACTACCTTCAATACTAGTTCCTCCTTTTACTAGCTTGAGTTGTGATGGAAACATAGTAATGAGGGCACTATCATCAACTTGTTGAGTAGGATTAGGATTAGGGCTAGACTCTGATTGTTGAAATATGCGACTGATTTGACTCAAAGATCTACTATGATAAAAGGCATTCAATTGGTTGAAATAAGAGCAAGTTCTTGAATTTTCAGACCTATTTTGTTGCTCTTCTTGATCTTTTAAAGTACTTATTGACATTCTCCCATTTCTCTTTGCACTTCTTGGCACTTCGATTATAACCAAGCTGTTGCATTCCTATAGCTATCTGCTCCCATAATGGACCCTTGAGCCCTTCTCGATAGAATGACTCAAGATTAGTGCGTAGTTTAATCAATGCATGCACCTCCATCTTTGGCCACCTAGAGGACATAAACTCTATGGTTGTGTTCCCTGTCAACATTTCTTGTTGCTGTGCAATGGGAATAATGGTGAGCTCAGTGTCATTGCTTGACTGTTGTTGTTGTTGTTGTTGGGATAATGATGATTGTGGAGTTGTGACAATGGTGGTGGTAGACAATGGAGGTATTGGTATTGCTCGGCCTGTGACCATGCGAAGGAAGGTGATGATGGCTTGTTCCCTTATTGCAATGGTGGCATGTTCTTGGGCCATGAGCTCTTTCTCATGAGTAAGCCTTGCTATCTCCTGTCTTCGCCATGCCTCCTCTCTTATCATCCGATCTCGCTCCACTTCTCCAAGGCCTTTAAAATCGATGTTGCATTGCATCCTGTCGCTCAACCACTTGCCTTGTCATCTCTTCGAAGAAGGTCATCATTGTTTTAGTAGTTTTTGATCCTTTCTCTCGTCTCCGCTTTCGACCTTTTTGATTAGTGCCCTTGACCTTGCTATCATCTGAACCAAAGAAAAAGTAGTGTTGGAGAGGCCAAGGCTAGTATTGGCAATCATAGAGGTAGAGTTAGATATAGTATCGATATCAATTAGAGCAACAATGGGATTAATGGTGGATATAGTAGAGATTGTAGTGATATTGTGAGAGGCATCAAGTTGGTCAAAAATAGTAACTCTCGTTATATCACCTACCAACAAGGCCTTCTTCATCTCGCTTGTGGTATCTTTGGATATTTTCAAACTTCTCCTTACATTTCTTAGCACTCCGATTGTAACCTAACTCTAATAGCTTCCTGTCCAACGAATTTCAGAATAAATATTACATAATTTAAATAAAAATCTAAAAATTGAAAGATAAGATATTGAAATTGAGATATAAAAGGAAGAAATGCCGATGATTGCACAAAATACATCTTTAAGTATATATGCTAATTACACGATAGTATATAGTTCAACTAATAAAAGCATACTAAATGTAAAGGAAAGAGTAAAATGAAAATTTTATGTAAAAAAGAAATTGAAGAAATTCCATCACAAAAAAAAGACTTTATTGCTTTTGAAATTCTTAGAATTCTAGAAAACTCAAAGAGAATCATAAAAATGATGGAGATTGATACCCCAAATGAGGGGTCCTTTGTATCAAATTTGGAGAGAATAAATACTTTCCATAAGAACAAGAGATGGTAAACTCATGAAAGAAAAGGTGAGCGATCTAAATCTATGAGAAAAGAAGAATATTGGGAAAGAGGAACTAATTCTAAGGAAGAGTAGTAAGAAATGATAGTCTAATAAAAATCCTAGTAGAAAACCAAAAAATTATAAAACTCCCCACTAGAATCACAAAATAATGTAGATATCTAAAGAAGCAAAAAGGACAAAATAAAAAAATTTAAATATAAAGAGAGGTTGACTCTCTACATTTGCATTTTCAAAAATATATTTGATATTTCATAAATTTTTTAATTATTTTCTTTCATTTCTTACCTAGATACATCCTCCCAAAGAGGATCCTTGGAGGTGACATATTGAAATGCAGTATCCATCTCAAAACGGATCTTAAGTAGTGCGATGATCTCCTGTTGTGCCCATCGACTTTCGATTTCAAGATCTTTCTTACTTTCCTCTTTAGGTAGGAGAGCATCCTCTTTATTTAGGAATATTTCTACCATTGTTGAATCGAATTCTTCAAAATTCTTCACAGTGACCGAAGGAGACATCATTTCAATAGATGAGGTTGCCTTGACTGATTGCTGTTGTAGATGATCGGTGCTAGAGTTTTCAACTATTTGAGGTTGTCCATCATTATTAGATGAACCGAATAATGTGAACTCAAGGGAAGACACCAAATTTGGGGACCGACCTTGATGCATCTCTCAAATTTCTATTACCCCACTCTCCACTTTTAAGTGATCACTTTATTACTTTCAATGGATTCTCTCCTCATTTGTCTTTCTCAAAAAAAAAGATAAAGGATGAGAAATTGAAGGAATTGGGTATTACAAAACGAGATTACAAAGATTGGAAAAGGGTGGAAGCTAAGAAAACTTTTAAGAGGAGAGAGATGAAAATTAGAGAGATAAAAAAAATCATGATGATAACACTACATGGTTGACTTAATAGAATGGAGTAAGGAAGAAAGAAGATCTAGAACTGACTATAAGAAATAGGGAGATGAGGATGGGGGAAGATAGGGATATCTAGAATGATGATGAGATGGTGAATGAGGAGAGAGAGATGGAAAGTGACAAAATAAAGAGCGATGAGCTGTTAGTGGTATTTACTTTGCTAGCTAAAGATAAACATGACAAAGATACACATGGTTGATCTAGTATGTGGCCCTGCATGGATGACACATAGATATAGGCTTTTGATGATCTTAAAGCAGTTGAGAGCTTTCCTTTACCTCCTTTTGTTAGAGAATAAATACTTATTTATTATAAGTCAAAAATTAAGAAAAAATATCATTATTGCCAGCATTCCTCACTTGTCATCCATTGCTACTAGTGACCACTTTAGTACTGTACATAATCTATTGCGATGGTGATCTAAAGGCATAAAGATAATCTTATGCATAGAAGTACTTTTTGTTAGTTGTTTCAAATTCATTAGGACATAGATCATATGCTAAATATCTCGAATATTATATTCTATTTATGAAGAAAATTATTTATTTTTTTCTTAAACCTTGAAGTGGAATTCTTGTTTGGTTATTGATTTCAAGTAAAAGACGTTGAAATCTTTAATATTAGAGATGGAGAGATAACAATTTAAAAATTGGAAAGTTATAATCTTGATTTATTATGGTAATGGCAAATTGTTGGTGGTGGTGATCGTTGATGATTATGGATGACAAGAGAGAATTGTCGGTGATGTAATTTTTTTTCATTTTCTCCTATATCTATGCTCTCTAATTTAGCTTCTAATCATCATTTCTTTGAAAAACAAAGAAATCATGTGTAATTGCTAAAAGATGGAATTAAGATAGATATCTAAGGTACTTCAATACAGTGTGGTACTCATGTGTCAAGTGTACATAGCCATTTAGATTACTTAAGATGAGTTTTAAAGGATACGAAAGGGAGAGTAGTTCATCCCAAACAAATTTACTCATTTAGAATTCAAAAAAATATATCTCAATTAAATATAACCTCAATTCTTATTAAATAAACTATTATAAGAAAAATCTTTTTGGTCTCAATCTATTATGATCATAATAAGTTGCTATCTAGTGGGGATGGGAGAATTATTAAAACCTAGTGCCCTCTATAAACTCCACTTTTCTCTATTGTAATTTTAGAATTTGGTTTGATATATTAGGAAGAGAGTGTTACATTGAACAATATCTAATACGTATATTACTAACCTAGCTTTCTAGAGAGATTACAATATATGCAATCTATTCTTGGCAAAAGATGGTTTAGGTTATCTAGCCCACAAGTGGAAAAGCTTTTCATTTTTTTTTTTGTGTAATAGATTGAAAGACTTTACTTCAATCTTATGAAAGTATCTCTCCAAGCATCCGCTCTAATCAAAGAGGCAAGATTCGTGGGAAAATCATCATTTCAAATTGCTTCTAACCGCTCCAGACTTACATAATTGACCAAAAATCAGCAACTTAGTTCAATTCCTAAATATGGCAACCTTGTGGGGATTCAATCTTGAGACTTGATGAGGATGTCAGTCAAACCTATGTTAATATGAAAAAAGCAAGCCCAAAATTGATTCAAGTTAATAACTTAAATATACATTACATTTCTTGTGTTACTCAATTTTTTTAATAACTTAAAATATACATTACATTTCTTGTGTTACTCAATTTTTTATGCAGGACTGATAAGAACTTCAATGGGCATTGCATC
>KE504779.1:360297-371344 GCA_000441515.1 Elaeis oleifera | reverse complement strand
GCTCGACTGCCCTCAGGCTGTCGGCGTCGGCTCGTCGGCCACCGGAAGCCTCGCAACGGAGGCACCGTCTGTCCGGTAGGTTCTCCACCCTCCCTCCGAGCGCTCTCTCTCTCTCTTTTTTGCTCTCTTGAAAGTCCTGCCGGGCGATACGGGGCTCGGAAGCCCTCCGACGGCCGCAGCCAGCCACCGCCGGCCTCCGACGGCTCCCACCTCCCTCCCCCCTCTCTCTCTTTCTCACTTTTCGTTCTTTATTCGTCGGTACCGCCGGTGTACCGATTTTACCGGCCGAATCGTGCCGGTTCCCCGCCGGTCCGATACGAGATGGGATGTACCGGCCGGTTCGGCACGGTATGGCAAATTTTGATCCCAACATATGCTTCAAAACCCTGAAATGAGACAGTTTTGACATAGGCAACTGCCAGTGAGAGTTCCATGTTGCAAAAATTAGTCATGTTTAGTGTTGCATTGTTGCTTAAGCTTAACTTTACTCCTAGCTTAGGTGTTTTGAACTCTGAATCATGACACCAATCTCTCACCATATAAGAGATTAGTTCATCAGCGAGCTTCCTAGCAATATTCTATGGCTATCATAACTTATGGCTCTATTTATATGGATTGCTGAGAGCATTGAAATAAAATAAAATCTTATATCTGGGAATTATAGGTATAATCATCTTCCAATTATATACAAGTAGCTCCGACTTTCCCATTGTCTCTCAATTATATATAGGAAACCCACATTCTCATTTTAATTCTTTTCTTTTCAAACAGATCCCAAGCAGCAGCTCAATTTACCATCGCTGGAAGTTTGTCAACAGCATGGAAACCTCTGCTCACCGCAGTAATGTGTAATTATAAGTTGTCAGCTTTGGGTACCTGCAAGATGAAGAGAATGGGGCATAATAACAACAGTTGACCTTCAACACCAGAAGTTTCTCCCCACACAACATCCATCCTTTTAGCCTGTTAATGAAATATAAAATAATATCAAATAATCATGAGCTTGACCATGTATTTTAAGAAATAAAATTAACAAAAGAGTTAGCTATCTAGCCAGTTACAAAAACCATAAAATAAGAAATAGCAAAGGTCATCTAGCACATGGACTATCTTGCCAACTTGGAACAAGAACATCTTGGGCTTTGAATGCCTGACATGGTCATGAAAATTCTGATGTATAGAAATTACTTGATCAGCTAATTACATGTTATGTCTACTTTCTTTTCCTTCCCTTTTTTTTTTTGGGGGGATAGGTAGATTATGCCTGCTGTAGTTTTGTATGTTGTAGCCTTTTGTCCCCATTAGTTGATTTACAGCATTGATCATTATTCCAGCACTTGAAATTTATTGTATCTATACTAGCATCCCAACATTTTCATGATAACTTTGCTGAAATTATAGAAGAGAATATGTCAATCTCCAGTTTAGGTCCAAACGCCCAGGAATCCTCTTCTGACAACTCTTTCACCAGAACCAGCCAAAGCACGTCAATCTATCACTGGATTGCCACAAAAATCCATGAAAACCACTCAGCTACTTCATTTCTCTCTAAATGTCAATACAGTAAGTCTAACAAGCAAAGAGGAAACCATTCAATACGGTTTGTTTCAGGATCTGGGAGGTAATATGAGCTGGGAACTGTTGAAGAAGGTTGAAGGACCATCAGAATCCTCAATCCAGCTTTCTACTCTTTTCCCATCTAAATAATTCCAATGTAGCTTTTCAGGCCAACTGAAAGCATGAGCTGCTCAAAGACTATCCAAATTCTACCATACTATCATTTGGGTGCGATTTCATGTATGGATATCAAGTGAGACCCAAGATTCAACTGCTTCAGCTTTTTTATTCATTTTGATGGGTTCACTGTGAAGTTTTGGTGCACTTTCACTAATATAGGTACAAGTTTTGGCCAGACAAATCCAATTTAATTAAAATTTCAAAAGCACATTTAGCATACCATACTTATAACATCTCTCGGAGACTTTCATCTTCTATGAACCCTATTGAGTCCTGTTACTCTTATTTTTAACATTTTGAATGCCCCTTTACCTTTTTAGTACTCTTTAGGTAATATGCACCTTTAGGTGGACAAAAAGGCTCACACATAAAATGATCTTAAAAAATATTTCTCATCTACCTCAAGTTTAATAATAAATTGCTTGATGATTTGCTCGCTTAGGTAATAGAGTTACCCCTTATCAACATCTCATTTTCCATGTTGAGCTCCATTTTAAATCTCAGGTTCCTTTCTCACAAATATAACCAATTTTGTTAATGTTTAATATATGCAAAATCTGATAAAAAATTTAGATTAACATTGAATAAATATCATTGCATCAGATCTAATGTTACTTTGATGACAATGTTTTTGTTATATCCACTTGCAATACAACAAAATGATTGGTCAGAATGTTCAAGTCTCCTATCACATTAATGAAGCAAAAACCATTTTTAGACCATTGAGATCGTCAGAAGATAGAAAACGTTCAAATACACGCAGATCCAGTTAATCATGAGTAAAATTGGAAAGAAAAGCATGCTCCCACAAATCTGAACCAAACAAGGATTCAAGTCCGACAGGATGTCCCGCAGGACATCGGAATAAGGTACCATCCTATGTGTCGAGATAGGAGCATCCTGCCATTGTCCTAGCATCCCGATCGAGATGTTTTGGATCTCAAGTGTGGGGATGGGGTGGAACGGCAGTACATCCTGTTCCATGGGAAACTGGGACATCACATTCCATAGGATTTAAAACCTTAGAATAAAGTATCCTCAAGATTCAAAGCAACATTTTTTATAAGATCTGAAAATTAAAGAGGCCATTCAGTTTATTCAGTAATGGTGATTGTATTGAAAAAGATATGAATATCATGAATTTTAGATTTTTATAAATTATCTGCTTGCAAATCTAGTCAATCCCATGAAAGAGAATATGGAAAAAGCATAATCCTGCATATTTAATCACTAAGGATCTAAAGGAACAGATTTTATAAAAATCTAATGGTTTCAAAAGACCCAACTCTTTAAGGCTCTCAAGTGGCTGTTCTATGTAGGCAGTTGAGATACCACATTGCACCAAGACAATCAATATATAAAAATTATTAAAAATAAATAAAGATTATAGGAGCAAAGAAATAGATAAATAAAATTTAAAATAAAGAAAAGAAAGAGGAGAAGACGGTGAGAAAAGAATGTGAAGGAGACTTAAGAAGAAAAGGGTGGATAAGATGAGATGTGGAAATGAGAGGCAGGAAGGAGTGGGGAAAGTGTGTAAATTACATTGACTAGAGCTTGTTGCTGCATTTCTTGTTTACCATCTCTCATTCAGCATAGTCTACCATTTTAATTAGGATTTTCTGTACCATGCCGAACTGGTCGGTACACCCTGTACCGCATCGAAATGATGGGGAACCGACACGGTTCGGCCGGTTCAAATGGTATATCGGCAGTACCGGGAGGAAAGGAAGAGAAAGTGAGAAAAAGAGAGAGGAGGAGAGAGAGGGAGGCGGGAGCCGTCGGAGGCCAGCGGTAGCCCACTACGGCCGCCGGAGGGCTTCCGAGCCTCATTATCGCCTGATAGGGCACTTGAAAGAGCGAGAAAGAGAGAGAGAGCTCGGGGGGGCGCGACGTACCGGACAGATGGCGCCTCCATCGGGAGGTCTCTAGTGGCCGACGAGCCGACGTCGAAGGCCTGAGGACGGTCGAGCAGGCAGAGCCGCGACTCACCGTCGACGGCCTGAGGGCGGTCGAGCGGACAGAGCCCCTTTGCGTCTTCGCCCTGTTCTTCTTTTCGAACAGACGATGGCCTATTTCTATTTTTTTTGTTTAAACTCATGAAGTAGACAACCCAGTTGTCGACTTTAGATTTTTTTTTTAAAAAAAAATGGCTGGCTTCACTTAAAACCCAATTTTTAAAATTTTTTTGTGAAATAGGGACGTCGCCCCTGTTTCACGCCCGCGGTGCATGCGCATGGACTGCACCCTCCGACGGCCACGGCAGCCAGTCGGAGACCATCCGACGGCCCTGTTGGCTCCTTCTCCTCCCTTTTTTCTTTCTTCCTTCCTCTCTCTCTATTTCTCTCTCTTTCTCTTCTCCCGGTTCAGCTTCGAGTTTCTTCATCGGTTCACCTCGATTCGGTATGGTACGGTATGGAACCGTACCAACCGTACCACCAGCCGACCAAAACAGCCGCCGATACTAGTATGGGAAACCTTAATTCTAACATTGTTTGTCTCAGTTATCCATAAAGGTAATTCAGGCATTGGGGTCTATCAGCCCTTAACCATTGAGAAGGATAGATTTTATACCAACTATCCAACCAACAAAGTACCTGATCAGCTTGCCTGATTTGCAGGGATAGCATGCCAAAATGAAATCTGCCTGAGCCACATATGCTGGTGTCAAGGCTTGATCCAATCTATCTGGCTGCTTACTACCCACTCCATAAACACATAATAGTTGCACAAACCCTACCATCATGAACCACATTTTAGAACAGAGCAACTCTCGAAAGTTGATCCTAGGTCCTTGATAACCTCTAGAGGTTAATAAGGTGATTCAATTTACTACAACAATTATGAATTTATGATCATACCAAAGAAATATGACAACTTGTTGCATCCAAGGTTCCCCAAACAATTATATACCAGATCTTCATGGAAATATCAACAAACTCAAGAAACCTTCCCCAAGATTAGTTTGGTATCTTTATGACGCAACACATGCTTGACCTTCATCATCATGATTAACATGGTTTGGCAAGCCAGCCCATTGCACAACAAGTATTGTGCAAAAGCTGAGCAACACATGCATAAAGTACAAAGATTGTAGGAAAATGCGAGATGTTACCTTTCCCAAAGCAATACGAGTATACAGTCTTTGACGTTGATATCGGTTTTGCAGAAGCATTGCAACACCTTGCATCATAGCCCATACCAGAAATAGTTGTACCCCTTTCTGCAAAAGGCTTTACAGTTTGGGGTCAAGGATTCTTATATGATGATTGGGAAATGAATAAGCAACTACCTGCTTGTTGGCACAATCAGGCTGCCTTTTTATCTCCCATGTGAGACTTACAAGCGCCATCAACATGGCGCAATAGTGATGGAATATCCACCGCACGGGAATAACAAGGCTTATTTCAACATAATAACAATGCATAGGTGTGCGATTAAGACTATAAACTCAAATCAACAGACATTCTTCGGGGCTTTTCAACATTAATCATGACCATCCACCAGTGGCCCAAGGACAACAAGATCTCCTGTTTTGACTGTAATTATGGTCAATGGACACAAATCACTAATCATATTAGTTAACGGTCCTTAATTACTCATATCTTTAAATGGTGGAAGTGGAACCTTATAATGGACTCTTCATTTGAATTAAATTTTGATGGACTGTCGGATATATTTCCATGATGAGATAATCTTATATGATACATCGATTTCACAGGCCACAAGTTTCAAGAAAGGACTAGTGCAGAATACCAACTATTTCAGTAACCTAGACCTCTATGCGTGCCATAACGAATGTCATAAATGCAATACTACTCATGACTCATGAGCTTCTTCTTTGTTTTCATTAGTGAAATGTGATTTTTCAGAATCCTGAATCATTCTAAACACATTTTAAAAGAGAATATTGCTCATCTCTTGTGACTACAAAGGTGGGGGGAAAAGCCAATCATGACATCAACGATAAAAGAAAGAGTGCACCTAATCGAATATTGACCAAATAGATGCATGCAACCCAAATAGCATAATAAAATGATTTAAACAATTAAAGCGGTGTAACTACGGAGAAGCAGAACCTTGATTCCAAACTAAATAAATGGATATGCAGGTTTCATGTCTCTTGCACATAAACTAATTTGTTGAATAACAGAATACATTGTATAATACACTCAACCGATAAAATTTAAGAAATTTAGTGTTGAGAATGCGTAAGGTCATCATTTTCCCAACTAGAAGAGCAGAAAGCATGGAATGCTTCCATAATTGCAAAGTCAATACAAGCGATAGCATGAAAAAGGGCTTTACATACCAAGGACGAATATCACTCCCATTTACTCTTAACACATTTTCTCGCGATGCTAGACTTGTGTACAGAAATAATAGCCAAGCCTGAAACAATAAATTCAGTTAACTCTGATCCAAAATAGTCGTATTGCACAAAAATATGATGTTGCTTCTGAAGAAAATTTTATACCTGATACAACTGAACAGGCAATGCTGGAAGGCATCCATCCCAGATATAAGACCTTAAGAGAAGTAGAGTGCATGGGAAAGAAGAATAAAAAGGCCGTTCTGTCCTGTCAACAAGAAAATTATACCATTGATCAAACATAATGTGGTTAGCATAGATGATAACGATCCAAAGTACTCATTTTTGACAATATTGAATACTCTCCATTTTCTTGCCATTAAACCCCTTTACCAAAAGAAAAAAAATAACTAAATATGCCCATGTTCTTCATAGCAATACAGTTTTGTGGCATGATATGCAGGATAAAATCATCCCAGAGCATTTCACCTAGTCTGGCTGTTACAGTAGTTGCTCAGTTTCAGTTCTAAGCAGAATAATTCAATCTTCAAATGGCAATTATTACCAGAACTTCGAGCATTATGAAAAATGTGTAAGCTTGAGGTGACAAATGAGCATCGTCTTCCAGCACCACAAACCAGCTAACAATAACTTTGAGATAAGAAATGATGACCCTAGTAGATAAGAGACAGAACGTATTTTGACATGAAATAAAGTAGACAATGGGTACATATAAAGATAAACAAATTGAATTTAGTTTCGGGGTACTGTCATTGACTTAAATAATACAGATGAAGATCAATGAAAATAAAGGTAATTAAATAGAAACAAAAACTCTTATGGGTCAATTTGCAATACATTAATATTGCACTTTTCCTCAATATTTTGGCTTATCTTGTTAGCCGAGAGCATGCATAAGATCTAATGGATATAAAAACTGGACACAAGAAAAGCAAAAGTAGGAGAGCATAGCTGGGAGAAGTCATCCTCCACAAAATCATTTGCACAAAAATCTTCCTAGATATAAAATTCCTCCATGTCCATGTAGACATCCTTAAAGGGTTAATTAGCATATAAGATAAATATAAAGAGATGAAGAGTAGGATGAACCATGATAAGCATCTCAATATGCTCATGACTAAGAATTCTTAACCAGCATACACATGCCTTGTGAGAGAAACAACAAACCAACTATCACTAAACATCATGAAGACAAACAAAAGTATTGGCATGTGAGCCAGTTAAGGTCAAAGAGGTCTAGGGATCTAAATTGTGTCCACTCAGAAGCCACTATCAACCTATAGGCCAATTTTATTTAAAACACTAATGATTTTATATTTACTTAGTATGGAAGGCTTTTGGTTTGTTATTAAGAATTCATTGTTGCAAACAATGGTGCCACCCAACTAAGCATACCCCAAATCCATTTTAGAATAATCATGTAAGGACCCATGCAAGCATGTGTTTAATTCTACACCAACCATGCACTAGATAGATCTTGGATATTTATACAGGGTCAAGAAGCCCAAATAACACCTTCTAACTAACCTTTTTAAATGAGATCCTAGATTGTTACAAATGGTATCAAAGTGGACCCGATCCAAAGCCAATGTAAATAAGAGGATACTATAGCATAGACCCATTTGTACGGACCAAGAGCTGATCGTACTATTTGTGATTGGATTTATAGTACTTGTGAATGGATTTGAACGAATTTAGACATTTAGCTTGGTTGGATGCTAGGGCTTAAATAGGGAGTATGTCAAGACCTGTTCAAGCATATTTTAGTCCAACATCAACTATGGCTAGATAGATTTTGAATATTTATACAGGACCAAGAAACTCAAATAGCACCTTCTAACTAGCCTTTCGGGTGATATCCTAGGTTGGTGCAAACATCCTCCTAAATAAATTTTCCATCTCTGCATAGGCATCTTTACCAGGTTAACTAGCACATAAGATAAATATAAACAGATGAAGGTAAGATGAACCATGATAAGCATCTCAATATGGTTATTAAGAATTCTTAACCAGCATACACATACTTTGTAAGAGAAATAACAAAACCAATTATCATCAAACATCATGAAAATGAAAAAAAGTATTCGCTCGTCCACGAATCTAATAAATTGTGGCCAACTCAGAAGCCGTTATTATCCTAGATGCCATGTTTTATTTAAAAATCTAATGATTTTATACTACTCAGTATGGAGGCTATTTGGTTGTTATTAAGAATTCATTGTTGCAAACAATGGTGCCATCTAATTGATCATACACCCAAAACCATTTTGGAATAAGCAATTAACTTGATTCTATAGATTATCTTCATTCTACAAAATTTCTAGAATCCATTTATAAATTAAACATAACCCAACTAAAAACTCTTACAGAAATTCCAGCATGTTAACTTTGTAGGTTACCAAAATTACTAAAACTTAGTCCAGGACTTGAAGAAAAGAAGAAAACAGCAAAACGTAAAAGAAAATGAAAGGTTTGGCCTTAACTTTAATTTGATGTTGCACCAAAATGTGCATCCTTTAAGGAAGATCATCTGGCATTTTGTATCTAAACAACTCGAGGTCCATTAACTGGTGGTTTATGTTGCTACTCTTAGTACTCTAGCTCGAGCTTAAACCAGGAACACCTCACAAATGTGCAGGAAGTCACAGCCATGCTTAAATCTTGGCCTTGATTACCCCTAAATCCAAGGACTATCTTTGAGAGAAGTTGGTCCAGTGCTGACATATCAATTGTTTTCCTTTAACTTACACTTCATTATGTTCCTCTTTCTTCAAATTGGTGAATAAAACCTTCTAGGCATTCCTTCCATCTATATCATACATGTCTTCTTACAACAAATGATAAGTAGTTAAATTGATAGAAAAAAGACACATTTTTCACAAACCTGAAATCATTACAATAGTGATTTTCTGCCAAATTGATGACCATTTTTAAGAGATCTTGATATATCTTGTTCTCATGAGTTTTATGCAAAGAGTGTAAGTGTCAAAGCAATTGAGGAGCTCTAATGTTTATATAAGCTATAAGATACCATTTTAAAAGATTCAAAGTAATCTCAATAATGGAATGACATTGTCATTGCACACATCATGCAGGTGGGCGTGCAACAAATAGAAAATGTTCAGACCATAACCACAAATCCTCGAAACTGGTGCCAAACCCACTCAAGGATCTTTATTTATTTTCCCATATGCTTCCAAGCTTTCCAGTGCCCATATTACTACCTACCACTACCCAAGACAATGTGTAAATAAAATTGCATACTCCACTGGGACATTGAAGAGCGATTTACCAAGGGAGACCGGAGAGGATAGCATTCCTAGGAAGCAAGAAGTTCAAGGGGTTTTACGTTATGCATCTCCTCACTACCATATTCTTTGATTCTTTAGAGAAGCAACATTTGGTGTCTTCTCTGGTGTAAAGGCAATTACAGGTAAGACAACCAAAATAATTAATTAATAGTTACACCCTGCTAGTTCTCTAGCCTAAGATTAGATTTAACCTCTTTTATTTTATTTCGTTGAAAAAGCTAAAACCATTTGATATTATATATATATCAAATGTAGTAATTTTTTGGAAAATGCTCGTAAATGGTCCAAGATCCGCTCTTCATTTGCCAACAAAAGCTAAAGCAAAGCAACAGTTCCAATCTGATTCACCAAGAAAATGATCCCTTTAGAGTTCAGAAGATCCACCCTCTACCCATAATACTAAATCCACCTATCTTGAAACACCAAAACCCAATCAACAGCATAAAATATGCAAGCAGATGTAAATAACTTAGATCCCCTAATAAAGGCATGAATGAGTAAGAGAATCATCGTACTCTATAGCCGTTGTACTCCTCCTTCACTTTGAGCGGAAGCTCTTTCCTCGTGGGCCCTAATGTTCACCGGGCCAAGAACATCTTCAAGAACCGACCTGGTCACAAAACATAATCAAACAATAAGCATCGACAAATTGACCGATAAATCCCATAAAAATAGCATCAAAAAAACCTTTTTGTCGTAAAAAGGTGGCAAAAAAGCATCAGCAGCAAACAACTATGAGCCTTGCTCGGAAGAAGCGACGCCCCATCGCCGTCACTGATGAGGCATCTCGCCCTGCATAATTCTTCATCGATCTGAGCACCAAAGAATGATATATATATATATATATATATAAAGGAAGGATTTTTTACACAAAGGAGACAGGGAATCAATCAACGAAAAAAATGAAATGAAAAAGCATCGCCGCATTAGGATCGAGGGAGGAGGGAGGGGGGTGGTTCCTGGAACCTTGAGGTCGGACTCGAGGGCGATGGCGCGCTGCCGGAGGGCCTTTTCCTCCTTCCAGGTATTGGAGAGGAGCGCGGCGGCAGCGTCCTGCAGCTCGCTTCCCTGCTCCGCCAGCCGCGCCGCCTCTCCCATTCCTTTCTCTCTCTATCCTCTTCTCTTATCGCTTGCTAAGTCTTTAGCTCTCTACGAGAGAGAATGGAAGTGCCGGGTGGTGGTGTGACGCTCTCTCTCTCTCGGGAGGCGTGGAGTCCAAAATCTATACTACAACGTGCGTCTACTTTGCCTTCGCATCTTCCTAATGTTGGCGTAGCCACTCTTAGACAAGGGATTACGTGTTTCGCGCGCACAGGTTTCTCTACCACGTGGCACAACGAATTGGCGTGATTCATGAGAACTGGTGCGACGTATCGGGCACCGTTGCATGCAATCGCCGTTGCAGGCAAAGGCTTTTTTCCTTCAATTTCTTCTTATTCCCCAATTCATATTTACCATGAAATTAATCGTAAATTTCCATCTGTGTGTGCTTGGAGAGTGAGGGGGAGAAGGTTAGCTTGCGTTATAGCTTGAGATGGAGTGACCCCTTTTCTATCTTTTATAGTTTTTGTTATTCTTGATCTCTCCGCTTGAGGTCGGTTACCGAAGTAGGTATGATCGTGATGAAATCACAAGTTTAAAAATCTTCATATATATATATATATAT
>KE504779.1:350218-360277 GCA_000441515.1 Elaeis oleifera | reverse complement strand
ATATATATATATATATATATATATATATATATATATATATATATTTATCCAAAGCATGAACTTCATCTAAGATCAAAGAAATTTCAACTTATAGCATATGAAGATAAAATTAAGGTCGATGTAGACTGAGATGTGAAACCTCACCTAATCAAGTAAATGAATCCAAATGAAGCTAGAGGGCAATGGAATATTGCTACCCCTCACTCCACGGGCCACTTAAATAAGTGGCTCTATGTAATAGGGAGGATTGGTGCAATATATAGAAAAATTATCAATAGTTGTTAAGTGGGACACCTATAATTTTGCCATTCCACTTTCGCAAGTAACATATCTTCTAACTAATATATAATCCAAGAAGCATGGAGCCTTTTAGCACCATTTTATTCTTTTAAAAATAAATAATTAAATTGAGAAAAATATATGTGATAGCATTATTATAATTTATTTCAAAATTATTTTATTAAAAAATGAAAAAAAAGAACTTCAATCTTTATAACTAAGAAACTCATTTCTTCTATCATGATCACTTCCATCTCTACACCACAATCATTAGTACCACTTCCACCGCATTGTCATCACTTCTATTACCAATATTATCTCTTTCTCCATACTATCACTGTCACCCTTGCTAACTCTACCATATTGCTAGTGCCCTTACTACCACCACTACCATCATTATTGTTACCATCTCCAATACATTGCATCCCGCAACCTTTGCTGCCTTTGCCATCACTACCATGATCTACACCAATATCACCATATTTATATTTAAAAATCATCAATTATATCATGATATATTTAAAAAATTTAATCACATTATTTTATTTTGAAATAGAAAAATGAAAGTGATGCATAACATCAGCTTAACATTTTTCAAAATATTAATTATTTTTTACAAAATATTTGAAAAACTAGTGCCCAAAATAAATTAAAAAGGCATATGTGCAGTGTTTAGCAGTAATTAAATATATAACAAAATAAAATAAATGCAAACATATAACCACAAACATAAAAATTTATGGTAGTTCGATACTCAACTCAGCACCCACATCCATTTTCCAAGTCAACCCACTAACGAATTCTAACTATAATCCTATAAGATTACAGTTCGATTGTTTTCACATGTTCACAATCCAAACTCATTGGTTTTTTTGACTCATCAATCAAAATTTTACAACTGATTGCTTTTTTGGGCTCACAATCAATTCAGTTGGTTTTCACTGATTTACAAATCAAAATCTTACAACATCTGATTTATGGCTTGAACCAACCTTTAAAAGCTCAAGTTTTTTTATCAAGAAACTTGTCACAATAGTTTAAAAAAGTATACAAGAATTTAAAGTATAAATTATAAACACTTCAAGCTTTTGAAAAAGTCGAAGCGATTAAGCTCGTGAATTGCTTTGACTTCCTTCTTGAATGCTTAAGAGGTGTTGATGAAGACATAAATGCTCTTGCTTGATAGTAGTTTGCTCAATTTAGTACACTCTTCCTCTCTTTTGAGTTGAGTAATTATGGAAAGATGAGAATTGAAAGCTCTTTTAATTTTCTCTCTCTTTTTGTTTTACTTAATAGCTTGAATATTATCTATAATAAATTCAATAACCTTCAATCCTTAGTTTCTTATTTGAATTCTTCAATTTTATGACCTTAAAAATATCTGTAATTAATGCTCTATCCGCTAAAAGCTTGAAAATAGCTATTACAATAAAATATAACCGTTTGAAATAATCTGAAAACTAGTTGTTATTCTGTCAGAAATCTATGAGTCAGCATACCCAAGCTCTTAGTCAGCTAATCTTAAGTGCTGAGTCAGTCAAGTGAAACTCTGAGATTGTTTAAGAATAGATATATTTTTTTTTGTATTCTATTTATTCTGTCTGCCTGAGGCTAGGTCGGCTTAGATATTTTTTAATTGGCTAAATTCATGACTTAGCTAACTTTTTTTTCCATCGGCTCAGAGAACTTGTAAACTTTTTCTACTTTCTGTCTTTTTGTACTTTTGAGACTAAGTCAACTATCCCATATGTATGAGTTGGCTAAGTTTTTGTCTTGATTTGCATTATTATTTTCATGATTGGCTCAAGAAAATCTTTAAAATCTTCAATCTTCTATCTTCACCCTAAGTTTGAGATCGTGTCGGCTATCCATATAGTTGAGCCGATCATGACCCTATCTTGGTTAGCTTATATGAAAATTTGATCAACTAAGAAAAATCATCTAAATTTTATTTATTTTTATCTTTTTTTTTGAATTGAGACTAGATCGGCTAAGCTTCTTTCTTGATCGACTCAAAGGTATGCTAGAGGTGCCAAAATTGATTTTTTTTATTTTTGAGTAGCTTTTTTTGTTCAAATATATTCGAGGCTAGACTTATGTTCTCAAAATTAATTTTTGAGTAGATAATCTTATTGAGAAGTCTTTCTAAGCTAGACTTTTTTTATCAAATTTCTTCTGTGACCTTAGTTTCTTTGCTTCCAAATTTAAACTTTGATTTGGAAACACAAAATTACTTAGATTTGAGAGGACTTCTTCTTGAATGAGATCAATCTTTGAGCATTATAAGGAATTCTATAATTACACTCAAAAGTATCATTAGTAATCATAATTTATACTCATAACTTTTTTAACATCATCAAATCAATTCCAAGGCTAATAATCTTCCCCTTTTTGATGATTATAAAATCTTTTAAGTACTATCTTTTAAGTACTAATAGATTTTTGAAATTATGAAATAAGATTAAATGAAGATCAATCATTTATCAATTTAGACATATTTCAAAAGTTTTAAACAGTAAACTCTCTCTTTCTTATATAAAGGCAATATTCTTGAAGTAACTTCGAATGAATCAAATTTTAACAAGTTTTTAAACAAAACTCCCCATTTCTTATGTAGAAAATAATATCTTTGAATTTACTTTTAATTTCTACTATACTCTTTTAGTTTCTCCTAATTCTCTCCCTTTTTGTTATTATCAAAAAGGTTAACAAAATTTTCTTTCTTAATTTTCTCTTTTAAGTATATTTATTCATCAGCATAATGAATTATAAGCCAATCAATCAGCCATTCAATCATTTTAATGACATTAGTCTATTAATCATTCAATCATTTAATCAAGAATGTACTCAATTATATCACAAAATAAATATATCATTGATGAAGCAAAGTTTTACATGATATTAAAAGCTTATTTTTAGAAAAGGGACACATAAGAGGACAAGACAGGTATACAAAAAAAAAATAAGCAAAGATAAACATACAAAAATAAGGTATCTTAAGGATGGGGTTAATCAAAGGAGGATGCAAGATTAAAGTAGATGGTAGGTCTCAAGAATCCAAAGGTCCTAGAGCACAGTCTTGTTCATCCAATATCCATCTGATTAGAGTCTCCATCGAGCCCAGAAGCCTGTCATGAACATGCTAAACTATCTTCTCCATCTGATCATCAGTCAATCTGACCCTATAAGGAGCAGTATCTTCTATCTCCATGGACTAAGCAGCAGATGTGCAGGGAGCTTACTCTCTTTATTCTTCTAGCCCAATATCAGCTCTCTCTGTCTCTGTCTCTGTCTCCTTCCTTTCATTCTCCTCCTTTCTGAATCCAATGATCATTGATTTTGATGTAACCCATTCTCCTTAATGAGTGGTCATTGTAGGTATCCTCAATGTTGCAACTTCTTTAAGGGTTCTCCTTCTAGGACTACTCCAAACTTTTTGAATATAAGAGTGAGGAACATCTCATTAGGTAGAGCTAGTTTGGCATAAGAAGCGACCTCCTGCATTACCTTGAACATCGTGTTTGGTAGGTTGAAAGGGATTTCATGGACAATTTGATGCACAATAGTAATGTTCTCTTTGGTGACAAAATCAAATTGTCCAACTCTTAGAAAAAAATCCAGACTGTTATATGGTACAGAAGTCTCGTTAATTTCCACAATCTTTTGTTAGAATCTCCTCCAACTCTACCACATCCTCTCTACCTAGCACAGTTTGCGACCCGCTACACTTGTCTTCTAATCAATTTGAACTATTAATGAGTGCCTTGAGGAGGTGTCTAAGTTTGTCTACATTGAGTGTAATTTTAATTTCTTTGCCTCCGACTTAACACAATTGTATCCAACTTTAGCATTTTTATAGAATTCTTGAACCAACTTGGGATAAGTAGGCAAGTCCAAGATGTATAGGTATTCTCAACCTAAAGTTTTGATTTTTCTAACAATCTCAAATCTCTCTTTTTTAAAAAATTGAAAGTATATCTTCCTTCCAGTAGTTACTGATGAACTCTTGTCGTGAAAGCGATCAAAGATAAAATACCCCGATGCAAATAAATAAAACAATAGTATAGGGTATGTCGGGTGTCGATTCCATAGGGATCAGAAGGCTAAGTAATAGCAAAACTAATGAATAAAATAGAGAAAGATTTGTTTTAGTAAATATCGATACTTAGAAAATTAACTAGTTGCAGGAAAATAACAATCTATCAAGTTAGATAGGAAAAGATCTTAGGTAGGAAAAGGTCTCAAGTTTTGATTTTATCTTTAATTACAATCTAAATATTTTTTAAAAAAATAATTAGATCAGTTGATTAAAATTTTTTATATTCAAGTTCGAGCATAATTTATCTGACCAAAGTACGGATCGTTTCTTTCAAACACGATCCGTCTCCCTAAAGTATAAGCTATTCAAATTTAAATCACAAGAAGAATCTTAAATCAAATAATAAATAGATCTATGTATTGATCCATAAGATAGCGTATTTGTTTGAGCACGGATCGTATTTTCGATCACAATGTATCTTAACGAACATATAAAGTATTTAAAGATTAACAACATACAACATTAAGCACAATATCCTGAAAGCAAAACTAAAATTTATTTATTGAAATTCAAAGGCTGACAACATTATCTAATTGCATGAAAAAGAAAATACAAGATTAAAGTTTAAAGAATCAATCTACTCCCTAAAAATAAAGAAAAAAATCACCAAAGTAGGACCTCCTCTCACAGTCTTCCTTTGCAGAGCCTTCTGATTCTCGTTCTTTTCGTGTATTGGAAGGGTGAAAGAAAGTGAGAATAAGGTGACTAAAAAATTTAAAGATGAGTATTCCCACCTATCATGCGGGCCCCTACAAGAGCTAGGATGTGGAGAGAGAGATGTCTAAGAGTAGAAGCATTGGCCTTTATTATAGATGTATGGTGGAGAAAGTTTTCATGCTTTTTCGATGTGGGACTAATGATGTAAACAAGGGCCTAAAGAGATGGATGGATGAAATTGAAGAAAAGGAAGGATAAAGTAAGAGATCTCTAAAAGAATTTTTAAAATATTATTTTTCTTTAATCCATGCTCGTCCCACATTTAGGCCTTTTCCGCATCCATTCCGCATTCATTCTCAAGAATTGCACTGCATGAAACTGCTTCCGCATTTGACCTTCAATCACGTCCATAGATCTCGCATAGCAGTGAACCCGCATTCGTGCCGCTCCCACTTGTTCACGCCAACACCGCCTTGTTTTCAACCAGCTCACAGTGCCCAAGTTCCAACACCTAACCGGGGCCCTAGCCATGCTCCTTGTTTTGAGTTAAAAAGCTTCTGGGTCCGCTTGAAGCCAGCCACCTTTCTTTCCATGCATTAAATACTTTATGGGCCTCCCTTTGTATTGCGTACAAACTCCTCTACTGCTAGCTTTCTTCCTTGCTTGCCTCTGTGTTCGTGCCCAAACCAAAAGACCGTGCGCCATCCCACATGCCAGGGTCCTTATTGCACGTGTAAACTTTTTGTTAGCCCATTAGTGCTTGATTTTTGCTTTAGATCCGGAATAATTTGGATCTTCATCAATTTCCTACAAAAGATAAATAGAAACATTAATTCTTAAAAAAGTAAAGATGAATTGGTTTGCAAATTATTGCTTTTATTAATATATTTGTACAATTTATCACACCCTCCAACTTAAGTTTTACTCATCTTCGAGTAAAGGAAGAATTAGTAGTATGAACTGATTCATTTAGATGTGAAAGTTTCTTCAGATAATTTTAAGATGAACTGATATCTAATCATAGAATTAACAAGATGCATTATCGGATTATTAATTCAATCCCAAGTAGTGGTTAAGTAGAGAACATAAAATTTTTATAGCTTTTTCTTGACTAACTCCCCACTTAATTCTTTAAATCTTCTAGCTTAATATGGGCTGAATTATTTTTTTAGCCAGTACAATGTCTTAACTAATTAAGATTTTTGTCTAATTCTTGTAGCGAGTCTTGGACCAATGATTCTCAAACCATTTGACTTTAGGATATTAGGTGTAGAATACCTCTCGAACTTACTGACTCGGATTAAACAGGCTACAAGTCAAGACTGACTGTATGATAGAGTTTCTTCACATCCTCATTTTTTGACGCAAGACTCATGCTTGCTTAGGTGGAAAGATTTGGTTACTCGATGAGACAATATTAAAAACCTATTTTATTTAGTTAAGTATTTTCATATATTAATATTTTCACTCATGCCCATACAAAGTAGATTCCTTTTTGACATAGGTTGGAAGAAGGTTTTAGAATCACTCAAAATTTATTTGTTCTAGACTTAACCATTTTTAGTTTCTTAATAATTGGATCCTTGATATTTCAAAAATTCTCTAAACCATTAATCAATTATTGATTAAATTACTTGATTAACTTCAATCAAGATGAATTAATTAGGTACATAAGACTAATTATTACCAGACTCGAGCACTTAATTAATTTATTTATCCTCTCCAACAACTTAATTAACTTTATCCTTAATAGGGAAGAAAATAAAGGATGCAATAGATAAATAGGGATAGGAAAGAATGCACCTATCTCGCTGTGTTCTTGGTTCAGCAAGGATCTTCAGATGTCCTTGAGGATGCATATTTGGCTCTTCTCCCTAACTTATTCAACATGGTCCCGATTGAAGTAATTGAAGTAAAAATCTAAATAAACTAAAAAAATTAAATATAAGGAGCTGGGTTGCCTCCCAGTAAGTACTAAGTTTAACGTCTTCAGTCGGATGCTATGAGGGAGTTCTACCTATAACCAACTTTGATACATCCCTCAGGATTTTAAAAGGACAAGGCCAATCAGGAGGTATTGTCATCATGTCAGTAAAATATCTATGGAATGCTCTACGACGATTAGTTAGGATCAATAGAGTATATTGGGTAAGTATGTTATACCAAGGTCTAAAAATATTAAAATCAAGAAGGGATGGTATTTGCTAGGCTAAAATTAGGAGTGATGGTTTAAATTTTTTTTTGATTATAGTCTGATCTACCCCAATCTCAGTATCGGATATGCTATATCTTGACATAATCCCTTTTCAATCTATAATTTGGTATTTTTTTCAAATTAACATTAACTCTATCTTCATACATCATTTTAGTACTGTATATAAATTTTGGAGGCAATCCTCGAAAGTAGTGCTAAATACAGAAAAATCAATCATAAAAATCTTAAAATCATCATCCCTCATTTCAGCAATATTCCATCCGATAGCTTCTTTATGCGCTTTTAGAACACCTACAAGTTGGACTTCTTAATTAGGGATTACTAGAATAGTATCAGTGGATGCGTCAGAAAGTGGCTTCAAGTCTAGAGCAGTTGGTGATTCTAACAATGGTGGAGCTATTAAGGGGTTAGGTGGTGGCTCATATTTTTCGATCCCAAGTGAGATGGTTTTGGGATAGAGTGTATCTACTAGGTCATTTACTTCTGTAATATATCCATTTTCATCAAAATCATCCACCTCAAAATGAACCTGACAGAGATTTAACGAATCCTAAAGAAGAATTATAGGTCTAGCTTCCTCTATTGTATTATACATTTGTGGTCCTTGGGAAGTCTCTATTACTTCCATCATTTCATCAATTTTTCTTCCTTCCGTTAAAGGAATAGTTGACTTTAGGGCATTTGGGAATGGGGCTATAGGTAAGTAGGGTGATGATGGAATTGATTCATCCCACCATTCTGATTTCTCCCTATATATTTCTGCCTTAGTCAAATTGTCTAAGTTGGTCTTTTTGGTTGTGCAAGATTATTCTATGATCAATTCATTTACGAGAGTCATAATCAATTGTTCAGTAAAAGTTATAAGGATATTAAAATTCTAGCCAGATATTGTCCCTCAAAGTCACTCTCGGGCTGACTAGGCAACTCTCCTTCCTCCTCCCTTTGCCTGGTTTGGGTCTCTAGCTCTTTTAAGGATTGTAGGATCTGATTGTTGAGTTAATTGCTGAGTTCTATCCTGTCCAATACTTGTTGAAATCTCTCTTCAAAAGTTGGATCATACTTAGTTGGAGAAGGTCGATTTTATGGGTAGGGCATATCGGAAAAAGGTGCATCCATGAATGTGGATCTTTGTGTCATCAGGATAACCACTGATTGTGGTTTCATGAAAATTTGGTTGAGCCCCCAGTCTGGATTGTGGGCATTGAAGTATGGATAATTTCTGATCTGTAGGTCATTTGGGTTTGATTTTGATTAACTTGCTCATACATAGACTCAGAAAATTGGTGTGCAGCTGAACATTCATTCACAAAGTGAGTGGGGCTCAAATATATTGTGCAAACTTTTACGCAGGAAGAAAAGATGAATAGGAAGAGTATCTAATGGCTATTAGATGAGCTAATCTATGGGACAGTTCATCCAATCTACTGTCGAGATTCATATTGAATTGTTCTGATTGTTCAGATATGAAATCAAGGGTCTAGATCAGAATAATTTTTTCAATTTTTTATTTTATTTTATTTTATTATTTTATTTTATTATTTTAAAGAATAAGAAGAGAGACGAGGGTAGAGAATTCTAAAGATAAGAACCTAGAAGATTCGAGATCTAAGAGATAGATGAGAAGAATATATTATTTTTTATTTTTATTAATTATAAATAAGTTTCAATGCAAAAAAATTTTAACTAGGGTTTAGTCGAGACCTAGACAGCTCTTAACTATTAAGATTGCCTTCGAGCACTCCAAGTTCGAAATCGACTAATCGAATCGATCAGATAAGTATAAAATTGATGAGAAGCTCTCCGTACTTTCGCAACGGACCTAATTAAATAATCATCTTTCTTCAAAATATAGTTTCTGAACTATTTTTCTAGACACTGATAGGCCAACTAACTTGAATCTGATCCAACTCTTGGGTTTCCTTGTCCTAATGAGTTTGGATATTCCTAGGATTGATATCTAATTAATTTTAAATTAAAAGCTTAGGTCAATGCAATATGAAAGATGGTGGTTTTTGGGCTAAGAAAGGATGATCAAATCCTTACCTTAGCTTGTTTAATTGGATTAACTACCCTTAAAATATTTTATGACTATGCAATGCAAACAAAGCAGGATGTTCAAATAATTTTTTTTCTAATGTCCTTAGATGTGCTATAAAATAAATATTTTCTATTTATATTTTTAAATTTTACTACCACCGTGCTATGGATCCCCGATAATGGCATCAAAATTTGATGTGCTCTTGTCATGAGAGCGATCAAAGATAAAATACCTTGATGTAAATAAATAAAATAGCAGTATAGAGTGCATCGAGTGTCGATTTCATAAAGATCAGAAGGCTAAGTAGTAGCAAAATAATAATGAATAAAATAGAAAAAATTTGTTTAAAAATATTGATGCTCAAAAAATTAACTAGTTGTAGGAAAATAACAATCTAACGAGATATCAGATAGGAAAAGGTCTCAGATAGGAAAAGATCTCAGTTTTTGATTTCATTTTTAACTATAATCTAAATAATTTTTAAAAAATAATTAGATTAGTTGATTAAATTTTTATGTTCAGATTCGAGCATAATCTATCTCATCCAAGTACAGATCGTATCTTCCGATCACGGTCCATCTCCCTAGAGTATAAGCTATTCAAACTTAATTCACAAGAAGAATCTTAAATCAAATAATAAATAGATCTATATGTTGATTCATTAGATAGCCTATTTCGTCTGAGCACAGACCGTATCTTTCGATCACAATCCATCTCAATGAATACATAAATTATTTCAAGATTAACAACATATAACATTAAGTATAATAT
>KE504779.1:324800-350170 GCA_000441515.1 Elaeis oleifera | reverse complement strand
CGTCTGAGCACAGACCGTATCTTTCGATCACAATCCATCTCAATGAATACATAAATTATTCAAGATTAACAACATATAACATTAAGTATAATATCTTGAAAGCAAAACTAAAATTTATTCATTGAAATTCAAAGGCTTACAAGATTATCTAATTATATGAAAAAAAATATAAGATTAAAGTTTAAAGAATCAATTACTCTTCGAAAATAAAGAAAAAAAATCACCTAACTAGGATCTTCTCTCACAGCCTTCCTCTACAGAGCCTTTTGATTCTCGCACCTTCTCCTGGCTAATTCTCCTTCTCGTGTTTTGGAAGGATGAAAAAAAGTAAGAACAAAATGGCTAAAAAATTTAAAAAGTGGATATTTTTATCTGTCATGTGGGCTCCTACAAGAACTAGGATGTAGAGAGAGAGATATCTAAAAGTACAGGCATTGGCCTTTATTTATAGGTATAGGGGGGAGAAAATTTTTATGCTTTTCTAATGTGGGACTAATAATGTGAATAAAGACCTAAAGAGATGAATGGATGAGATTGAAGATAAGGAAGGATAAGGCAAGAGATCTCTAAAAGAATTTTTAAAATATTTTTTTCTTTAAATCCATGCTCATCCCGTGTTCAGGCCTTTTCTACGTCCATTTCGCATTCATTCTCAAGAATTGCATCATGTGAAACTGCTTTCGCATTTGACCTTCAATCACATCCATAGATCCTGTGTAGCAGTGAACCCGCATTCGTGCTGCTCCCACTTGTTCGCGCCAATATCATCTTATTTTGAACCAGCTTATAGCACCTAAGTTCCAACACCAGACCGAGCCCCCAGCCGCACTCCTTGTTTCGAATTAAAAAGCTTCTGGGTCCTACCTGAAGCCTACCATCTCTTAGGAGAAGACTGCCAAAATCCATTGTTTAATAACCCAACCACCTTCTTTCTATGCATTAAATACTTTATGGGCCCCCTTTGTATTGCATACAAACTCCTCTACTGCCAGCTTTCTTTCCTTGCTTGCCTCTACGTTTGTGCCCAAACCCAAAAAGCCACACGCCATCCCGCACGCCAGGGTCCTTATTGCACATGTAAACTTTTTGTTAGCCCATTAGCTCATTAGTACTTGATTTTTGCTTTAGATCTGAAATAATTTGAATCTTTATTAATTTTTTGCAAAAGATAAATATAAATATCAATTTTAAAAAATAAAAATGAATTGATTTGCAAATTGATGCTTGTATTGACGTGTTTGTGCAACTTATCAGTTACTGACCTTGATGAGAGTAAAATAGCTTGACTTAGAGAGGGAGGAGGAGGAGCCACCGGCTGCGGTGGAGGTGGAGTTGGCACCCATGGTTGAGAAGGGTGAGATGATGCTTCGGCCCATGAGGATGAAGGAATCACTCGACTAGTACCCATTTCCATCCTTAGATCTGATCTAAATTTTGTCCCTCTTTCTTCCAACAAAGATCTGTGAGTGTGCATTCTTAATGGAGGATGTTGTCACAATCTTTTCATCTGATAAGTGAGTTATTTTTTTGGAGCCATTTGAACACCGAAATCCACCATATATCGAAGAAAAATGATAAAAGAGAAGACTATTTGGTGGGATAAGATGTTTACAAGGGGACAACCAAGAGAATAAAAGAGAAACAATGAATGGGGTCCTCCAGGGCTTTGTTTAAAAATTGGGGGCTGATGTCTGAGATCAACTCAATTCACAGGTTAGTTAGCTCAGAGTGGATCGACTAAGATTTTAGGTTAGTCGGCTAATGATGAATTTTTTAAGATTTTATGTTAGTCGGCTCAAACTAGCATAGAGAAAGTTTTGAAATTGAGTTTTTAAAAATGATGCAATCAATCATATCTCATCACATTAAAATAAATCAAATATACATTCAAATACATATATAAATTCAATGGATTAACCACATAAGAGCAATTTGAATAGAATTAAGTAAATCAACCATAAGGGTCATAGAGGCCTAATTTTTTTTCTAATCATGAAAAATTTTCTTCATTTAAAGATTTAGTGAAAATATCAGTAATTTAATTATTAGTGGATACAAATTCAAGCATAACATTATTATTTGTATGTGATTTCTAATGAAATGATATCTAATTTCTATATACTTTGATCTAGATGCTGGATTGGATTTTTAATTAAATTAATAGCACTAGTATTATCACATCTAATAGAAATTTTATTTTAAGTAATATCAAAATCTTCTAGTTATTGTTTGATTCATAAAACTTGAGTACAATAACTTTCAATTATAATATATTCGACTTTCACAGTAGATAATGCTCCTAAATTTTATTTCTTACTAAACCATGAGATCAAACTAACTCCTAGAAATTGACATATACTACTTATGCTTTTCAATTTAATTTACATCCAACAAAATTGACATCAGAATAACCAATTAAATTCAAAAAAATTATTTTAAATATCATAAGCCAATATTTTGAGTATCAATCAAATATATTTTTAATAGCAATTACATATGAATCTACCTGCATATACTGAATATACTGAAGATGATATTGGATCTACTTGCTATTAAGTAAAGTAGTAATCTAATCATATCTTTATAAAGCTTGGGATCCATTGCTTTATCTTTTACATCTTGATCAAGCTTACAATTTGAGCTCATTGGGGTGTCAATACTTTTGATATTCTCCATACTAAATTTTTTTATATATTGATTTTGATTTATGAAGATCTACTTAGTTGATTGCTTGATTTGGAGTCTGAAAAAGAAGATTAATTCTCTCATCATACTTATCTCGAACTCATTCTACATCAACTTTGTAAATTCTTAATATAGTTATTAGTAATAGCAAATATTATAACATCAATATAAATTTGAACAATAAAGAGATCATTTGATTTTTTTGATAAAAGAGTAGTGTCAACATTCTCTTTTTTAAAATCATGATCAAGCACAAAGTTACTTAAATGATCATATCATGCATGTGGAGCTTGTTTCAAAACGTATGAAGCTTTGTTCAATTTAAAAAGATGATCAAAAATTTATGACTTTCAAATCTAGAGGTATTTTATGTAAACTTTCTTTGTAATATATCCATTTAAGAATACACTTTTTATATTCATTTGAAAAGACTTAAAATCTATAAAACATGCAAAAGCTAAGAGAAATCTAACAGCTTCAAGCCTAGCAACTAGTATAAAGATTTCATCAAAATTAATTTTTCTTTTGATTATAATCTTGTGCAAGTAATCTAGCTTTGTTTCTAATTACATTGCTTGGCTCATCAAGTTTATTTCAAAAAATTTATTTTGTACTAATAATAGGATAATTCTTAGATCTTTCAACTGAATTCTAAATATTAGTTCTTTCAAATTGATTTAATTTTCTTGCATAGCCATAATCTATTTAACATCCTTTTTAGCTTCAAAAATCATTTAGGTTCAATACAAGAAAAAATATAAATGATTTAATACTTTTTTAATTGATGCTCTAGTCCTCGTACCTTAAGATGGATCACCTATAATAAGTTCTTTATAGTGACTATAAGCATACCTCCATTTGTTTGATAAGTCATGCATACCTTATTGTATGGTGGATCATAGGTTATGTATTTCTTATTTTCATATTCTTGTTCTTGCTTCTTTCTTCTTGATCTTCAGAAGTGTCTCCTGATGATATTTTTTTAATCTTCTTTTCAAGAGTACCTACACCATCATCATTTACTTCTATTTTTCTTAATTTAAAAATATTAGTCTCATCAAATATAATATGAATTGACTCTCGTACAACTAGAGTTCCATCAAATACTTAATAAATTTTGCTAGATGAAGAATAACTAAGAAAAATACCTTCATCAGATTTATCATTAAACTTACCTAGTTTGTCTTTACTATTAATAAAATAAACATCAACTACTAAAATTTTAAAATTAGAAATATTTCGTTTCTTTCTTTATAAAGCTCATACAAGTTTCTTTTAAAAATAGATCTAATCAATGCTCTATTAAGTATATAATATGTAATATTTATATTTTCTATTCAAAAATATTTTGATAGGTTGCTTTTTTAAAGTATGATCTGTACCATCTTTTGCAATGTTCTACTCTTATTTTCTACTATCTCATTTTTCTGAGGTCTCTTAGTTACAGAAAAGTTATGATCAATTCTATTTTCAGAGTAAAATTTATCAAAAGCTTGATTTTTAAATGTTTTACCATAATCATTCTAATTTTCAAAACATTGCAATCCTTTTCACTAGTGATTTTCTTAAACAATTTTGTAAACATTTCAAAAGTTTCATCTTTATATGCAAGAAATAAAATCCAAGTGTATCGAGAAAAATCATCAATAATAACAAAATTGAATCATTTTCCATCAAAATTAGTTGTCTTGATAGGCTCAAATAAATTCATATGTAGAAGTTCTAATGGCTTAGCAGTTGAAACAATAATTTTAGATTTAAATGAAAATCTAGTTTGTTTATCTAATTAACATATATTGTAAATCTTTTTTTCTCAAAATCAATTTTTATAAGTCTCTAACCAAATTATTTCTAATTAATCTAGCAAGAGTTTATGCTTGTATGATCAAGTCTACAATTGTAAATCTAACTAGTTTCATTGACTTTGGCATTTATAGCAACTAGATATTCTATGTTATCCTTACAAAGATCATCAAGATCCATCAAGTAATATTTTATATCTTTTTTTATGAATTTGATATCATTATTAGTGGAACTAGTCACAACACAATATAATGATTTAATAAGATATCAAATCCTTTATCACATAATTAATTTATGCTAAGTAAATTATATAGGTAGGAGTAATCTTTATATTACTGAGACTAATAATTGTCTTTACTATTATCTCTAAATGTAACGACTTTTTCATTTTTAGCTTTAAAAAAATAAATTAAGATTTATCTTCCATCATGCATCTTGAGCATTCATTATCTAGATACCATTTTCTTTTCATCTTAAGGGATGCCAAGCATACTTGCAAAATATGGATTAAGTCTTTTTAGGTATCCAGACTTTCTTGGATTCTTTGAGTTAGTTGGAATGGTCCTTTAGGAACTAAGATTTGTTTCACTTTAATATTTTCAAATTTAATCACATTACAATCAATAGATTTATGTCCAACTTTATTACATGTGAAACATGTAATAGCATTCTTTTCAAATATGGGTTAAACAAATATACTTTTAAGAAATTTTATTTGATTGAAATATTAAAACCTATGCTAGTTTATCAAAATAATTTTTATATTTCAAAAGTATTTATAAGTTTTGAGAGCTAAGAGTGAATTTGTCAATAATAGGTTTTAATTTATAAACTTCTTTTTGAAGGCTTTCATTCTTTTCAATCAAATCATTTACTTTTTCAAAAGATTTTCTTTTCTTTTTAAAAGCTTGCTTTCTCTTCAATTAAGGAATGATTTAACTTTTAAGTTATTTATTTTTAAGTGATAATTTTTAAAATTATTAAGCAATTTATAGAAAGATTCATGCAGCTCTTTAAAGTAAATTATTAGGATTATCGGCACCTACCTTATCCTCATGCGCTATAAGGCAAAATTTGATTTTCTCTCTTTATTTCTTCTTCTTCGGAGCTAAAGTCTTCATCATTTCTCTAAGTAGCCTTCATCATTTTTTTCTAATTTTTAAAGCTCTTTTTGAATGAGGAGCAGTCGGCTCTAAAGTATCTAGATTTCTTACATCTATAGCACACTGTCAGTTGCTCCTTTTCTTTGCTTTCATCTCCTCTACCAAAACCTTTCTTCTTGGGGCCATATCTTTTTTTCATGAACCTTTTAAATCTTTTTGTAATCATGATCATTTCATCATTGTTGTCAGATTTTTCTGACATATTACTTTCATCATTTTCATTGGCCATGGAGTTCAAGGCAATTGCTATTCTTTCTTTGTCTCTTCTTCCACATTCTGATCCATTGCTCTTCTTTTCTTTGTCTCTTCTTCTACATTCTGATTCATGTACAATTCATAAGTCATGAGTAAGCTAATAAGCTCTTCCAAAGACAACTCATTGAGATCTTTAATTTCTTAGATCGCAGTCACCTTGGCTTCTTAATTCTTTGGCAATGATCTAAGGATTTTACGAACAAGCTCATTATTATTATAGTTCTTGTCAAGACTTTTCAATCCATTTATAATATCAGTAAATCTAGTGAACATATCAGTAATACTTTCATTATATTTATTTTAAATAATTCATATTTATGTATAAGTATGTTAATTTTAATTTTTATTCTGATTTGTACTCTCATGGATAACTTCTAACATATCCTAATTTTTTTATAAATATGTATGTGAAAATTTTATTAAATTTATTAGCATCTAAAATATAATAGCTAATCTTTATCTTAATCATCCCAATCTTTTTTAGATTTGAGAGAAGGCATAGCATCAATCATAATAGTAGGTGTATGAAGGCCATTAACTATAACATTCTATGTGTCATAATTTTATACTTAAATGAAGATTTTCATTCGTGCTTTTCTAGACGTATGATTTATGCTATTAAAAGTGAAGGTCTGTTGGTTGATTGGCCTTCAACCAAGGATGCACCAATTAGGATTATCACTGATCTTTAACTTTTGATGGTTAGATCAAATAGGCTGAGTATCTGCTCTGATACCACTTATTAATTTTTCAGAGATGGTAACCTAAGAGGAGAGGTGAATTGAATTTTTAAAAATTATTTAAAGAACTTGTTCTTAAAAATAAATTTAAAAGGTGTTCGTGTAGTGCCCAATAGTAATTAAATATGCAGCAGAAGAATAAAAGTAAATACAAACACACAACAACAAATACAAAATTTTATAGTAGTTTGATGCTCAACTTAGCATCTAAATCCACTTCCTAAGTCAACCTACTTGAGAATTCTAACTATAATCCCATAAGATTATAGTTTGATTATTTTATGGGTTTATAATCTAATCCAATTAATTTTTTTGGCTCATCAATCTAAATCTTACAATCGATTAATTTTTTGAACTCACATCAATCCAGTTAGTTTCACAGGCTCACCAATGAAAATCTTACAATACTCAATTATGGCTTGGACCAACTCTTAAAAGCCTAAGTTCTTCCTCAAGAACTTATCACAACAGTTTTATTACTGCGAATTCTTGACCTAGATCGGCTCGACTGAAGTTGGAAGGTGATAGCAGGACGACAACAATCGAACCTGCAAAAGAAGTTTCTGATCAGAGTTGGCTCCGACAGAGACCCCTTGATGCTTAAGTCAGAAATTCAAAATAAATGAAACGAGTGAGCATGCATTGGAAGAGAAGTTATTACATACCTGGGATTCTCCTGTTAGTCTTTATTTATAGATAGAGGTGAGAGCCGTTAGAGGGTAGGAGTGCAAGACACAGCTCCTGCCATATCAGGCATGACATGCTCCGAACCGTCTGCCTAATTTGATGGGATCTGAGCAGTTATTAATGCCTTATCCATGTGCTTGTAACCGTTGCTAGAGATTATGAGATTCAAAAATCCATATAGAGCTAGAGGTCAATATTTTCTCTATATATCGGATAGGATCGGCAATCCTTCCTGCCTACAATATCTGCTAAGATCGATATAAGATGTACCTTGGATCGGATAGATAAATTTGGCTCAAAAGACATCAGGTCAGTCAAGAGTAACAATAAGACCGAGGTTCCTTTCTCAGCATCAACCAAGATAAGATTCTTCCCATATCAGTTGGCCCCTACTCTCGAGCTCGAATTTGAATTAGATCGGATGAAGAGAGTAAAATAGGTCAGCATCCTTAGTCTTGTGAGCGTCACACCGTATCTCGCATCTCCATATGAACCGTCATGCTCTCTGATAGGCTAATAGAACCATCTACTTATGTGGTGCCAAGTGTCATCCATCTGATAAGGCAGCCAAATGATGCACTATCTATACCATCTAAGGGCTTTATAAATAGAGGAGCCTTAATCGTTCCTGGTTATTAGTCCTGTTATTTCTTGTTTTAATCTTATGCTCCCAGACTGAAGTCGGTTGAAGGAGTGGTTTCCAATGGCTTTTTCGACAGTCTTCTAGTGGTCTTTGTTGCCAATCCAGCTAGTAGCAGGAATGAGGCTAAAGAGTTGCAAAGGCTTCATGAGTTCATGAGAATGAGGAGGAAGGTTCTGGAAGATGAATCATGTCGGTCGGATAGTGCTCACGATGAGACTCCTGTAGATCAGGTTGTTTCTTTCATGACGCACAAGTCAGTTGTGGAAAGTACCCCATGTCATATGGGTGAGGTTTCCATTTTGGCATGGGCTTTTTCACCAAAGGAGACATCTTCAACCCAGGTTCCTCTATCTACCCCTACGAAGAAAGGGAGTCTTAGGCATTATTGTCTCAGACTAATGCAATCACCTAGGGACTTTCCATTCCTTTGCCTAAGGCAAAAGATATGCATGTTCCAACAATTCGGGCTTCTGACTCCACTTTAGATGAACCAAAGGTTGCTAGTGACTTGTTCAATTGGTTTCTTCTCTCCATTGATGTGTGGAAGTTGGTGGAGGTAGAGCTGAGCTTTCAGCAAGAGGATGCCCTCAACTCCTATATTTAGGTAAAGATTTGTGAGTCACTTGCTACATTGCTTCATCTAGTCAACTAGTTTCCTATCTATCACAGTGGGGCCATTATCTATCATACTTTTTGAAGGCAGCTGAATCAATGAAAGGGAAGCTGCCGATGCCAAACACAGGGCCGAAGTTGTTGAGAGATAAGTTTACAAAGAAAGAAAAAGCCTCCGTGGCAGAGAAGAGAGCTTTAGAAAAGGAGAGGATAGTGGTAGTGGAGCTCATGGAGAGGGCAGCTGCAAGCGAGGCAATGATCCGACCATCGAGGATAAAAAAACAATAGAAGCAAAGACTGTCACCAATCAAATCAAGCTTATATATGGGATACTGAAAGTATTTCTCACGGCCTATCAGATTGGCTTCAGAAAGTGCAAGTCTGCGGTTGAGTGGCTCTTCTCAGCGATCGATGTCGATCTTCTCGAAATTCCGCCTCCAAATACTTCGAGTTTCTTGCATTCAATGACATAATGGGTCTGACAGATAACGCCATGGATCTGGCTAATGATGTTATTGGTTCGACTGGTGAAGGATCCTCCTCCTAGGCTATAGATAGTCCTGACGATAGTCCCCCTCCTGAAGCTTAGGATAGCAATCACATTTGTATGTACATATATTTTTGGTTCAAAGATCGACCCGGCTTTTCACATGGCCAAGCCTTGTAATTAGATCACTATTAATGAAATGTAATACTCTTTTCTTATGCCTATGTATTACCTCCGAGTTATAGTCTTTGGTTTTTGGCCCTTTAAGAATTCATCATCTTCAAGGGTTAGGGAACTAACCAGACCTAGATCCTCAATTTTAGCTTGGTCAGTTGAGGCATCGATTTCTCTGTCCGACCCTAGATAGGGGAGTTTCGTGCATTGGTTTCTTTCGTGGTTGCATGCAACCTCTGATCGGTCGTTGAAGCAACATGATGTATGACTAGCAACTGGTGGTGGTAGGATTGACGAGTCATGAAAGGTGCGCTATTGGCTCTATTCACCATTCTCATTAATTCTCTATCTGCATGAGATCGGTGTGGCCAATAGGTGACCACCAGATACTACTCATCCAGCAGCTCGATCGAACTATCGTGATGTCTTGGCCATTTGAAATTTCTATAAAAATGGGAGGCCTAGTTTTTTAACTTACTTTTTACTGTTCCTTTTGCTTCAATTTTCTAGCTCTTCTAAGTCTGTGGGCGACCTCCATCGGGGACAAGCAATTTTTGATCATCTTCTCAAGCATTCCCTCTAATGGCCGACTTCCAAGTTCCCCAAGTAGGACTTTCGGTCTTGTCTGGTTCTTTCTTTTCTACCTTCTTTTCGATTCTTTTCTTTTGTTCTTCATCTCGCCCAATTTTTCATCCTTATTATCCATCTTTTGATTTTCGTAGATGGTCAAGTCCCAAGGTTCGACGGACTGTTGGTCCTCCGATCGTGGCGCTCCTTGAGCCTTGGGTTCTTCCTCGAAGGGGGTGTTGAGCAAGAGCCTAAGGAATCATTTATTCCTCAGTGCATCCAATCTGTACTGGAGGAGCCAGATCTCAATCTAATTAGGTCTCAATTCCATATTCCTCCTGAGTATAGATTGAAAGTCCCAGGTCCAAGTGATCAGATCTGCGATTCCCCTGTGGTCGGCTTGATCTCTATCAAGCATCTCTGAGCCAGCCTGAGGCTTCCTCTCCAACCGTTCTTCATTTTTCTCTTTCACTTTTTTGACATATCATTGAGTTTGGTTGTACCAAACTCATGGTGCTTCATATGCAACTTCATGGCTAATTGCTTCTGGCCGAGGTGGAGCCAACCATCATCCTATTTAGGACGTGCTTCACTTTCAAGAAGCATCCTTATAATGCTAGGTGGTTGTACGTGGCTCCTCGAATCACTGATTTATCTATTGGAGTCTGTGATCGACATCCGCATCTCGAGCAGTATAGGCCTCCAAGTGCCATGATAGAAATCGAACTAGAGTGGAGTCCTTTCTAGATCGAGGAGTTGGAGATCGTCTCCTCCTCCGCTCTGAACTCTTGGACCAACTGTGCTGGGCTAACCTTCCCCGCTCTGGGCTATGCAGAGTAGGTTAAGCTACTTTAGTGGTGGTTTCTCCCATAGTGCAAGATCGACTTGCTACATTGCTTGGATCACCGCGGTCAGATCTCTCACCTACTGAACTAGTAGGTTAAACTGATCCACATTCACCCCCATATCTAGTTGGGACGGTGGAGTCAAGACTTTCGATTGTTGTGCCGGAGCATGATTGTCGGCTGGATTCTCGATCGATTTGAAAGTGGCAGCATTGGAATGGTATGAAGAAATTCCTCTATGCAGTGCCATTATTTCTAGTCTCATTGCTCCTTCCCAAAAATGGGCCCAAACCTCCTAGTATCAATTTGTTGCTGCAAATTTTTGATCCTGGTCAGCTCAATTGGAGTTAGGTGGTGACTACAGGACGATGATGGTTTGATTTGTAAAGAAGTCTCTGACTGGAGTTGGCTCCGATGGAGACCTTCCAAAGCTCAAGTCAAAAACTTAGAACAGATAGAAAGGAGTGAGCATGTATTGAAAGAGAAGTTATTGCATACATGGGGTCTCCTATTAGCCTCTATTATTGATAGAGGTGAGAGCCATTAGAGCGTAGGAGTGCAGGAGTGCAATGCTCAAGTCAAAAACTTAGAACAGACAGGAAGGAGTGAGCATGTATTGAAAGAGAAGTTATTGCATACATGGGGGTCTCCTATTAGTCTTTATTCATAGATAGAGGTGAGAGCCATTAGAGGACAGGAGTGTAGAAGTGCAGCTCCTGCCATATCGGGCATGATGTGCCCCAAACCACTCGTCTGATTTGATGAGATTTGAGCAATTGTTAGGCCTTATCCGCATGCTCATAATCATCACCAAAGATTACGGGATTCAAAAATCCGCATGGAGTTGGGGGTCAATCTTTCTCTCCATATATCGGATAGGATCAATGATCATCCCAACTAGCAACATCTGCTAAGATCGATATAGGACGTACCTCAGGTTGGATAGATAAGATTGGCTCAAAAGACATCAGATCGGTCAAGAGTAAGATCCACAAGACCGATGTTCCTTCTCAGCATCAACCGAGGTAAGATTCTCTCCATATCAAGTTTAAAGAAAGATATACAAAAATTTAAGCATAAATAATAAACTCTTTAAAATCTTGAAGGAGTCGGAGTGGTTGAACTCTTGAATTACTTTGACTTCTTTCTTGAATACTTAAAAGAAGATTGATGAAGACTTGAATGCTTTTACTCAATGGTAGTTTGCTTAATTTAGTACACTCTTCCTCTATTTTGAGTTGAGTAATTATAGAAAATTGAGAATTGAAAGCTCTTTTAACTTCCTCTCTTTTTTTGGTTCCACTTAATAGCTTGAATTTATCTAAAATAAAATTCAATAGCCTCCAATCTTAGTTTTCCATTTGAATTCTTCACTTTTATGGCCTAAAAGTATCTGTCATTAATGCTTTAGCTATTTGAAGCTCGAAAATAGCTATTACAATAAAATGATCATTTAAAATAATCTAAAAAACTAGTCATTATTTTGTTAGAAATCTGTGAGTTGACTCATCCAAGTTCTTAGTTGGCTAATCCTAAGTATTGAGTCAGCTAGGTGAATTTTAAGATGGCTTGGGAATGGATACAAATTTTTCTGCATTCTATCTATTCTATTTGTCTAAGACTGGATCGGTTTAGATATCCTCTTGGTCGGCTAACTTCATGACTTAATTTGCTAACTATTTTCTGGATCAGCTTAGAGAACTTATAAATTTTTACTACTTTCTATCTTCTTCTGTCTCCAAGATTGAGTCGACTATCCCATATGTGTGAGTCGACTAAGTTTCTATCTTGATCGGCTATATTATTTTTATGATCAGCTTAAAAAAATATCTTCAATTTTCAACCTTCTATCTTCACTCTGAGTCTGAGGCTAAGGCAGCTATCTATATATCATATCTTGATCGACTCATATGAAAACTTGATCGGTTAAAAAAAATCATCTGAATTTTATCTCTTTCTATCTTTTCTTTTGAATTAAGACTGGATCAGCTAAGCTTCTTTCTTAGTCAACTCAAAGACATGCCAAGCATACCAAAATTGATTTTCTCTACTTTTAAGTAGCTTTTTTGTTTAAATATATTCTAGACTAGACTTGCTTCTCAAAATTAATTTTGAGTAGATAATCTTGTTGAGAAGTTTTTTTAGACTAAATTTTTTTAATTAAATTTTTTCATGCCAAACTCAATCTCTTTGCTTCCAAAATTTGAAACTTTGACTTGAGAATACAAAATTACTTGGATTTGAGAGGACTTCTTCTTGAATGAGATCAATCTTTGAGCATCATAAGAAATCGTATAATCAATCACAAAAGCATCATTAGTAATCATAATTTATATTTTAACTCTTTTGATATTATCAAAATCAATTTCAAGACCAATACTATCTCATATTTTGTTGATGAATGAGGAACACATTATTAAGGATAAAAATAAATAATAACTTATATTTTATCTTGATTTGCAAATATCCCCTGCATCTTCAATTACTGCAATGTCAACCTTACATCTTCTAATTCATTTCAATATCCCCCCATTAGCCTCTCAATTCGAGAAAAGCTTACAATCGGTGCCACGTGGCATATTATTTAGAGTTAGATGATTAATGTAGTTTGTTATTTTATTTAAAATTGAATAAAATCTGATTTAGACTCAAAGATATTCAATGATAAAAATGCCCATATCCTAATCTTGATCCTATCATCCTCCAACTCTCCTCCATACAACAACCATACAAACCCTACTGGTGACCCCCTGGCCACCATCGCCACTGCTCCCATTCCTCTGACCACTACTGCCCCATCCTTCTCTCTCTTTATCTTCTTTCCCTTTCCTCCCTTTAATCCTCCTTCCTCTTCCTTATCCGCTTCTCCCTCTCTTCCCATGGCATGCCAGAATTCATCCAAACCTTATAAGACTCCATCAGACTTTTTTATAAAACTCTTTCCTCTTCTCTTCTAAGACTCCACCACTGGTCTTGCCTTCGGTCACTGTCAATTTAATCAAAAATCTTCTTGGATTCCTATTGAGATTTCCCAGTAAATTACCATCGATAGCTCGCAGTAAACAAGTAAATCAACCTCAAATCCCTCTTTCCATCTTATACCAGCCTCAAAGTCATCATCGTTGACCAGATTTACACCGACTAGTCATCGGATTTGATTGAATAAACTTTCATATTTTTGATTTTCTTCCTCCATTCTGATTGTAATTTTTTCTTACTTCTACATGCTTTGTCGTTATTTGAGGCCGAGGCTCTTGCCAGAGCTTTGCTCAAGCTCTCAGCCACCCCAATGATCAGAAGCAAAGCTCGTCACTGTTTGATAAGCCAGCCTACTCTATCTTCTCTTGTTTGGAGCCGATTTAGCATCGGTTCTTTTTTTCTTCACTACCACCTGCTATAGCCATTGTTGTTACCATGATCTTCATTGGAGGTCGAACTTGGGCAAATGTTCACCGCCACCACCAATTGTCTCAGGTTTCCTCATAAAAAAATAAGCTATTTTCCCTATTCCCTCTTCTCCCTCTCCCTTCTCTTCTCCCTCTCTTACCCCTTTCTAGCTTTTTGGGCCTAAACAATGGGTAACATGGGCACATGTGCTGCTACTGGACGAGGCATTTGCCCGCTTTAATCATCAAGCATGCATTTGTTTGTCATCTAATCTCTAATCTTAGATAAAAGAAACTTGTCTTTTGATTTAAACATATCAACAAATGTTTTGAATGGCGAGTAGGAATTAATGAATCCCATATTAGAGCTTAATGAGGCTTGCCATAATCTAGTTTCAGCCAAGGAGAAGAGGGATGAAGCCATGAAAAGAGAGAGAGAGGAGGAGAAAGAAGAGGAGAAGAGGAAAAATAGAGGAGAAGAAAAGAGGATCAAGAAACAGAAATAGGAGGGAAGGACAGAGCGATAGCGGTTGGAGAGATGGCGACAGCAGTGATGGTGGCAGGAGGTTTGCCTGTGGGGTGTATGACCATTGTAGGAAGAAGGGTTAAAGAAGATAATGGAACTAAAGTTAAGAAATGGATATTGCAGTCATTGAACTCTTTTAGTCCATATTTGATTCCATCCAATTTAGAATAATCCAACAAATCCAGATTAATAGTTTAAACTCCAAATAACTTGTCAAGTAAGTGCTGACGGCAAGCTTTATCCCATATTGGGAGATCGATGGGGAATATTACAATAAATTGGAAGATGTAGAATTGATATTGTAATAATTAAAAATATAAAAATATTTATAATTCTAGATAAGATATAGAATATTATTTATTTTTATCCTATCAATTAAAATAAAAGATTCAAGAACAAAAAGACAAGAAAAAAAAGGAAAAAGAAAGCAAATGTAGGAGATCAAATTGCGGAAACATTAAAGACAGACCGACAATCAGGTACATAAGCCTAATGGATTTATCCACACCTCCTACCTACCCGGTCCCATCCCAAATTCAAAATTTTCAATTCTCCAGCAATGCAACATGTCGCACCGACTACCTCCAGACAATCACATACGGAGAAAACCGCCGCTGTGCGGCCAGTTTAATCCTTTTCTGCGTATACACCGTTTCTTCTTCCTGCGCCAATCAAGATCTATACTAAATCTCCTCGCTGGTTTGTCCCATGTCTCCTCCGTTGCCTCCAGTGTTGCCGCCCACACTGCTTCTGACATCGCATCTGACCAAAATATTGCTCACGTAGCTAACAAAGCGAAAGTCCTAAAAAATCTTAGATAGAGCAAAATAATTGATGAGGCCAAAATCAATCCATTTGAGCTGACGAAACTGCAAGATGTTACAGAGGCATGCTGGATATTAAAAAAGTCATGAGAGAAACTCCATTGCGCTTGTGTTACAGTGGCCAAATCATTCTAGAGTGCTATCTCCCTCCCTCTGATGAAACCTTCCACCAGCCTTATACATGATGAACACCAAAGAATCAGAAAACTCCATTGCCCTTATGGATGCTCCATGGGATGGCAACATCTTTCCTGAAGGAACCATATAAGGGCTTGGGACCTAGGATGTCTCATCCATCTAACTAGTGAATCATCCGTGAAAATGTACCAAAGAAGAAATTTCTTATGATCACTTTCAACTCGCTCCAAATTTTATAATTACTTAAAAAAAAATTCTCTTCGCATGCAGGTTGAAAGATAACTGAGTTTATCTCGAGTTTACTCTTAAAGATTCAGAGAAGCAAATGGATCAAATAATACTTTCAGGTTAAAAACCGGGCAACCAGATGCGGATGATAGGGCTGAGTCAGCGACCTTTAGAGGTACATCAGCCAGGTCAAGTATCTACAGCCAGATATTTGTTGGGTAGGGCTTGGGAAAGTCAACGCTGGACTAAATATGCATCCGTCCTCTCACTTCAACCCTCCAGAATCAAAATAATTTGCTTGCGCTGTAGGCAAACAGCGCGCCACAGTAGGAGAGATGGACAACCTAATAAAATCTTGTCACCCAATCTACACACCTTGATTTGGCCAACCTCCTTCCAACCCATTTCAACGCTGAGTCCTTTAACACAAGTCAACCAAGAACTAGAAGTGGTTCATTTTAAAGCAAACCACCATGAAGGAATAAACAGAGTAGCAAACATGAATTTTCAACCATTTTAAATATGAATCATGTATGTGCATATTGACTTATGCATGTCAAGTGTATGGATGATATCATCATGGTCATGGCTCATGGTAAGTTTTAAAACAGAAATAACACAAAATGTCAGAAGCATTAAGGCAAGTTTATAACATTAATGTGTTACAACACATATATACTAAACTGCTATCAATACCTTTTGAAACTTCCCGTATAACTTTCTTCCCCTCCCTCTCACAAAAAAGGCCAGTCACCATACCACGATTTTGTCTTAACATTTAGCACATCATTGCAACAGTTCAAACTGCATTATTACTCCAACAGGATCGTTTAAGCACTGACACAAAAGAGGCTCAGACAGTGGGGGAGCGGGGGGGGGGGGGGACTCAATGATAAGGGAAACCAACAAAAGGAAAGAAGAAAAGGTTGCACTAGGGTCTATATTGATCAGATTATAAATTAAACAAGACCACTCATTATGAGATAAAGAACAATATTATAACAGACAACTGACCTTCCAACGATTAGCTCAATGGGTCCGAGTCTAACTTCAACAACAACCTATCTCACTCCACAAAGATTTCACTGTGAAGGCAACTTAACCTTGTTTTTCAATAGCACCAACCAGCCAACTCTTACCATGTATTACCCTCTGAACCCCTACTTCTATGCACAGGGTTCCAAAGAATTCCATACATCAACATCATCTAAGACTGCTGATAGGTTTTGGTTTCAAATATTAGCACAACCCTGGACTTATCAGAGTTGGGGAAGCAAAGAGAAATTATTTACTTTTGTTGGGCAGGCGCACCAGTCCAGTAACTCTTGACAGCCACCAGTATCTTCTCAGGGTTGAATGGTCCACTCTCATGATCCATGATCTGACTCTTCCATCTCATCCCATTTGTTATGGTCTCGACCTTTACCAGTACATCCACTGTATCCCTAAAGATCACTGTTCCTTCTGGCCGCAGTATTCTATCCATCTCCAAAAGAATGTATGTAATGTCACACCTGCAACCATTGCCATTAATTAAGATCACAAATACCTTATGAAACTTATGGTTGTAAATGGATTGAAGTTGGTGCTATGATCATTAGGAATTATATCTGATCCACCCCATAGCACCAATTTGGTACATCATATTAATCATATATGAGACTATATCATAACAGTTTTCATCAAAAATGAAAGCATATAACTAAAATGAAATAATCTCTGAGATGTTAAACAAGTTGGTTGTCTCATGATAATATAATATGTTAGAACATTCTGAGTAGCTTTTAGAAGAAAATCAAATAAAATTCAGAACGTTTAAGTTTGATCACTTCCACCACCGTACAACAAGCATATCACTTAAAAAATTTGAATATATAACAGTCAGGAAAGGTAAGCAACGAAAACACCTTTGAACTAAGTGAACTGAGTAAAATTGGACAAGAACATCCTGAGTAGCTTCGAATATATAATATGTTTGAACAATGTGAGTAGCTTTTATGAGAAATCAATTCAGAATGTTTAAGTTTGATCTCTTCAACCATTGGATGACAAGCACATCACTTCAAGGCACTTTGAATATATAACAGTTAGGAAAGGTGAGCAATGGTAACACCTATGAAGTAAGTGAACTGGGTGAAATTTGACAAGATCTCTCCACTCAGCTGTGGATAATGCAACTAGATTGTAACTTTTGGTAACGTATTATGAATAAGATAAGCGATAAAGGAGCCCTTCCATTACCTATCCTGATAAGTGCTAAACACACCATCGGCATGGATGAGGTCATAAGTCCTTGGATATGTCGAGAAAGCTTCGCACCAGTCCTGGTAGGTACCAATAAAACCTCGTTCATAGATAACACCAAGTGTGTCCTTCTGTGTGTCAGCAGGTACCACATTCATCACCCACACAGGGTACTTCACCAGAGCTGCTGCAAAACCCCCCAAGTTGGCATTCATGTCCATAACATTTCGATATCGCCCCTGTGTCAGAGGTGGAATGATCTTCTTGTAGCGTGCCAACCGCTCCTTCCACATATCGTTGTCTTCCTGGAATTTCTCAGCAGTGATGCCCAGGATGGATCCCCTGCTTATTCTTGGTGGAATAGCAAATGCCCTTTCTGGCCATTTCTCCAACGCCCACCCGCAACTTCCTCCGAGCTACTCACCTCTGGTAATGGGGTGATGCAAGTCTCCATTTTCTTATACCTATGTATCAGAATCAGTCAGTCATAGCCATTTGTTTATAGAAATAGAGCAAGAAATGAAAGCACAATAATATTACTTCAGTTACACACTTCTCATCATATCTTGGTCAGCGGAGGTCAATACATTTTGGCCATACATATGCATCAACATTGGTGCCTAAAAGGTGGTATTCTTGTAAAAATATGGTTACAGGCCATCTAATTGTTGGCATCAATCACTAACATATGCAACTATTTTGATGCATGCCCCTGCTAAATAAATTCTAAGTCCACTGCCAAAAATTGACAAAATGGTGGTAGTCTGTAAGGTAGAGCAAGAACATACACAGAGAGAAATGGATCTCTTACCAAGCAGCATCTGGATTGTCATTCTTGCATATATGTGGTGTTTTGTAGACCTTCCGGTTTTGAATGCATTCTATGTGGTTGATGGGTTTTTGCCAAATTGCAAGATCACCTTTCTCAATCACTTTCTTCCAGCAGAGATGCTTTGCTAAGTCCTCAATCGCATCTTGTTCATGTTTCAGATCTTCTTGGGTCCTCTCCCATCCTCGGTAGTGTTTCTTCCAATTTATTGGAGGACCTGAGAGGATCCAATAGCCTCCCGGTCTCAAAACTCTATCCACTTCAATTAGATACAGGCCATCTGATGGGGGGAAAAAAATCAGAACATAATCAAAAAGGTTCAACTGACATAAAGTGTAAAGCTTTTATGGCAGAACACAAGTAATTATAATTGATAAATTTCTAAATGTATTGAATAATTTGACTTAAACTAAAATTTGTGGCATATTTGAAGAAAAGAAAAGGATCGATAATTTCCTTCTTAAAGATAAAGGATGCAAGCCAAAAGGCAAAAATGACATAATTTCTAGCAAGGAAATTCAGATATGCATGAGTCTGTTATTGACTGGGAGAGCATCATGGAAACCTACCATATTGTTCCCAAGGGATCAAACATCGAGAGCAATGAGCCATGTCAAAAGCTCTAGCAGCATATGGCATTCGTTCTGTTGCCATCACACCTATCATTGCTGGGACTCCCCGTTCCAATGCGAACTGCACCTGTGCCTCATGTGAATCTCTCGGAGCAAATGACATGGTCAAAATGTTCCTATTGAGAAGATAAGCCCCCCAGCTAGCAACCTCCAACCACCAAACAAATTAAAATATCTCAGATATTCACACATTCTTAGAATCAAACTGCTCAAACACAAAAGAGAGAGGTATGTTTCCTTACTCCACATCCACTATCAATTGCAGTTCTAATGTTTCCATTGGTTAATGGGATGAGAGCATTAATATCATCGATGTAAGAATCAGCACCCCTTGGGAACATTGTGCCACCACCAGGGAACCTAAATCGGTTGCCTTCAACCTGGATCCAGTTTTGAACAGCTTTTTCAATGCTGAGCTCTCTATGAGGAATGTTATCATACCAAGCATAGTCTCTACTCTGTGGCCATTTGAATGGGTTCTTGTACTTCGGTGGTGCAGGGATTAAGCATCGGAGAAGCTCTTTTTTCTGCGGGCAGTGCCGTTCTCGATACCTTAGCATCGCCTTAACAAACTTCCTCGCTCTCCTCGGGTCTTGACAAGGGGTGTACTCACTGTATTTCAAGTCACAAGAGGGGAATTTCTCGGTGGAAAGCGAGGATTCATTGAAGCCTACTTGGTGGTGAGCTTGGAAATCAAGGCTGGAGCCCGAGGAGGATAATCGGGTGGCGGGGCCATTGCATTTTGATGCAATGGAGGAAATGGGATTGGATGTGGATGGGGTGGTGGTGTTCTGCCAAGCACCAATCATGTAAAACAGAATGCAGAGACCACTCACCCCCAAGATCCAAGTAAGGCGCTCCCTTCTGGATCCCAGCTGATTGATCTTGGGAGATCCATTATACTCTTTGCCATTAGACCTGAAGAAATTTAAAAGAGGTGTCTAACAACTTCAAACAAACGGAGCAAAAATTTAGAGCTCAAGGTCAACCTTAGAATATAAAAGGTCTTCCTTTGACACCACAAATGAAACATTTAACAAAAATGTTGGTTTCATATATTTCAAAGTAGTTCTTGAAGGAACAAAATTTAGGCTAAAGATCAGCCATAGAACAGACTCTAGTGACACCAAAAACTGAAATGAACCTTTTTCAGCATCTAAAGGATGTTTCTTCCACTCACCCTTTCTCAGAGGTAGAAGATGAATTAAGACTACTTAAACTTGGGTGATGGGTTTTTAGGACCGGAACGAAATTCTTAAGCTCTATACGTATAAAGGATCACATTTACACGCATCAATTTCAAGCAGTGCTGGTTTCAGTGTTATTAGTAGTAGCTTTTCTTAATACAGCTCATGAATATAAGACACATGAACTTTGAGGATGTAGCAATGAATGATATACCTTCTAAAGATAAAGTTGCACATGACTTTAAAAGCATTAGGCTAATTAAAAGGTCAGCACTAGTGACAGGTGGAAGAGTCTAAGGGGATGTACATAGCTGACGTTTAGACTATAACCACAAAGAGGCTTCTGGAAGGCAGTATTGCTTCCTATAGCAACAGCCAGCCACAAAAGGCCTAAGACTAATGGGTTTGCAGCAACAAGGTGATATCAAATGGATCAATTTAATACAAGCAGGGAGAGGGGTCAGATCGGACATATAGAGGGAGAGAAAGAAGAACTGGACTGGACCTGGGTGACAGATCTTACAAATGGAAAGAAAATATGTATATAAACTGTATATGATGATCTATATGAAGAGGAAAACAGAAAGCAGAGGCCTAAAAAGAGAAACATTCAAAGCTGAAGCCATCGATTGCGTTTGTTCTTCCATGACAGAGATTAAAAAGACATACACTCAAGAAGAAATAATAGAGCAAAAGCAAAAAGAGAAGAACCGCACCAACCACTGCGACCACCCTGAGCCACCACCCAAGACATCCAGATCAAAAAGGCAACACAAAAGCTAGACTCCACCACCACCTCCCACCAATATATCTTAAAACCCAGTCAAAGATATCCAAAACTAAGAAGCCATCAAAGGAGCCATCACAACCGCTATAGGTACAGAAAAGGGAGAGAAAGAAGAGCACTGAAGCTCACCAAACCACCCAAGAACCAGACCACTCTCAGAGCTCCTGAGGAACAGGAGTCCCTCCACTCCACCTAGCCTTCTAATAAACAATAAAGAAAGGGTTCCATGAAGTTCCCATAAGGTCGTACCTGAGTATTGAGTAAAGGAGCCTGCCCACGTCTTTCTAGTGCGATGTCTTAGCAGTTAGTGCTCTCCTCTCCTCCCTGTCCCTTCTCTGTGCCCCTCTCTGAAGCCAAGGCGTCATGTAAAGCCTCTGCTTTGTGTTGTGTGATCTGGGGATGGTGAGGTCCCTCGTCCTCTATTTCTTAAGTCTCTTTTATCTTTTTGTTATTTGAAAGAGGTGATGAGTTTTTTTTTGGTAGAAAAAGAGGTGGAGTTTGATCTCAAATAACAACCGCAGTCGTTTACCAACAAAAAAAAAAAAAAAGAAACAACAGCAGTCGTTTTTAGACTGCGTGGTGATCGACCGGCCTTAAAAAGCGCATGGATTGGTGGACCTATCTAAATTTTCCCAGTGAAAAATATTAGTCCAGAAACTTCACCTACACCCAATAGAAAACCCACCTTAGTGACCTTATTGATTCATGCAGGGGCCAGACCCAGTTTCAGGGTTAGGTAGGAGAGTGTACAGTGTACTGTCGGGTTTTGTGCTTTATCATTTATGATTTTTAATTAGCATTAGTTTTTGACTTTAATAGTAGATTAATGTCTGAGGGTGGGAAATGAGGTGATGAGTCCCGAGTTCTTTCTGGCTACCCTAAGTGGAAGCAGTGGTAAAAGATTTCGTTCTTTGTTAATTATATCATCATAACTAAAAGTGTTGTAGACTAGCGTGCTCGCGGGCATAAAGAGTCATGGGAGAGCAAAGGCTAAGTAGCTTCTGGGAAAAGGATATGGAGTTGAAACGGGAACGATGCGGAACGTTTTTTCGGTACAACGGAATCATGGTTTCCCACGAGTGAAAATAAATGGGATACTTGAGAAGTTCGGGAAACGGGGACCGAAGGGCATTAGGATGGAATCCGATTCCCCTGAAAAAGGGTAAGAATTTAATCGACGGGCATATTGTGGGGCCCTGACACGATATCACGTGATTGTGGGAGATGCCAGTCTGTGTTTCCGTGAGCCATCAAAAAAACCACACATTTTTTTTGATAAATCGGAAAAATGCATTCGTTCAAAAGATGCGGCAGCAAACGGTGTTTGAACTTGGAACTGGGTGTTTTGGAAAGCCGAGCATAGAAAAATATTTTTAAAAAAAGTTAGAGATAAAATTTATCTATATTTTAATTTAAATAATTATTATTAAATTTAATAAAATAATTATTATTAAATATAAATTAAAATAACTATTCATTTAGGTTGAATTGATCCTTATATTCTTATACTCTTGTATCCTTCAAAGTACTTACTGCAGTATTGTATTATCATAGTGTAGTATTTATTTACAATAAATAGTATTACATTATATTAGTATGGTATTGCTTTATAATAATATAGTATTATTTTGTTGCATTATATTAGTGTAGTATTCCTTTACAATAAAGCAGTATTACATTACATTATATTAGTGTAGTATTCCTTTACAATAAAGTAGTATTCTTTTATAATAACACAGTGTTCTTTATTGTATTGTACTAGTATAGTATTTCTTTACTATAAGATAACATTATATTATCATAGTGTAGTATTTTTAATAATAATTTAATTTAATTAAAAAATATCGATCAGCATAGTTGGTAAAATCTTTATGGCTCAACACTAAGTACTTCTATGATCAAAATCAAGTATTTTAACTGAGTTACGTCCCCATTGATATTTTAACAAAGTTTTCTCTTGTTCTAATTCTCAATAAAGTTTTGACTTACAAATAATTATGTATGCATATATAACACAAGCATAGAACAAGTACACCTATGATCAAAATCCAATGAGGGCTTAAATAAAATATGATTAGATTGTGACTTAGGCAATACATGTGGTCATTGAAACACAACACGTAGGTGCAAAGCTTCAATGATGGACCACTTTCGTGAATGAACATCCGTCGTGAGTATAGAAAAATAGTAGAATACAGAGATATCCGAAAGAGTGGACCTATACTTATGTGCTCTTGGTCAGACGACCAGTCAAAATTAATATTTCTTGCTTTGTCCTTGACATATTAGATAAGGTTCTAAGAATGTCTGGTTAACATCAGACGAATGCATACATAACATAATGGTTAGGAAAAGAATAAAAATGATGGAGAGAAGGTAATGAGTCTTGTTTGAAAAGGACGGACGAAGAAAAAAAGAAACAAGGTGAGGCAAGTGGGGCATGCTATGTAGAATTTAAGAGAAAAGCGAGTACTGAATATGGTGCGATCCATCAAAAAGAAACGAGGAAAGTTGGGTTGCATTGAGCATCATTGCAATTGAAAAAAAATAAATCAAAAATTTTATTTTATATTTTTATAATAAAAATATGTTTGGTTCATTTTTCCCTCATTGAGGAGCTGCAACATGATCGGCAACGAGAGAAGGGTAAAAGAAATGAGATTGACGTTATAGTCAGCAATGGAGGACAGCTTAATGTCCTATAGATATGGCAATCGAGGGAGCGGCAAAGAAAAAAAAAGTGAGGATAAGGACAACGATGTGGCTTGAGACGGGGATAGCTTAATATTGATTAAAAGAAGGTTGATGGCGGCATGTATTGGACAAGAGTAAACAGGGGTGAGGGCAAGATCGGGCAAAAAAAGAGTTGAGAGGAAATGGATGAATTATTTAAAAATAAAATAATTTTTATTTATTTTTAAAATAATATAATTATTAATAATAAAATAAGATAACTAGACATATTTTTATATCAAATTTATATTTTATTAAAATAAAAATTACACCAAATAGAACCTAGGTTTTGTAACAAAAGATATCCTTTTCTTATATAAATGCAAGACAAGCATACGGATGGTTGCATATAAAAAGATAATATTTAAAATTGAAGTTCGGAGATGTAGGGTGCCATTGTTATAAATTTTTGATCTCCATCTATATCATGTGATGTGATAGGAGAACAGATTCTTCTCAACGATGACTTAAGTTTTTTTTTTTCCCTCATATGGAAAAGCAAATCCTATACCAATTAAAGATGGCAACGAATCGAATCCGATACAAATCAGATTGAATATAAGATGGATAAAAATTTAAAGACCTAAACCTCATATATTATTAAATAGATAAAATCCAGATTCGAACCTAACAAATTTATTAAATAGGTAATCTAACCCAATTTATAATGAATTGAATCAAATTTAATGGTTAAATAGTCAAGCATTGTCACACCTATTGTTAGTTTAACATAAAAAGGAGTTTGGATTAGGTGCAATCGCGATGGACCACTTGATGGTCTATTGAATTACTTGAAGCAAAATGAGATTAGTGGCAGCAATTAACAGAATTCTTTTGCTCCTCCCATTTGAACCTTGTGCTTACGCTAAGATGGAGCACGTTGTTGCCATCCAATCTGCCTTTTCTAGACCTACAATGAGGCAGCCTCGAAAGGATAATAATTATATCATATTATATTATATTATATTGATATTATATTATTTAATTAATTTATATTAAAATACTATATTAATGCTATAGGAAGTTTAAATTGATCATTTTCCTTTTAATGGTAGAGGGAATAAGGGAGGGTATTTAAACCAAGCTATACTAGATTTAAATTGTATCACGAGATGTTAGGTATAAAATATATCCTATATAACTGTAACCATGAGAATTTAACTAGATATATGGACTAAACTTAGCCGCTTGACAT
>KE504779.1:284276-307014 GCA_000441515.1 Elaeis oleifera | reverse complement strand
ATTTCTCTCTCTTTCTTCCCCGGCACCGACATGTGCCGTTTTGCACGCCGGAACCATCTCGGTTCTCCACCGGGATGGTTCGGCACGCTCCGTATCGGGCGGTTCGGCCCGGTACGGCATTCCTTGATCCAGGGTATACTAAGCTTGGTTTAATCATAATGAAATGTACAAGACGATTCAAATTAGCCGAAGGAGAATAATAAAAGTTCATGTGTGAAAATGAGTTTAAAGATAATGAAATTGTGAATTACATTGAAGTTGTTGGAGTAGTCAGCCTATATATCAAATGGTTATTTTGTTTGAAGTTTACATTATGTGATATTAAGGCTGTAAATACTGTAATCCAGAGGAAAATTTTGTTTTGCTTTGTCTTTATGCTATGTATATACAGATTCAAACCCTGAAGGAAACATGATGGAAGTCAAGACGAGTAACTGGATTTTCGCCATGCTACAGCATGGTGGGAAGATGGAGTCAATCTCAAAGGAAGGCCGCACATTTGTAGGAACATCACAATGATACAAAATCTCAGAGTTGTTTTGAGTTAGATACTATATCTCATCCCTCAGATCAATGAATTACAAGCTATCTTGATCGGTCAGAGAAGGAAAGGAAGGAGATTACTCTTTCAAAGAATGATGACATCCTGGCTCAATATATTCCATACATTGATCAAGAAAGAAACGGGCACTCGATAGAAAGCATTCGTCCCTCCTAGCCTGTGACAAACAGGCCAGGCACCATCATACGCAAGAATTGAATCTAGAGAACCGCTTCTTTAATACCTTGCCAGAAGCTCTTCACTCAGACATGGCAAAACATCTTCGGAGGTACCAATCTGGAGATAGGAAATAGATGGGTCTTGAAAGTGACCAGAGCTATTTGGAGCGTGTTGACCAATTGAGTGGAGTACATGAGCGTTCCGTGATGTTTAGTCAAATCCCATACTGTAATGTATTGTGCCTTTAACAACATATACAAACAGCAAGGAAAAAGAAGAAACAAACAATCAAGATTTATTGGGGAAAATTTGAAAATAGATGCGATCCACCATAACTAAGTGTAACAAGAGGAAGGTATACCGGAGTTTGCAGACTGCAGCCGTAATGCATGTATAGCAAGGAAGGATGCAATGTCAGTTGAGATATATTAGAATAGCCAGCAACTAAGTTAAACCAAGGATTTAAGTATCAGCTACATATTGGTGTGTATTGGATGTACTGTACCAGACCGGCACACACCTTGGTACAGTACCATAACAATACATGTCACACAGCTCACTGTTCTAGTGCTGGAATCCAAAGGCAATCCTGTGTTGCGGTAGAGTATTGTATGATACCCATCTGCAACATACCAGTAAGGTACACCAATACAAGTATAGGTACCACTCTGATTCTTGAACAAACTATTAGTGGTATTTCAGAGTTGAAGTTTCTTTCGCCTGACAAACTCAACAAACAGGACTTTTAAGTGCACAAAAAAGTGTGCATATGAGCACTTAAAGGTCTCTGTATTAGAAATTGGTGTCCACAATCAATTGTCAACACTCACTGAAAATTATTATACTGATTAATTTCTGGATCGCTTAGCCTCCGTTCCTCAAAAAAGAAAATAATTATAACGATTATAAATACACAAGTCTTATGCAAAGAATACTTTGACATTTGAGAACACCTATCCTCATGAGTTTAAACATGTTGGAAGTGTGTTAGATGTGCCCAAGATGGCAGGATGAACTACTGTACTTAGTGGTTGGATACATAACACAATAACTTGCAACCTCATAAAAACCAGATATATTAGTATACCATTTCATTGGTTATTGATTACCAATGATTGTTTTACAATTTATTATATAAGTCATATAGTTCACATTTCTAGCACATATAATATCTAATGATCATATACACAAGGTTTCCAAATGGCTGGATAGGAAGATAGATGGTTTGCAGCAAATATCTAATGTAAGATGCAACAATGAATTTAGGGCATGTTTGGTTGGCGGAGAGTGGGAGTTGGGCTGTGGAATGGAAATGGGAATGAGTAACTCCTATTCTAGCCATTTGGTTGGGGAGAGTCGCATTTCCATTCTGATTCCAAAGAGAAATGGGAATATACTGCAACCCTCCAAAACCCAATCCCGACTCTACCCTAATATTCAAATCCCATTATAATTCCAATTCCAGTTATGAACCCAACATGTTGAGAAATATGGCCATTCTGATTCCCATTCCAATCCATTTCAATTCCGATTTTGATTCCAGTCATGAACCAAATGCACCCTTAGGATATGATACTATGTATTGAGATTTAAGTTAGTAACACTATATAGCTGGAGCAAAGAATATACCTTGATACCAGCTATAATGCATCTCTCCATGGTTGACCCTAAGGTTTTGCCAATTTCGCCCTTACACAAACCAACAAATTCAGAGCTAGAATCATCAAGAATTTGTATTTGCAGCAATTCATAAACAGTAGCTGAAATTTGTTCCCAGAATCTGTTTACTATGTTGGGGTAGTTGTGAGATACTGCTCTCAGGGCCTGCAACCACAACAAAAGGTTAATATGTACACCAAGTGTCAATGCAAGCTTACTTCACTCGAAGTTGAGGAAACCATAGATGAAATACAGTGTCCTTTGCAGAATTATCAATGTACATGTTCTAACATGGTATTTCACATTAATTCAGAATGTGTAACATCCTCTTATAAGGGTAATTTTGGAGACATCAATGTTAGTTCTATCCTAACTGGGATAGAATCAGAAATCTATAATAGTTAGATTACTATAACAATTCCTCACATGGTTTGCCAAACCGTACTAAACCAACCAATTTGGGGCATACCGAAGCAGACTAGTCAGTGACCTGCATGATTCAAGCGATTAAAATGAGACAAGGCTGGCTTGTTAACCCCTCCTCCCCAACTATTAAACCACCCACAGCCCGCTTACCGAAGCAGACTAGTCAGTGACCTGCATGATTCAAGCTATTAAAATGAGACAAGGCTGGCTTGTTTAACCCCCTCCTCCCCAACTATTAAACCACCCACAGCCCGCTTATCGATTCATCCCACCTTGCAGCCGCCACCTGCGTTCCCACCGATAAGTCCCTCTCCCTCACTCCCTCTCACTAGCTGGAGTTAGGGTTAGGGTTTTCCTTGCCCTTCCTCTCTCCTTTTCTCATTCTCCCCTCTCTCTAACTCTCCTTGTGTCGGTACACCTAGAATGGCATGGTATGGATCTGTACTAAACCGAACAGGTTGTGGCTGATACGCCCTCCATTATTGGTTCGGCAAACCTTAGCTGCTCATTTAGTAACACCACCTTTTTGAAAACCTTGCTTTTTTAGTTTGGACAAAATTTTGTTCCTTCAAGATACAAATTAATGCTTTTTAGATCCTCGCATGACTCTTTCCCTTTACGTTTCTTCGGATCAAGATCCAGTTTCAACACCATTAAGAATTATATCATCAATATCAACTCTCATCATTCACTGTTAGTTTCATTGATGTGGTATGATAGGCTGGGTCAGAGAATTTGATTCAAATAAAATGAATCTATGAAAAGAGATTAAATGAAAAGGAAATGTTGTTGAGGTTCTAACAAACTTGCCACTTGGTTTTTAATCCAACCCACTCTCACTGAAACCCTCAAGGACTTCTGATTGTCTCTCAATTGTAGCTTTAGTATGAGGAGGTAGAGCATATGAAATCACAAAATAAAATGAATCTACTAAAGTTGTCCAATAAATTACCACTATGTTGCATTAAGGTGTAAGCTGCATCGTAACAGTAGAACAAAAGTCAAGGCTAAATAAAGTTGCCATCCCTCACATAATATTCTATAAAACATAATGTTTAGAGAGATGTAGAATACTAATTATCTTTTAAAAATCCTTGCTACAAATATCTCTTGAAATAATTACCTGCATACAAAGTTGTTTCTAGTTTTACTTCATCCACAGAAGCACAATTGTATTCAACATTCTCCTCAAGTATCTTTTACAAGTTATGTTTAAATCAAATTGTATAGAACCTTTTAGCACAATTAACATCAATATTATACCTGGAGAGCCTCAAATCTTATTGCTGGACTCCTTCCCCTCTCCGATAATTGCAATAAAAGCAAAGGTACATTTGATACTCGTTGAGTATGACCTGCATGAAGACTAGAGTCAGGTTCCACTGTTGCTCATTACAAGTCTTAATAATCTTTCTCCTACTCCCACCAATGCACCAGATGAAAGTTAGGAATCCCAAGTTTTGCTCATTTAAATTCTTTTTCTCTTTTGCAATCAAAAGCTTATATCTTTTCACTATGACAGAAACATGTTTAAAAAAGAATTGATGCTTCTGGAATTTTCTGCCAAACATACTGGAAATTTTATACATAACTAAATATATTAGGAAATAATGTTAAAATTCAAATATATAAAAATAGCACATAATCAATTTTCATGTTTCAAGTAAAGAGCCACTATCAAAAACAAAATGGAAAATGGCAAATAATTAAAATATACAAAGACAAAGGAGCTGTTTCAGTGAAGTTGCCTAAAGAGCATACAGTTCAGTGCTTCTATGTAAATCATATTCCAAATGCACAGTATAATTATGAAGTCCAGCAATATGTATTCAAATAGGCCCGTATTAGCACAACTGCATGAGTAATACCATATGTGCATGCAAACAGGCTGCCACAGATAACTAAAATTCCCATGTTAAGTCATTTGGTCATGACTCATGACTAAAGCAACTTTCAAACGTTTGAGTAAACAAACTACCATAACTCTACCAAAGCAAACAAAAGTTAGATTAATTATCAGACTAGATATAAGAAGGAATCATTTCTGATTCATTTTTCATGTTGGAAGCTTCGGAACCTTCTAGAAGCTGACAATACCAGACTTAAACAAACAATACCATAATACTTACTCCACCAGTGTGTCAATTTCAACAGTTTCCATTATCACTATAATTACAAGTCAAATGCAAGTATGTAACTTCAAACTGTAGTTCGTAATTATGCTCCTTAAATTCATAGAAATATCTAAAGTATGGTACCTAGCCTGTTCAAACAAGCACTTCCATCCTGTTGCTCTGCCATCTGAATTGTGAGCAGCTCTAAATTAATAGCACATTAGCACCCTCCTTAGAATCTTGACCCTGCACTCCTGTTCCCATTCCCTTTTCTCGCTTGATGTGTTTTGGAGTACAAGAACCAAAACACTGCATGCTGCACCTGTGCTGGTCATGGAGTGACATAGTAGGGTAGCATACCATGCCAGGTTATGCCAGATGCATGGATGTCCTAGGGCTTGTAGCCATAAATGGGTCAATTATGCTCAATCAAGAGGCACATATCCCTTACCGTGTCTACCTTGACATAAAATGCTACATAAGTACACACCAGCACCTAAATCTTTACAACCAACCTTATTGAAGGAGGACAAGGCGATACATAATGCTTGGGAAAAGTCTAACTCAAAGGGAAAAGAAGTATATCCAGGAAATAAATGCAACTTGGAAGTGGCCAATATATAGGTCTAATTTTGGATATTTAACAGAAGAAGTTCCTGGGAATGACTGTCACAAAATACTGTAATGTCGAGGTTTTAGTAAGCTTCCTTCCAGCAAAAACAACCAGGCAAATGGCATAGGCACATATGGATAGCAAAATCTTACATACGTAATTAAATTATCACAACCTTACAAAGCTACGATTACAACATATATTGGCAACAAAGATAATAAAACAGCCTAATTGCACCAAATATTAACCCATAGCAACACCAAATAATTTTGCAATGGAGAATTCTCATCAGTAATGATTTCAAAAGGTAAGCTAACCTCTTGAAGCATCTTCTTCAAGCAATTTTAAGACATGTAATGAAGGAGGTGATTGAGAAAGTGCTGTGCCCAAGCAACTAAGATAGCTAAGCTGCCAAAAAGGCATGAGATACGTAAGTAACATAATCAAGAATTTTCTGACATGAAAATCAGACAGAACTAACCAGAAGACCAATATTTTCATTTTCTGAAGCAAGGTTCTCCATTATCCTAGTATGCAGAGATGCAATAACTGTGGGCAGCAGCTCTCCAGGCATTCGAGCATACCTGTTTGTTAAACATAACCAGTAAAGAGAAGGAAAACAGAGTCCATAAATAACAGCACTGACAGTTTAGAAAGGCAAAAAAACCAAAGCAGGTCTTCAAAAAGAAGGTTGCAGGAGATCTCAGCAAATGTCAAAAGGTATAAGAAATTTGTTTGTCTTTGCAGGCATAAACACTACTGACTGGGAAAAAAAGGGGCTACCACCATTCCATCATATCATATGAAATATGCGGTGTGAGTATATTATAATTAGTGCTTATAACGGAAAAGCACATATGTTGAAATCAAATACAGAGTTTGAATCATACGGTGTAGCAGATATCAGGATCATGAGGGCTTTAAACAGTGAAGTGACCAATCCACTATGCGTTTCACACTGTATTAAGTACAATAAACCTGCAGCATAAAGATCAATAAGTGGTGGAGGATACAAAATTAAATATAGATGTTGTAGCTAGAATAAAGAACTCAGTGCTTATGCTCATTAATTATTTTCAATTGAAGAATAAAATTCAATATTCTAAACTAGTTAAAGAGTTTTTGTGGCATTTTTTTGTCATTGTCGTTGTTTTTTGTTTCGGGGGAGTCGGGGGGGGGAGGTATGTGCGTGCAAAATGATAAACAACTCCAATAGCACATCTACTAAGGAAAAGTTAAAACATTTTAAAACGGGATATGAAGCTGAGGTTTGCATTATGAGAGAATATTATATTTCATCATTTGAACCGTTTTTCCTATGAAGAAGAAAGAAGAGACATGCAAAGACTGTGAGCCAATACCAAGAGGAAGCCTAACCACACAACATCTATCTTCTGCTGGTTGGAAGGGCCAGCCTCTAGCTGCTTTCTCAGGTTGGAAGAGCTATGCTTCAAATAAATATAATTTGCCAAATAAAGGAACAAGATTTCATTAAGATTTTAAAAGAAGTGATGCTATGAATTTTGACTATGTTGACTGCTGACTATAGAGATGTTCATGAACATTGTGGATGTAGGCTGAACGGCTGAATTCAGCTTTAATCAAATGTCTACAAGAATATGTGGCAGGATCATAATGAAAACAATTGTAACTGTACAACATTTCTGGAAAAATTAGAAGAACCAAAAAATGAAGAAAAAAAGGCATAACCTACACAACATATAATAGTAGGTTCTACATGCATTCTTCAGGTGCAAGAAGAAAAGAAATGGAAAAGCTAAATGCTTTAGGATAGACACATCCTTTAAAGATATAATATTAAACAAAAGAAATTGTTACTTGAGAATTCAACCAGGTAGGCTGTAGGATTACAGTCTGACTGTTGTATTCGGAAAAGTGCTAGAGTCATGCAGTCAGAGGCTCGTAGGCAACACATAAAAATAATTCGCTGTGGATTGGCAAGGAACAAGAGGCAGTTATGGAAATAAGGCTTATCCTAAGCAATGAGACACATTGCAAGAATTTAAAGAGTGAAAAACTAAGATAAAAAAAAAGAAAGAAAAAGTTAGGAAGGCTTTGTGTACCGCTAATGATCTATATAATACATTAGCTATCAGCAAATAATGATCGGCATAATATATTGGCTACACAAAAGAAGAATGTATGAAGGTAATAATTGAACAAGGACAAAAGAGAGGCAATCTGAGATTTACATCCAATAAGAGTCATGATAGAATTTTGGTGAAAGATAGGGAGATTGAAGAAAGATTGAAAAGCTATTTCCACAAATAAGAATTCTACTAGAGAAGTTGTGTTGGAAAAGCATTATAAGGGATTTGGCCGGTCTCTCTTTTATCTAATTGACAAAAAAGCTTCACGATTATGCAAAAAGTAGGACAGTAAACAGAATGAATACCACTTATACCTGGGAAACAATGGGAGAAATCATGCTGCTCCTGTTGGTTTGCATAACCAGTGATATGCACAAGTACAAAAATGTTTAATGACTTGAGGGGACTTAGAAGATACACATCCACAAGGAAAGGGGAACATATAAAACTGCACCAGCTATCATGACATTCAGCTTATTAAACACAAATTGATTATGAAAGGGTGTTTAATAAAAACTAAGAAAAGTGATGACGATCCCCTGTAACTAATTTGGTTTTACCATTGTATATATGGTAAACAATGGAGAATGCCTTCTTAGGTAGATGGAAAGACATTAAGAAAGCAAATGATAGGATATCAGGACAGGTGTGAAAAAAATGGAATGTTGAAATGCTGAGGACATGCATACCTGAGTAACCAGTGTTGGATGTATGCCCTAGAAGCCAATCTTGGCTGATGCATATCTTATTTCTACGAATATTATTTTGTACTTGACGGTTTATTTTCATTCATGTTGTATACGTATCTATGAATCGTCCAAGGAATTAATAAGATGATGACACATATTCTCAAAGAGTTAAAAATTTAAGGCATGTGTTATTAGTGGTTAATTCCTAAATTGCTTCCGATCATAAGATCATCATAGAGATGGTGATTGATCCGGATAGGTTGGTACACAAATCGCTTCCTTCGGACAGATGAGTCTCAAGTCTGCAGTGTAGGGACACTAGAGCGAGAGTGCAGATCGTTATTAGAGAACAATTAGTACTAAGTGTGACCAACACGAAAAGTCACATGGATATCTGCTAACTCGTTAGTGACTTTCTCAATGCTGCAGTTGTGTGAATAGTCCTTTGACCTGCGGTGCCACGACTGCTCACAGTGAGGCTGCTGAAGTTTGACTACACAGAAATATTATCTCAATGAGTCCTGGTAGTGGATGTTGGCAACAATTGATCCATTGTGGGAACAGGATGCACATCTAAATAAGATTTATCGACCTTAGCAGAAAGTAGTAGTATGAGATTTGAGAGGCTGAGTCCTTAAGTCTATAACCATAGCAGTGAGGCTGCTGAAGTTTGACTGCATAGAAATATTACCTCAATAAGCCCTGATAGTGGATGTTGGCGACAATTGATCCATTGTGGGAACAGGATGCACATCTGGATAGGATTTATCGTCCTTAGCAGAAAGGAGTAGTAGTATGGGATTTGAGAGGCTAAATCCTTAAGTCTATGACCATAGCGGTATGATTGATGAAAAGAATTTTCATGAGAATCACAGTTGGACTCGAGCTAATTGAATCTATCATATGATCGATATTGAGGTTTGACGATTTATCCATGACCTGCCATCTGATCGGAACTCACGATAGAGGGAATGAATCACACGGTAACTGCATCTAAAGATTCATCACTTTTATTCTGCTGAATTGCCACTACATACTGCTAGGTGTCACTGGTGAATTGTGAGAGCTCACTAGGATTGTTCTAGATTGACAATCCTTGATGAGTGAGAGTGAAATCATTTCGATCCATTGAAAAGAGTTTCAAGGATACTACGATAGAGATCATGATATATCTCACTACCAGACAGAATAGAATCTATAGGATCATACACAATAGAGATTTCTGACTGATCAAATGGTTGAGTTGCGATTATAAATCGCAATAGAATTTAATTATCAATGTGATTGATGATTAATCCAATATAAAAATTGTAATTGAAATATTCAATAAGTGTTAGTGAATTGTAGGAGGATCAATTAGCAATTAGATTGCTGCCTGACTTAATCTGATAGAGCTATGGGATTCAATTCAAATCTAATTGAATTAGATTCAATTTAGATTGGTTTAGATTTGATTAGATCAAGCCTAATTGGTTTATGAGATAATCCAATTGCATAAGGAGAACAATTCCTACTTTGACTAGGACTTGTTTGAATCAATTTTCTAATTAGATTAGGATTTAATCCAGATTTAATTGAGTTTCTAGTTAGATTAGGAATTAACTTAATTTGATTGCTAACTAATCCTAAATTGGTTAGGATTAAATCAAATTTAAATTGGATTTAAATCAACAACAAATGAATCCTAGTTGGACTAGAATTTCTCCTTGGCACCACCTCTCTTTTTGCGCCACATAAGCCCAACACCAAATCTGATCTAGCGTGTGGTTGGACCAGCCCAAGTACCTCCACATCACCTTTCTTATGTCCATTTTTGTTTGAGATCAAATCTGATTTGATCTGATTTTGATTAGATCAAAATAGGACTCCCGGTTTGATTGGGTTTGATCCTGTCAAACTTAGTCTTATACAAACTCTAGCCTTATCACCCTTGAATGCCTCCTATTTAAATAGAGAGGCTTTGAGACGTGGAGAAGCATCTGAAAACCTTTTTTGGATGCGGGTTCTCTTTGGGGTGTGGAAAATTCTAGAGAGAGAGAGAAAGGTTCTCTCCTCTCTAAGTCTTCTACCTCCTACACCTTGTCTTCTTCCTTTTTGAGATTGTCTTGGAGAATAAAAGAGATCTTGTTCAACTATCAAGAAAGTATTCTCTGTAAGGAAGCTAGCATCTCGGAGAGAATATAGAGCTTCTGATCAGATCAGACCTCGTGTGAATACTCGTAGAGGCCGGACATGTGCGCGGCTACATCAGAACCTGAAGGCATCCACAGATCCGGATTTGAGGAGTTCTACAATTCAGGTATGTGATTCGATTATAAATAAATTTTTAATCTCTGAAATCAAATGCTTTATGTCTTATTTATCATCATATGAACTAGATCAATAGGTATAAGATTTTAATCTATGCATGCGTAGGATTAAAACTGTTTTAATCTTGACTTTTGCTGCTTAAATTCAAAATTATTTGAAATCTGCATGCAAAATACAAAAAATCCAACAACCAGACCATTGACAAGTACATGAAGTATGTCTTTCAAGACATAAGTTGTGTGTCCTTAAACCAAGGACTAGCGCTAAACCCATATCTCTTTGTATCGATCATAAATGAACTTACTACCTATCACCTAGAAGTTGTACCATTGTGTATACCATCTACCAATTTTTTTGCGCCAGCCAACAAGAAGAAGATTATTTGATGCTAAAGTAAAAGTACAAAGGAAAGCCTTAAAATATTGACAGGTAAGATAAATCACATTGTAATTTGTGTTGTTATCAAGGAACTTAACAAAGAGATCAATGAAGAGACATCTAATAGGAGTTGGGTAAAAGAAGTGCAGAGGTGCTTCTAGGTGTTTGTGATCGATGTATTCCTCTGCAGGTTAAGGAAGACATTTTAAAATGGTAATAAGGACTCCAGTGCCATATTCTTGTAATATTTGGCTAAGAACAAGATAAACAAAGCAGAAATAAGAATGCTGAGATGGATGCATGGTATAAGAACGATAACCTAAGTGATGACATATTGAGGTGTAGAAATTACATCAATTGAGGATGAACTGATGGAGAACCAATTTGGTATACCCCACACACATGCGCAACAAATTACATGAGGTCACGTTGACAAGGAAAGGTGCTTGAATGTATACATAAGGGTTGAGGAAGGGAAAAGACAATGGTTAGCATAGGATGGATTTGTGATGGAAGAATCTGAAAATGATGCAGTAGTGCCAAAAGTCTTAATTGGCATGATTGGAGAATAAGGACTTATCAATGCATCCCCAGACATAATGCTTGATTGCTATGGTTTTATACATACATGTATATATATCAATATATGTATGTATGCGTGTGTGTATGTTAATTTGCACGACCACCTTAATGCTACCACACTGGAAGCTATCTAGCACTGTAGTGTCTCCAGAATATTAGAAATTGCGAGCTCATCTTAGTTCTCCTTCAGAAGAACTTCCACAAATAATCCAGAAAAATATCTCAAAGATTTCCTTAATCCAAGGAAAAAAAAACAAAGGTCAATATGAAGTACCTGTATGTAATTGCATTAACTTTTGACCGAGGGAGCTAGATAATGTAGTAAAAGATCCACATTTAGTAGCATCTCTGTATTCTGCTACTTGCAATAATACTGATGAATGTTTATCCAGCATAGAAGCTATTGTTGTTGCTGATCCTATCCGTATCTGAATAAAGGAAAAATGTTAGCTAAAAATGCAGAACAAAGATCAGAAATCAAAACATTAGAAGATGATAATTGAATTATTAATGCATTACAAGCATGATGGAACACCAAGTCTTGTTGTGATGTTAGGCAGTGCATGTACCTTACGTATAGTGGCAAAATCAGCAAAAGAAGGTTACTGATGCAGGCCTCCAAGTGGAGGCATTTATTGTGACATTGCAATATTGCAATTCTTAAGAAAACATTGGGCTCAGCTTCCAGGAAAATTGTTGATATTGCAAGACAAAAATACAAACTACAACATGGTTTAACTGTTGAAGATGAGAAGCACTAGGAAGCACACTCAAGGAAAATTGAAACCACAAGCACTCAAATTCTAGAAACTTACCTTATTACAGGATCAAAGATCAAGCATGTCATCAGAGTCGGTTGATACTTCCTGTTTGAAGTAAGAAATACCTTATGATTTAGGAGATGGTCACTAAAATGAAAAGCTGCAGGGAAGAAAGCTAGCAATATCAAAGATAGAATCAAAAGTTACCTTTGCTGTAGTACATCATTTTCAGGCAAAAGTAGTGTCCAGAGAGAAGTGAGCCACTTTGGATCACCATGACACAGATCCTTCACAGATGCAATCAGTTAAACGAGTTAATCACAATCATTCTCCACAATAATTACTGTATGTAAAAATTTCACAAGTAGTCACAAAGCTTGCTAATTTTTGGTACAGATAGCATTTCATCAAAGAAATCTACATTGCATTACGAACCCTTTCTTGTGCAACATGAGGTACACAATACTAATGATTTAAGCACAAACGGGGCACAATTCATTAGATATTTCACAGCCTTCAAACTGGCCTTCATATTAAAACAAAGGACTGCAATCTGCTTAAAACCTAAACCAGTGAACCCATAAGTAAACTTACATCATCAATAACTTGTGGGTTTAGGTCACTAATAGAATTCTTACATCATTGCATCTAAATGAGGGTTATGAGGGCATATTGCCAGTGATGCATTCTTATTCTCTGAATGTGGGTGCAGATGCAATTTACGCTTACATGGACAAAAAAAAGATACAAAATGAAAGATTTGTTAGGCATGGATACACTGTAAAATAGTTGGACTCTCTTATACGAACTTTATATTGTGCTCCACCTTACAACCTCAAATAAAGGGGAAAACATGTAAGAATAATAACCATTACATCCAAAAAGACTGACGTGATGTCATATAAGTTTGCCCACACAGTAATTTATTTATTTATTTATTTATGGTATAACAGGTCAATAAGCCGAATTGCAGTTGAATTTTTGATCCATGAACCAGACATCAAAACAGTTCGGTCTAAGGGCTAAGTTTCATATAGTTGCTAACCGACCTTGATATTGAGCAACTAAAACCACATATACTAGAGAACATAATCAAAGCAAAAATGGAGCTAAATTCCCGTTACATATGTCCTTTAGGTAAAGAATAGCAACTAAGAGCACATGAATAGCTTTAAAGTCCTTAAGTATAAGTCATAATCACACTAATACAAGAACACTAGATTAAGTTGACTGATATATAGTTAAGAATGGCAAAAATAAAGATGACAAGGCATCAGCAAGAAGCCAAGAACATTACCTGTATACAAATAATTGCAGCTAATCTAACTTTGGAGCTTCGATAACGATCACCTTCCTTCACAGGCCCATCACTATCACTATGATCTGAATCAGATGATGCAAAACCGTATTTTGAAGGCTCACCATCTGAAGAACTTGGAGCATCCACGAAATTAATCCGAGTCCCCTCCCTTTTGCGTAGGTGAGGGGGTCTATAACGACCGTGTTCGCTTTGTCTGAATTCCAATTGTCCAGACTTCATATCTGGAAAACTAAATGATTTGTCCTTTGAACCAGTGGTCGCAGGTGGCAAAGAAGACCTACTAGGAAGGCCATACGTAAAAAACATCTGCAATGTTGCCACAAAACCTGCTACCTTCCATGTTCATAAAGAATGTTAATTGTCAGATACCCAGAAAGCAAAATTTTAAGTATGATGCTAAAGTCAATTCATACAGCTGAAGCTATAGACATACATGCTCCGAAAGGGAACCTTTTGGCTCTGAAAGAACCAAATGCAGACAGTTAAAAAGAGTGGTGTAGAACCTGCAAAACAATACAATAAAACTCTTTCTGGTTCACAGTTATTATAAGAACATTAGCAGAATAAATCAAATAACAAGTACCTGGACATGATATTGTTTTCAACAATCAAGTTCTTCGATGCCAAGAAATCCATCAGTTTTCTTAAAACCTGGTTAGAGGAAAAAGGTGAGAAAATGATTACTGCAGATACCAAATTTAAACAGAGAAAATATACTCACTTCAACCACAGACTGCCATAAATTGGCAGGCATGGAAGATGCTGTTCGAGATAAAGCATCTCCTATCATGGAAAATGCAATGATTTGCATATCCCATAAGCCATTCCATTTTGAATCTCCCATTCCAGGATTGGCAGCAGGAGTATTGGTTCCATTTGAATGATATAGATTATGTAGCTCAACATGCAAGCATGAAATGACACTGAGGAGGAGTCTGATTAACTGTGTGCTTTGTGATAATGAATTATTTCTTCCACATGCCTTTACAGTGACCCTGAAAAAAATGATGATGGGTCATTCACATGTAATTTCAGGAAAAGAAATGAGAATACCATACCCACGGACCATACCTAGAATTGATGCACGTAATAGATGATTTAGCAGGTATACTGCTGGTGCAAAAGCTATGCATGCCATACAGTGACAATTCAAAGTATTAGCACATAACTACTTTAATCAGTATTTTCTCAGTATCCCCAGCTGTGGTTGTTCTAATTAAAGTTTAACCATTAGCAGTTTCTCATACAATTTAACAGAGAACTCAGACTTCCAGAAGTTTCTTTCATGAAGATTTTTATTCAAAGCATGGAAGAAGGATTTTTGTCTATGGCCTCAATAACCTTGCATGCTTCAGCTACAAAACCAGATATATCATATGCTCGAAAAAGTCACGATTGTTTACAACTTCCTACAGAATTAAGGCATTTGCCGCAGCAGCACTCACCAAACATGAAAAGGCCACGAACTATTTACAAAATCATGAAATTAGCTACCTGAGAAGATCTAAAATCTCCTTTACGGCTTCCATTCTAGCGGTGCGCTCCAGAATGAAGCTCTGAGTACTAGAAATTCCTAGTGAGCATTCCACAGTCATTTGAAGAAAGCTCAGCATAATAGTACAGGAAGAAGAATCAATCTCCAGGAGGATTCTGCAGCTAACATCATGTATCTGCAGATAATACCAACAGAAAGGGAATGAAGTAAGCAGGTAATATGAAAAGTAACTCCCTGAAAACATTGAAAAGATTCAGTGTATACACAATGAAGTATGAACCATCTATCCTTTCTAGATAATCAAGAACAAAACTTGAGCTGTAAAAAATTGAAGAATGAACATCAGAAAGGCAGAAACATGCAATAAAGAGAACAAAGTAACAGAAGATTTGGGCCAACCAGAGTCTGCAACCAAAAAATTTAAAGAGAACTTATCGCGAAAAGCAGCAACATATCACAATAAACATGGTCAGAACAATGGATAGGGCAATAGCCCAGTGGTTGCATCACTCTTTCATTTGGAAGGAACTTACCAATCAAAGCTTGGGAAGTGCCTCCTCAAGTGTTTGACATGCATACCTTTCTATCATTTCTATGAAATGGTTAGCAGTCTCCATCATTCTAATATAAAAAATGTATAAATGTATATGAATAAATTAACAAACAAATATGCCAAGCACTTGAGAAAACAGGATAATGTCTATAGGAGCAGTGATAATAAATCATAAAAGGGGATTATACATATTATATAGTACATACTATGCAATTGTTGGATATCATTACAGGATACCAGCCATGGGCTACATATATAGTTATTGGGAAAATGCTAACTATGACAAAGAAAAAAAAACATTCAATCTCAGAGGTTATTAATTGAAGGTGGGATTTTAGGGAGAAAAAGAAAGATATGTTTATAGATCAATTTATTACTAAATAGTGGTTCTTGAGATTTTATGTTGTGACAAATTAAATTTTGATATTTTTTAGAGAAAACTATGTTTCGATATTGCTAAAAAAGAAAGCAAAGATAGACTATGTTTTGATTTGAATACTATTACAAAGCTACCCATAGATGTTTCAGATTCATTTGGAGCTGTTGCCGAGGTGGAAAGACAGCTCAGCTTTGGATTTTTAAATCTTGAGGAGAAGGTAGATTTAGTCAACAAATCCCACACAACTTTGGATGTTGGACTTGCACAGTTGTATGATTTATCCCATATAACAACTCATCAGAGTGCCATAGGAACACTCATTCACAATTGTTTCCTAATTTCATGAGGCACTTTTCATTCAAATGCATGAAGCAAGGATTGTTGAACTATTCCTAAACCAGGCAATTTAGGGGACACCATACCAAACCAGCACTAAATTGGGATAATTCAGACTTTCCAAACAAGGCAAGCGTGCACATGATTGAATCAGGCCAAACCAACTGATTCTGCCCAGTTTTGGGACATACTGACTCGGCTCACCTAGGCCAAGCTAGCTGCTAAGACCCATCCCCATCCCACCCTCAATCCTGATCCCAACTGTCTGATCTTCTCACCTCTCTCTCTCTCTCTCTCTCTCTCATCTGCCCCACTTATCACTCTTGATCATCTCAGCCTTGAAGCCAACCTTGCCAAGCACACCTCCACCATCAGTGCTCACCCTCGATGCTCTTGCTTGCCTCAGGTTCCTCTACCACATCCACTGCCCCATCTTCTCCGCCAGCCACCAATAGCCTACTAAAATCCCCAATCTCCCTCCCTCCCCCTATTATACATCCTCATCAATTGCCGTCGACTGCCTTGGCCTTGACACCAACATCATCGAGCACACCACCACCATCATTGGTTGCCCTCGCCACCCTTCATCTCCATGGGCTAATCCACTATATCCACCCACTAGCCACCAATAGGATGCCATAATCCCCATATCCCCCCACCCTACTCTTTCTAGATTTGGGTGAAACGCCCTAGATTGGGTGTACTAACACCTAACCAGCACGGGCTCGCACACTGTCACATTAGCCAACATTGGCATAATTAATATCATAGTAAAAAACTAGATCAAATTTATTAGAAACATTAATAACATTCTTTAATAGGCAAAGTAGGTGAGAGTAAACAAATATGTAAACTTACTAACTAAAATTGTAATGTTCACACTTCAAGCATGGATCAAGGTTAGATCTCATTTATCTTTCACCATCATTTTTGAACTTCTAAAGGTATGTATGGTTAAAGTTCAAACGGCTTTTAACAAGTAAACTATCTTGCCTAAAGATAAAAATGATGATGGTGACGATGATGTTGATGATGCCATTTTGCATGAATGGTGCTTTCCATTTTCCCCCATGCATTTAGACTCTGGACACATCAAGAGACCATTTTGCCCCTTCACCTAATACCACACCATCTCCAGCTATGTAGCTCGAGATGAGCAACAACATGAGCATCAAAAATAATAATAGGGATTTTTATATATACCTAAAAGTGCCATCTTGCATAAATGGCCATTTTCGCTTTTCACTATGTTCGATCTCCATACACGTCTAGGAGATCATTTTGCCCCTTCACCTAGAATCACATTGTCTCCATGCACATATCCTAAGATGCGTAGCAATGTGAGCATTGCCTTATGGAGATGTCAGCAAGGCATATACCACCATTTATAGCAAGAGGAATTCCATTGATTCCATCCGTCATGTTTTGTTCTACCCAGCTTCCAAAGGAAAGATTGGGGTACCTACAAATACTATAAGTGTCATACAACATGCAGAAAAAGAAGAAAAAAAATTCAAAGAGATCCAGCCTCCTTTCCCGAAAACTCTCCTTAGCCAACCAATATGGTTGGATGAGCTATGTGTCCAGTCCTCCAATATTCTCCTCTTCCACTATATCCTCCCACCCCATTAGTGACTCCACCTCTCTTCTCCTTGCTATAGATCTCTCCCTTCTTCCCCTTTTATGCCATCATCCACCTCCCTACCAATCCACCTAAGAGAGGCCAAGAAGACCAATGGAGGGGTTGAGGCAGCATCACATGGGGAGTAGGTGGGCAATAGAAGACAAGAAGAGGTGAATGGTGTGATGGATAAGGGGCATTTATATGGAAAATAGCGATGGTTGGCATGATGGGGCAGACAAGGACATGAAGAGTAGCAAGGAGTGGATGGTGGTGTATAGACTGCAGCAAGCAAGGTGGCAGACATAGTGGCAGTACTCCTGGAGATGGGGTTGGTTGTGAGCACCGCTATTGCATGCCGAGGCCAGTCAAACCAAATCAGTCTAAAGAGATGTTCAAGTCTCTCAAAAGAATTTTTTTGCTTTCAAGACACAAGTCAAATCTGCAGGTGTCCCAAGCTTTCATGCAAAAGCAGGACATGTACATCGCATCATACACCCTGCTGACATTTCTGAGAGTTGATGCTCACAATCACACTACTACTCAAATCAAGATATGAGTGTAGAGATGGTGTATTACAAGACAGAGGCAAAATAATCTCCTCCAACACTTAACAGAGACTAAATGCATAAGGGAACATGAAAATGGACATTCACACATAAATGGTATCTTAGGTGAATTTTTATGTCAAAAAAATAGATAATAATATTCATTGCCCTATTGGACCTATTACATCACCCAACCCTCCTCAACTTAGCACCTTTCATAACTCAAAAATAATAATGTTGTACTAATTGAAACCTGAGCCTCATGGTTAAGCATCCGCCATGCATCTTTATGCAACATAACCTTTGAAGTTTAAACCAACTGGTTGTTCCATATAACCTAATGGTTGAATTTTATTATCCACATTAGCAAGTCCATCTTTTTTATCCACACAAACCATCCCAAATAATTTTGTTACCTATAATTTGACCAATGTATAAACTACTACTACCAACCAAATGCCCCTTTCGTCCAAGCCCTTTAAACAATAATCCATCAACCCTTCCATTTAAGACTCATGACATATGACATGTGATCATATCCCCAATCAAGCCAATCATGAATCCAACTAATCCATGTGAGCCAACTACTAAAGACTATGCTGACTTGATTGTCTTCCTCATCACTCACACTTGCTTCTCGAGTACCTTTTTGTGCAATTGTTGCAGCAAGGGTTACAACTATATGCAATTTAAAAGGTCCCTAGTCCCTCAAAACACAACATTTCCAACTTCTTGCAAAAGGCATCTGAAATTGGAAGTTTCTTTACTAGAATTCCAACTTCATATGCTAATCTTCTGTTCTTGTAACAGCACCATGCTTACATAACCAACAGCCAATCCTCCTCCCACATATGTCAATCCACCTTACAAGAGTCTAAAGATATCAAGACTTCAAAGGAAACCTTGGATAAAGAAACCAATTTACTTCCAACAACAGAGGTAGTACCACCACCTCCTTGAAGGCAACGCCAGGTCCAGCAATTAAAGCAGGATGTCAGCACTACATGCTCAATGATGAAGCCTTTAGATGTACAATAATATTACTGAAGGTCAATGCACTTAACATATAATCCTTCAATTTTGTAACCATTTGTCTCCATTGAACTCTTTTTGATGTTAGTATCATTGAGATCTCTCAGAGCAAAACAAAACCATGCACTTGAAAAACTCTCACAGATCAACAGTTCATAGCCATATAACTGCAACCACAATATACATAAAGACCATCCCATTTCAACAATGCTTAACTAAGATTTCCTGTTTAACCTTGTCTATAGCATCAGAACCCATCTTTCTTGAATTGGAGCCCAAGAGGCCCTTGTCTTTCTGAATATATTTCATATTCTTCCTGGCCAGATCCTACTCTTTACAAGACTCCACTTTGGCTGCTCAAATTCATCTACCCAGTTTCCTCCCGTTCAACAACAAGAATTACCTTCTCTTACTCATATTTCTCACTTTTTGCCTCTCCAATATTTCAAAAGGTAGGGTTTACACCTAGCCATCTAAACGTTTTTCGCACTTCCAGACTCTGATAGTTGGTTTCCTCCTTTTTCGCACTACAAACCTGAATTGGAAACGCATCACACTAGAAATAACCCGTTATAGTCCTGTACACTGCACCCCATTCATGCACAAACGTATATTTACAGCCAAAGCAACACTAATTTCAGTACTAAGAACTCAAATTCTTCACATTAAAACAAGGAAAGGAAAATAAACACAGACACGCACAATGCTGAACATAAGAAGAGAAGAAGCACGAAGATTACCAAATGACAAACACGAAGCAAGGTATCGGCTGCATCTTGGCACTCCGAAACAGCCGATGCCAATTCGGCCAGAAGTATCACATCCGAGGTGACCTGAAACAATCCAAAGACACCTCCGTTAAAGGGAACCACCACAAGAACTACCAGAAGAGAAGAACTGAAAACAAAACCAGATAAGAAATTAGGTCCTTTGGTACCTCGTGAGGGGACAAATCGGAAGCGGCGGCGACCAAGGAGTCGGAGGGCTGGGAGAGGACGAGGTCGCGGAGGAAAGCAAAGAGAGCGGGGGTGGGGCGAGGTTAGGGTTTCGTCTCTGAGAGTGAGGAACGCGGTCCGCCATGACCGAACGCCGGACGAGGGCGAGCACGAGGCCATCGCCGGCCCGCTGGGGTTTCCAGGGGCTGTGGACGTTGGCGGTGGTTTTAGCACGAGTGCCCCTATAAGGCACCGCGGTGCACAAAACCGGACGTGGACCGCCATCCGATTGGTCCATCATCATTTTTCAACGTATATTTGACATCTCTGAATTAATTATTTATTAAAAAATTATATAATAAAATATTTTATTTTTTATAAAATTATGACAACTTATATTCATATCAGAACATTCTGTATCCAGAAATCATAATTTTTATCCACAGAATATCCTTATATAACACACGATATCATTATATGCATAGAATGTCATAATTTTTTTCAAAAAACGAGAGTATTTTCGTCATTCGAAATTATCAAATGAAAAAATCGACCTGCAGACATTAAATACATGTTGAAAAATGGAAATATTTCTTTCATATTATAATATCCTGAACCATATTATGACATTCTGAACTATAATACGCCACAAGATGTCATAATTTTTTTCAAAAGATAGAAGTATTTCGTCATACAAAATTTTTAAACGAAAAAGCCAACTTGTTGGCATTAAATGTGCGTTAAAAAGTGATGACTATATAAACCAATCGGACAAAGCGATACGCTCCATATCGGAATTTCTACACCGCCCGCGGTGTACAAAGAATTTTTTGTTTCTATAATCATAGTGGGTGAAGGGATCGGCCCGGCCCATTCGGCGCAAAAACTTGTGCATTTTTATTTTTCGATAGCGGAGAGACTTTCACAAGTATCACAAAGTGCGAGTATTGAGAAAATAATGATCTGATGGCATATCAAAGAGAGTAAAATTAACTAAATAAAAGTGAAGAATTTTTTTATACTTCTTTCAAAATCAAAACCTAGAATAATTTATCAAGTTTTTATTTTCTCTTTCGAATTTTTTGGTATATAGGACAAAGAAAATTTTGGAATATTTGGTAAATTTTTGTCTTAATTAGAAAAAGCATATTTAAAGAACATAGTAATCCCAGCAAATAATTAGACTTAGTAAAAACAACACAAGTGCTAACAAGAGGGTTGAGGTGAGAGGTGCAATGATATAAGCAATATTATGAATTCCCAGAAGATTGGATCGTGCTTGGAGCAAAGACTTTTTTCTCCAAAGAGCTTATTTATGATTTTTTTTTTCAATGACATTATGTAGATTTTCAAACATGACAGAAACAACTAAACTATCGCATGGTACAATGAGCTTGATAATCAAAATATAAGATGGTATGTATTATGGTATAAAAAAAGACATCATTAGTCCCATATTAATTGGAGTCAAAGAGGAATCTAGCTTATATAAGAAGAGACCATCCTTTTCATGTAAGATATTTTTTAAGAGATAAAATCATGAGATCCAAAATGGCTCATACAGCTCTCAAACTATGGGCCATAGGTGAAACAGACAATACTTCATGTGCCGAGCCATGGGCCCTTGATTGCAACAGTATGAAAAATTAGGTGTGATTTATTAGTAGAAATATAGAATTAAATTTTTGGACATATAGAGACATTAAAATCTTGAGTTAAGTTCATATAAAGCTTTGTAACAATGCAAGAGATCTAGGTATGCAATGTTTGGTACAGAGCAAGAATTTCTTAGCAATTGAGGGCAAACTTAATATTAAATAGTAGCAAAGTTTTCTCACCACATTGGCTTGAACTCTCAATATTATATTATGGGCTTGTTCTTTTGTGGATAAAAAATTTATCCAAAAAATTATATTTTTCTAGATAAGTATTTTCTGGACAACATTTAGATAGAAAAATAATTTATTCATATTCTTTTGTACATTGAAAAATGGCTTAGAAATCTGTTACCTATGTTCTTTTATATTACTATTTTCTTCGATAAATTGCTATGATCTATCCATATTTCATACAAACCTTTTATTATATAAATATTATATTATATATTATATATTATTATTATATATAATAATATAGTAATATATTATATTATAT
>KE504779.1:269229-284256 GCA_000441515.1 Elaeis oleifera | reverse complement strand
TGAATTAAAAAGGTTACTTTCTTGATTGATGGAAAAATAATTTAGCTACTCTCTAGGTGGGTAAGATTTTTTTTCATTTCGTGGATAAATACTATCCATACAAAAGTAACTTACCAATCTTGAAAAGCATGAGAATATGGGTAAATTGATCAATAAAAAAGTTGATCAATTTTTTTATAATATTTATCTATAAAAGAACTGATCCTATAAGAAAAATCTTCAAGTTGCTCACCTCTAGTTTGAATTTGAGAATCCCAATTAGCAAGCCAAATGACAGCAAAATTACTTTCAATATGTGAGTGTAGCCTTAAACTACCTAAGCCTATATTTATAGAATGAGTTAATTCAAAAATAGGTTAATTACTTCTTGTTGGATTTTGGCACCTTGAATTCGACCTACAACAATGAAATCCATAGTAGAGGAGCCCAGACGGAGGAGTCCATGCAGGTCAGGCAGGCGTGCAGGCCTAGAGATACGGCCCGTAGGTGCGCAAGGCTTGCAGGCATGGCCCATGGGTGCATAGGGCCCCGCAACATGTAGGTCTGCAGCAGCATGCGGCCCAAGCGTGGGCGCACAGCCCAACGCGGGACATGCGGCCCAGACCGCTGTTCACCGCACGGTCCACATGTGTTATCACATAGATGTGCGCAATCCAACGACGGTTAAGCGTGCGTAAGGGTGATTCGACGGTTCTAAGTGGTGAGTAGGTGTGATCGGGCGACCAGGCATGCAATATGCACAATCGGACGACTGTGGAGGCTCTGTGGACATGATCAGAGGCTTCTGGAGTTTTATTTGGAGTCTGAGTCCTAATAGGAGTCGTGTTAGAACTTCTATATGCAATCTGACTGTGGATTCAGCCTTTCAAAAGAGAGAGCACCCGAGAGAATTAGGGAGGTAGTAGGCAGCAGTGGCAAAGAGCGGTTGTGGAGCATAGAGAGCAGCCGAGAGTATCCTAAAAATGGCCAAGAGCTCTGAGAGAGTAAGGGAGTGACCATGAGCATAGGGGTAGAGGCTGAGGCATGATGTAGCGACCAAGAGCATCATAGAAAGCATCCAAAAATATCGAAGATTCTGACATGGCAGGCCTGTGAGAGAGTCTCTTTGGAGGAGTTGTGAGAGCTTTTGTGACAATTGTGCTTCTTGTTGAGAGAAAAGTTTATGTATGAGAGTTGAAAGGGTGTGATCTCTTCTTATACTTATTCTTTTTTCATAATGAAGCATGTATGCCCTATAGAAGTAAGCTTTGGGCTGATCGACATATTTGATTGTATCTTTTATTTATCTCTTCTTTCTTTCTGTTTTGGTGTTGACGCCATCATCGATATTGAGATCCTGAATGGAGGGATCCATATTCCATACTCTTGAGAGAGATCCTTTCCAACAAGTGGTATCAGAGTGTCAGGTTGTCCAGGTTACTGCAACGTTGATAGCGATTGAAGAAGATGGAGAAGTCAAGCTCGATCAAGGTAGAGATCAATCAGTATGATGGGAAGAGTAATTTTCTCTATGACAAGCAAAGGTGAAGAATGTACTCATCCAATAGAGATTGATCGATATTCTTTTATGTAAGGAGAAGCCAACTACCATGAAAGATGCTAATGGAAGTCCAGTACGAGGTGGAGCTCTAAGTATAGGTGGATTGGACATGAGACGGGAGACTCAAAAGGAAGATAGACAATGTTGCAGGATAAAATTTCTATTACCGCAAGAAGCTTCCTTAAGCAGATCTCAGGTCAGATAGGTTATAGCACATGATGGAGATGGGATTGAGCGGCCTCCCTTGACTCCCATATCTGCGGCCCATCCTTGAGCAGTCAGGTATATACCCCAGGGCATGGGGACGAGGTCATCAAAAAGATCTCAAAGTCAGTGGAGGCCAAATATTGATTCAAGATAGAGATTGTTAGATTTTGACACTTCGAATTCGATCCACAGTAGCAATATCTATAGCAACAGAGCCCAGATGGAGGAGCACAGACCTAGAGACGTGGCTCATAGGCATGCAAGGCCTGCAGGCATGGCCCACAGGTGCGCAAGACCTGCAGCACGCAGGCCCGCAGCAGTGCGTGGCCCAGGCAGGGCACACGACCCAGCACGGGATGTGTGGCCCAGACTGCGGTTCACTGTGCGGTCCACGCGTGAAGTCTACTATGCCGCGCAAGAGGTGGACGTGTGGTCCACGCACATTATCGCATGGATGTGCATGATCGGACGACCATGGAGGCTCTGCAGACGTGATCAGAGACTTCTGGAGTTCTGTTTGAAGTCTGAGTCCTAATAGAAGACATGTTAGGACTCCTGTATGTGGCTTAGATGTAGATTTAAGCTTTCAAAAGAGAGAGCACTAGAGAGAATTAGGGAGGCAGCAGGAAGTAGTGGTAGAGAACGACTGTGAAGCATAGAGAGTAGCTGAGAGTGTTCTCAAAATGGCCGAGAGTTCTAAGAGAGCAAGAGAGTGGCCGTGAGCATAAGGGCAGAGGCTAAGGCATGATGTAGCGATCGAAAATATCATAGAAAGCATTTAAGGGCGTCGAAGATCCTCGCACGGCAGATCTATGAGAGAGTCTTCTTGAAGGAGTTATGAGAGCTTTTGTGAGGATCATGCTTCTTCTTGAGAGAGAGGTTTGTGTATGAGAGTTGAAAAGATGTGATCTCCTCTTACACTTATTTTCTTCTTTCGCAGTGAAGCTTGCATGCTCCGTGGAGGTAAGTCTTGAACTGATTCATATATTTGATTGTATCTTTTATTTTATCTCTTTTTTCTTTCTATTGTGGTATGTCGTCACCATCACCGGCATTGAGATCTTGGGTGGGGGGATCCGTATTCCGCACTCTTGAGAGGGATCCTTCCCAACATTTTTAACATATTTTATATTGGAGTAAACTACTCCTTATATGATGTGTATGTTTGGGAGTATGTTCGTATTCATCAAAAGTGATTTTAAATTTAAAATAAATTTTAGGTATTTGACTATAACCCAAAGTAATTTTTGATTGCATTGAGAATCTCTTAAAATGTAGTTTACTTAAAATTAACTCCCTCCAGTTCCGATAGATGTGGTCTCGCAAGCAAATATTATATTTACAGAAAGTTATTTTTTTAAGAAAATAATACATTATCCCTCGGTACCCCTTATACGATCTATTTTTTCTCGACTTCTAAACGCATCCCTCTCAATCAAGTTCATCCTTCTCTTTATTTGATTTTCAACTCTTTTTTTTTTTAATTAGTAGAGATCATGTTCACCCTTTTTCTTATCTGGTTTTCAGTTTTTTTTGATAGCAAAGATCACATTTACCCCTTTTCCCTATATGGTTTTAATTTTTTGGATAACGGTGATCACATTCACCCTTTCCTTATCTAATTTTTTTTTCTTTGATAGTAGAGATCATGTTCATCCTTTATCACTTTCTAGTTTTCAACTTTTTAAAATTATTTTAGGCATTTATTTTTTTTGGCCATTTTGCCATTCAAAATTAGCTTCTGGGTTTGCCAACCAAACATACAACAAACTACTTTTATAATCTCAGAACAACTATTGGAACGTGAGAGTCATCAAATAGATTTTAGTAAAAAATATTTATCTTGGAATAATTTTTAACGATAAAATATAATTTTACTAAAATTACTTTTGACAAAAACTACAGCATCCTCAATAGATCCGATATAGTTTGCTCCATGTTAGATGGAGAAAGAAGCTTCTAACTTTTTAAAGTGGTCTCTCTATCAATGTTGGATGACCTAAATCGAATAAGTGAAAGAGTTTTTTATTCTACATGACCGTTATGTAATCCTAGTTACACCACAGCCAAACCAACAATAGCATTCCAAAAGCCAATCACATAGTAAATCTCATAAGGCCCTCCAGAATAGACCAAATAGTAAGTTTTAAGTGGGTTGTGTGGATCAATGCTACAGGCCGAAGCATCATGGATATAGATCAAGTAATTATAGTATAAATCAAAGAAAACAAGAGCTATCAGGATAAGGATTTTAGTAAAGCGAAGTCCAAGAATGATGGTTTCCATATGTATAAATGGGAGTAGTAGTCAAACTATTCAAGAAGTGAGAAGAATGATGGTACTATCTACTATGCATGGAAATAATAGGCTATATGGCATACTAACAAGGATGAGTGGCAAAACTAATTAATGGCATTCATCTTATCACTATCTAGAATATGAGTGTGGTCACTCTTGGCAATAGTGACCTATATGGCATGTAATAGCAAGAACAAATGTTAATAAAGTTAATGAGGGTCACTTATAAATGTCATATTTGTAATGTTAAGAGAGAGACCTTTGATGCATCAATCAATCCAATTTATCTTAATTATCTTTGCTTTACCTTTATTTTATTATATACTTGTATTACCAGTAGGGCTCTATCTAGGAGTAGTTGTCACATAGTTTTCTTCTACCATAGTCCTGGCTACCTCCAGTCCAACTCTATCCATCTTCTGCACAATAGTGTGACCATGACCATAATAAAATTCTTGAAGATCAAGGCATCCAGACCATATTACTCTCATAATTCTTTTTTTGATTAACCTCTTTCCAACTACTCGAACATTGATAGCATGTCCGTGCATCTACCACACCCCTAGTCATTAGACTTATCAAACAAGTTTTTTAGCATGGCCATACCTAGGTGGCACAAAAAGCTATTATGGAAACAAATATAAAATCAAATGCACTAACTATTTTATGACCATGATGTTTTTGAAATTTATATATTTAGGGTCCAGTTACTGGAGTACAAAGTGAAGTTAAAATTAGTTTGAAAGGGCCACAACTCAAAAGAATGAAGAAAATATACGTGTGGAGGTGATATATGAAAGATTAAGATAGACTGTCTAATTAACTTGGCTTGTCTAGTTTTAAATAATGATATTCAAGAATTAGATCTTAAAAAGTTGATACAGGTTCTTATTGTTTAGCTTGCATACATATGATGGTCAAAAAATATTTGTGATGGTTTCAATAGTTGAACATAATGAAAGCTTCAAATTGAGTATTAGCCTATGAGGGATAAAGTGGAAGACACTTTGGCCACTTACTAAAATTTAGATGTTATCCAAGAAATATTATGGAGCTTTATAGATTGGTTGTAGAAGAGCTCAGTGAAGGAAAATTATCCGATCTGATCAAATCGTCAGGGTATGATTTGAAATTTTTTATTCTAGTGGAGATATAACATTTATATTTATCTTGGTTACAGCGGAATAGGGATCAAATCTCCATAGGTTACTTGAATTCGATGCCTCGTGAGGCCTGAAATACAAATCCTCTACTTCACACGCGCACCAAATCTCACAGGAAGATGGATGAAGCCTCACATTATCGCACCTTCTGAAGGTAGCAAGAGAAAGAAGAATAGAGCCTCTAATGCGACACCTCACACCAACAATTAGGATGCCAAAAGTCTTTTGACACCAAGAGGAGATCAGCCCCAATCAGCATGCCTAGGAGAAGGACGGCACTTCTTCTTTGGGACGCCCACACCTCTCTACTCTCACCTTAGCACTCAATCAGATTGATATGCTTTGATGGTTAGAGGTCTTTCCTATTTATAGATGATTTTTATGATCTATTAGACTAGAAGTCCTAATTCAAATCAGCTTTAAATTTTCCACCCTTATCATATGAGGAGTCCGAATGGAGATAGGATTGGCACCTAACTTGGCACCCTCATGCACCTACATCTACACCCAAGAGGAGGGGTGGCATAACCAGTGTCCCCACCCTCTCTTGGTCGGTCATGAAGAGAGAGAGAGAATTTCAATAATTCTGAACTCTAAGGATCTGATCCAATTTTGGATCAAATCGAATCTAATTCGAACCTGATTCCAACCAATTTTGAATAGGTTATCAATCCCAAATTGTTTAGGATTTTAGGATCAAATCTAACTTGAATTTTCAATCCAGTTAAGTCTAATTAAATCAAATCTAATATGAAATTAATTAACACTAAAATCTAATCTCTCATAGACTCCTTAGATCATAGATTAAATTTGTTCATCTTTGAAGTTGAATCTGAATCTCATGTCTAGTACTAGCTAGACATAGTCAACTATTTAATCCCGTACGATCTTCAATTTAATTTTTAATTAAGCTAATTTATTTATTCAATCAAATCATATACTTTCAATATTGAATATATAGACTTAAATCAATTCTTTCCTATGTTACTTGACTTTGTGCGTGACTATATAGATTCGAATACTAAGCTGATAGCATAAAATTATTTTTATACTAATTAAATTATCATCTAGTAATAATTTTTGATGTCCAGATAGGTCGAATATATGTCAGATAATATTCAAGAATCTACGTATATGATTACCGCATAATTCATCTCTTTGAGCACAAATGCTCAAGAAAACCTAGGATTTAACTATCAACCTTGGATGAGTCATCCATATTGTATTTCAACCTTTCTCATCCATCACATGGATTATCCGAGCTCAGGATTTACTAAGTTGAAATACAGTGATGCATTAACTTCCGTAATCTGGAGGGATCAATCTCATCTTGATCCACATACAGACTTTACAAGTACTTGACTGTATCTAATAGCCTTCCGTCACTGCAATAAAATACAGATAGTCTGGCATTAAAGTACAGTGAGTTGCTTGCAAGTCACTATGGTGATCTCAAGTCTGAGAGACACTTATGTCCATACATTTCATAAGCTGTTCTTGACAGCAGAGCGCCTGCAGTGAGTCACTTATTCAGTGACGATGTACTCCTACATGTCACCTATATGCCATATCAGTATTTTTATACTTCTTGATTAAGAGGACAATCAACTTATATGACACACAACGACCTATATTTGATGAACGTCATCATCCTTTAATGACGTATCATTTGATCATGAATATGTTTAAGAACTATTCGATAAATCTTCTTTTATCGATCATCATATAGTTCTAAGGACTTCATCACAACACGAGTTCTAATAAGGAAGATATACATCTTGTGATGAAAAAATATCAAATAAATTTTATTAATTATAATTTATATATAAATTATAAAGAATATAATCATCCAAACGATTAACTTTAGGATATATTTCTAACAACTTTCACTTAGACTAAAGTCAATCGGTATAGTATTTAATATCCATCTTCCATTTAAGTTTGTCGAACTCTTTGATTCCGAAGGCTTTAACAAATGGATCGATCAAGTTCTCTCTTCTATCAATCTTTTGAAGATCGACGCCACCTCGATTCACGACCTTTCATACAAGGTGATAATGATGCAAAATATTTTTGGTTCTCTGGTAGGGCTACTATTCATTAGGCTGAGCTATGGCTCCAATGCTGTCACAACACAAGGACTGAACCATCGATGGAGGATGCCACTCCAAGCTTGTTAATAAACTTCCGCAACTAGACAGCTTCTTTCACAGCATTGGATGCCGCGATATATTTCGTCTCGCAAGTTGAACAGCTACGGTGTGCTGCTTAGAACTTTTTCAGCAAATCGCTCCTCCATTTAGGGTAAACACATAACCTGATACGCTCTTGCTGTTATCATGATCTGATTGAAAGCTGAAATCAGTATATCCCATAAGTTTCAAATCAGTGTCTCCATAGATAAATCATTGGTCCTTAGTATTTCTCAAATACTTAAAGATTATCTTTACAACCTTTCAATGGTTCTCTCTTGGATCAGATTGGTACCTACTTACTATCCCTAGTGAGTGTGCCACATCCAGCCTCGTATATGTTATAGCGTACATGATAGATCCCACTATCGAAGCATATGGGATTCTAGTCATACATACTCTCTCTTATGGAGTTGTCGGACAAATCTTCTTAGAGAGAGTAATTTCATGGCCTATCAGAAGATATCTTTTCTTAAAATTCTCCATGCTGAACCATTTTAGTATGATATCTATGTACTTAGATTAAGACAATCCAAACAGCCTCTGAGTTCTATCCCTATAGATCTTTATCTTTAGGATATATGATGCTTCTTCCAAATTCTTCATAAAGAACTGTGATGACAGCCAAAGCTTTATACTTTGTAAAATAGGAATATCGTTCCTCATTAACAGTATATCATCCACATACAGTACAAAAAAGATGACTGTACAACTATTAGCCCATTTATAAATGCATGGTTCTTATTCGTTTCTAACGAAGCCATATGTTTTGATTATCTTATCAAAATGTATGTTCGAACTTCGAGATTTCTGCTTCAATCCATAAATGGATCTCTGAAGCTTGCATACTTTTGATTCATCTGTGAATGTGAATCCTTCAGGTTGTATCATATATACCTCTTCTTCCAGCTTTTCATTAAGAAAAGTGATTTTGACATCCATTTGCTAAATCTCAAAATCAAAGTATGCCACTATTGTCACAAGAGAAAATATCTCGTTATAGTCAATACCATAACATTGACGATATCCCTTGACAACTAAACGGGCTTTATAGGTCTCCACCTTTCCGTTGCATCTCTTTTCTTTAAATATCTATTTATACCCTATGGATTTAATCCCTTCGGGTAGATCAATAAGTGTTCATATACTATTGATCTTGATGGACTCCATCTCAGATTTCATGGTCTCAAACCATTTTTCAGAGTCAGACCTTTGCATGACATCTATGTAGATGATCGAAATTTCATCATTCTCATCGAGTTCAACAAGATCACCATCTCAGATCAAAAAATCATAGTATCTATCCAGCTGACGTGGTACTCTACTAGATCTTCTTAAAGGTGTCTCAATAATGGGCTCTAGATTAGATCTAATCAAATTTGATTCTATATTTTTACTGATCTGTGTCGATTCTTCTACCTATTAAACTTCATCAAGTTTAACTTTAGAGGCATCAGTTCCTTCACTAAGGAACTTTTTTCTAAAAAGATTATCTTATTACTAACGAATAATCTTTGTTCTTCAGTAAGATAGAATAATATCTTTTAGTTCTTTTGGATATCCCATAAAATAACACTTATCGGATCTTGATCTAAGCTTGTCAGTCTGTAAATATTTTACATAAGTCGGATAACCCAACCTAAGGTGAGAGAGTGTCGACCTATGTTTAGTCCATATCTCATATGAAGTTTTTATGATTAATTTGCTCGGAATGTTGTTCAGAGTATAGCATGCAGTCTCAAGTGCATAACCTCAAAAAGAGATCGACAGATTCGCAAATCCCATCCTGGATCGAATCATGTCCAACAAGATTCGATTTTTTCTTTTCGAGATGTCATTATGTTGTGGTGTCCCAAGAGGGATCCACTGTGAGAGAATCCTATTCTCTCTTAGATATGTCAAAAATTTATTAGAAAGATATTCACCTTTTCAGTCTGATCGAAAAGTTTTAATACTCTTCTCAATTTGTATTTCTATCTCATTATAGAATTGTTTGAATATTTCAAATGATTTGGTCTTGTGCTTCATAAGGTAGATGTACCCATACCTCGATAGATCATCAGTGAATATAATAAAGTAGTGATACCTTCCTCTGGCGCCTATGTTCATAAGTCTACATGCATCACTATGTACTAGATCTAAAACTTCACTGGCTCATTCACCCTTTCCAATAAAGGATAACTTGGTTATCTTTTCAAGAAGACAAGACTCATAGATCGGCAACGATTCATAATCATTAATATCGAGAATTTTTCTTTAGATAATCTGTTTATCCTATTCTTATTTATATGATCGAGCCTACAATGTCAAAGGTAGGCATTCATGATATTATCTATTCTAGAATATTTGTTCAATATATACATTATACTAACAAATTGTGATAAAATATAAATGCCATGTTTCAATTGTCTACTCATAACTGTGACACCATTCATAATGATATTATACTAACTTTCTTTATAGAAAATTATAACCATCCTTGATCAAAAGGTCTATGGAAATAATATTCATAAAGAAAGATGAACAATAATGATAGTCATATAAATAATGGCATTTGAATTGAGAGCAAGTTGAACTTTTTCTATAGCTAAAATTGGAACAACTCTTCTATCTCCAATATTCAGGAATCATTCGTTCTTCTCAAATTCTCTACTAGCCTGAAGTCTCTGCAATGAATTGCAGATATAAATCAAACTTTTAGTATCAATACCTAGGTAGTAATATCACAGATAGAAAAATTACAAGATGTTATCATATAAGTACCTTGTCCAGCAACCATTTACTGATTTCTCTTCCTAGGCTTGTTCAAATCAAGAAAAGCTAAAAATAGAGGATAATTTTTCTTCCAGTGCCCCAGCTTCTTGCAAAATAAGTACTCTGCTTGACTCTGATCTGCTTTAGATTAGTTAGTTTGACTGAGCTTAGAAGCCCTAGCATGATCCTTATGCACTATCATTTTCTTTCCTCTCTCAGAGGATCGATGTCCAGTTGAGGACAAATCCTCAAGTATGCCAAAAGACTTATTCAACATTTGAAGTATCTTCTTTGACTAAGTATCTATGAGTTTATAATTAAATTTATCATTCATAGCAGCTCTCATTATGCAATGTACTATCATATAGTCATTTAGCCACTTCTGATAAGTGTCTCCAACTATCGCATCTGCATTGAGAGCTGGTACTTCAGGTACTGGATCCGTAATCACATATAGGATCTTCTCATGCTCGAGAGCTATTCTCAACTTTCGATACTAATTATCAAAATTGGATCTCATAAACTTGTCACTGTCCAACAGTAAGCAGAGTGATAAACTACTAGCCATTACTGAAAGAAAATAAAAGACTTATTAGTATATGAATTATTTAATTTTAAAGATTTGGATTTTAATCTAAAAGTCTTTCTATTATTTATACAAATTGATAGCCTCTACTTTCAATTTGAGAAATTACTTTAATTCCTTAACAGGTACTAGAATCCATACAGACTACATACGAACCCGACTATGGCTGGCCAACCCATGTACATCTATGGATAGGTCTCAACCAATTATTTTTTAATAATTTTAGTAATTAATTTACTTCAAATTTTTTACAGTAGGCTAGGGCCTCCACTGAAACTCCTGATTAGATCCAACTATTAACATGACAATACTCAGTCCATCTAGCCAACAAATGATCAGGTCCAACTATGGTCGGTCAACCTGACCACCCATCAAAGAGACATGACTGAGCCATCATATAATGAATGATAATTTCAATATCCAAATAAACACCAGGCCTATGGATCTGCAATGCTTATCTAGACTATTGAACCTATTATCATTTACTTTAATGAGAGACTATGATCTAGTCATCTCCATAATTAGCTCATTTTAAAGATCTAATAATTTAAAGATTTGATTTCAATAATTTGAGAAGTAATTGACCGACGAGTCTTAAATCCTCTCACTAACTTCACCAAGTCATAGAATTAGATTAGAGATAAGTTGATCGAAAGGGCCTCTAATTCAGTCGAACTAATTTAATAATTTGAGAATAAGAAAAGAGATTAATCAATAAGTCATAAATTCTCTCACTGACTTCACCAAGTCATAAGGAGGATTATAGACAAGTTGGTCTAGAGACATCTAAATCAGTCACATTGATTTTTCTTAATAGCATGGATTAGCTTGAATCAATTAATGACCTAATCAAAATATAATCTACCGAATTAACTAGATAAGTGAGATCGGTGGGAGAATCTGTCTCGGCCTGTCTTAGACACCATCGAAATGGCTAAATAACAGATTGTCAATTAAAACCATCGGTTATATTGACAAGCAATATTATCAAATTTATCTTAGACACTAATTGGTCAATTAGTTTCGATTTAATCAATTAAAAGACTCGGGCTAAATCATTGAGCAACAATCAGATCCATTTGGTATGGTTAAAAATATAGACTTGATCAAGCTATAACTATTGAGGTTGATCTTAAAAAATTATAAACTAATCTAACTCAACTCTTAATTAGATTTAATCAATTTCTATAATTGATCGACATTTATTTCTAACCCTAGGTCTAAAACAGTTAGAAGACCTGATTCATACTAACCCATAGCCCATCGATTTATGAGGTATCTTAACATCTTTTAGTTTTCAAATCAAGAGTACTTAATTTCAAATTAAGTATGTAAAACATATATTTCAGTTTGTAAAACTATTTTATCAGAATTTCAGGTGTGGCATACATCATATGTCATACAATTTTTAAATCCTAAAATCTAATTTTGGGATCTCTGTTTAACAATTAAACATACATAAATCTGATCTAAATATCATACATACATCAAATGTATCATGATCACTTTTAGATCAATACTGATTATATCATATGCAACTTATAATTTAGATCTTAAAATAATTTTTATATTTAAGTTATTTATTAAAATTATAATTAATCATAAGACACTTTAGATCTAATCTAAATATTTCATGATTAAATAATTTTAAATTTTTTTGTTATTCTTCTTCATGAGGTTTAATCACATGACACCCTTAAACATCATAAGAGCATCCCATCGAATAAGAAAAGAGGATCTTTAAACCCTACTTGCTCTGATGATCAGACAGCCTGATGATCAACCCAATCCGAGTACTGGACTATTAAGATTAGAAATCTAATTTTTAATACTAATTACATCAACATGTATATTATCAAACAGTCTAAGCGTGCATATAGGAATATGATCATATCAAATATGACATGCATCTAATCCAATTAGATCATGGCATCAGACATATATTTTATATTAGATCTGAAACTAAATTTATATAGTATATAAATCAAATAATTCAATTCTGAAATCATATAGAAATCTGTTCAAAATATATGTATGATTGTATAGAAAAATTCTAATTCGAGATATGATCAAACATATGCAGATGTATCGCTGAAATCAGATCTGAAACTCTGTTAAACAGATTCAGATCTGAGCCTGATTCAACATCAATTCTCTAATTGAATTACATCACAAAAAATCTATCAAAAACAGATTTAAATCTATATATAATCAAGTTTCTATTCAGTATAAAAATCTGCACATAAAATTTCTGTTAAAATAGATTTTCAGTAGATTGGATTTAGGGACTGATTTCGATCTGATACTCTGATCAAAACCAGATAAAAAATATACTGAAGATATTAAAAAAAATCAAAATTTAATCATATTAAAAAATTAATTCATAATCAGACCAAAAAATTAAAAAACTTGAAATTAGTCTATGTGATCATGACATACAAATCTGACTTTGATACCAGTTGAAGAAAATTATCCGATCTGATCGGATCATCAGGGTGTGATTTAAAATTTTTTTATTCTAATGGAGATATAATATTTATATTTATCTTGATTGCAATAGAATAGGGATCAAATCTTAAGAGATTACTTGAATCCGATGCCTCATGAGGCTTGAAAGCATAGGCCCTCTACTTCGTGCGCACGCCAAGCCTCATAGGAAAGATGGATGAAGCCTCGGATCATCGCACCTTCTGAAGACAGTAAGAAAAGAAAATAGAGCCTCTGATGTGATGCCTCACATCGGTAATTGGAACACCAAAAGCCTTTTCACGCCAAGAGGAGATCAGCCCAATTCAGCATGCCAAGGAGAAGGACAACACTCTTTCTTTAGGATGCCCACACCTCTCTACTCTCACCTTAGCACTCAATCAGATTGATATACTTTGATGGTTAGAGGTCCTTGCTATTTATAGATGACTCTCTATGATCCATTAGACTAGGAGTCTTAATTCAAATCAGCTTTGAATTTTTCACCCCTTATCATATGAGGAGTCCTAATGGAGATAGGATTGGTACCTAACTTGGCACCCCTATACACCCATGCCTACATCCAAGAGGAGGGTGGTATAACCAACACCCCAACCTTCTTTGGTCGGCCATGAAGAGAAAGAGTTTCAGTAATTCTAGACTATGAGGATCTAATCCAATTTTGGATCAAATCGAATCTAATTTGAACTTAATTCGAACCAATTTCAAATAGGCTGTCAATTTCAAACTATTTAAGATTTTAATGTTAAAATTTGATATCTCGAGATTTTATCCATATTGAGCTCACAATAAGGTCCACGATGATGAATGGAGCCCAACAAGTCCAAGATCAGCCCAAATGGAGTCTAGATGGAGAAGTTACGCACAGAAGAAGTCTAGAGGAGGTGGCACAGCCACGAGGCGGCGAAGCATGCAGACGTGTGGCGGCCCAGCATGCGAATGTGCAGGCACGCACGGGTGCGGCCCAGGTCCAGACGGGTGCATGCAAGGCACATCCTGTGTGATCTCATGCGGTCCATCATGGATCGTCGATCCACAGAGGGAGGCATGGACCACGAGAACATTTCCCTCATGTTCCTCGCAGTCCACTGTGGATCAAAGGTGGGTTCCCTATATTTTCTATTATTTTTATGCGATCTGACGGTGGTTGGGGGCTTGCAGGCTCGATCTGATGCTTAAAAGACATATTTGGGTGATCTGAGGAGTCCAAATTTGCATTGGAGTCGGGATTAGATCGATCTGAGATTTTTAAAGAGATCCTATGGCAATAGAGAGAGGAATGGTAGCAGTGGGCGATCGACAGGATCTTGTGTGCAGAACAGAGGGTGGTTCAGCAGCAGTAGATACTGAAGAGAGGCATCGACAAAGAAAAGAAGCAAGGAAGCTTCGAGCAGACTATCAGGTAGCAGACAACGATCGTTCAGGAGGTTCTTGTCAAAGCTTTGTGAGGGAGAGCTTCTTATAAGGGAGAGATTGGGTGTACGAGGATTGAGGGTATGATCTCCTCTTGTAATTTTTCTTTCTTATAATGAAGCTTGCATGTCCTGTGGAGGTGAGCCTTTTGACTGATCCACATATTCGATTGTTTCTATTTTATTTTTTTTTCTTCCTGCTATGATGCATGGTATCAAAAATATTCTGTGGAGGTGGTGTCTTGATCAGACATCTTCAAAAGTGGTATCAGAGTGAGACGGTACTAGAACGTAGATTGACAGTGATAGTGAGCAAAATTGAAGATGGAGAAGACATGCTTAATCAAGATAGAGATCAATAAGTTGATGGAAAGAGCAATTTCTCCTT
>KE504779.1:235643-261674 GCA_000441515.1 Elaeis oleifera | reverse complement strand
AAATATTAAAATTTGAGACATACATCATTAGTGATTAATTTCTAAATATTCTGATCGAAGGATCGTCATGGAGGATAATGATCAATCTATTCGAGATCGGTGCACAGATCACCTCCCTTTAGGGCAGATGAGTCTCAAATCTGCAGTGTAGAGACACTGGGAGTGAGAATACAGGTGGTTATTAGAAAACAACTTGCACTGAGCGTGACCAACACGAGAAACCACTTGGATGTCTACTCACTCGTCAATAATTTTCTCGATGCTGCAGCAGTGTGACTGATCTTTTGACCTACGGTGTGTTGGCTTATTCGCAGGGAGGCTACATAGTTTGACTGCATATTTCTTGATCTCTAGCCATATGGGTTCTTGCTATTTATGTTGGCTATGTAGGTTCAGGTTCGTTGTTTGGAGTAGGATATACTTAGATGGAATCTATCGATTTTGGTGGAAAGGAGAAATCCTATGCGATTCGTAAGACTAAGTTCAGAAAATCTCTGGCCAGAGTAAATGTGAATACTGAAAAAAATTTTCATGAGATTCATAAATAAACTCGAGTCGAGTCAATCTAGCATATGATTGACGATGGGGTTTGACGAGTTCTTTATGACCTCCGTCAAGTTGGGACTCTTGATAGAGGGATTGTATCACACGATAACTGCATCTAGGGGTTCACTTTCTATTCTGCTGGGTTGCCACTACATGTTGCTAGACGTCACTGATGGATCGTAAGAACTCACTAAGATCGTTTTCGAATCAACGATCTTTATTGAGATGAGTTGGAATCGTTTCAGCCCATTGAAAAGAGTTTCGATGATACTATAATGGAGATCACAGTATGTCTTACTACTAGACAGAATAGAATCTGAGGGCTCACACACAAAAGAAGCATGACTTGATTAATGTTTGGATCATATTTGAATTATCAATCAGATTGATAGTTTAAATTTTAAAAACTGCTAATTTGTAAGCGTTACAGTTTTGACAGCTGCTAATTGTTAGCGTAAGGACTTAATTGCAAGTGTTGTAATTTTTTTGAGACTGATTAAATTATGAATTAAGTCTTAATTAATTGAAATTAAATTTAATTTAATTTAATTTAATATTAATTGGTTCAATTATCCAAATCAAATTTCGATTTCAAGCCTGATTGGATCAGACTTGACAGTCTTTTCGAATTCGGCTCGTTTCGGACTCGATTTGAATCCGATTGAGGCTCTATTTGAACCAGATGAACCATGACTTGGAGAGCCCAAATTTTTTGAGACTATCTCTCCAAAAATTATGCCAAAAGAGAAATGGGGTGTTGTTTTCTCGTCCTTCTTTCTTCACGCGTGTGAAAAGAGAGGGGGCACCAATAGTTGGCGCCCGCCTTATCTGAAAGTCTTTTTATCTAATTTTTTTCTATTTGAATTAATTTAAATAGGATAGAAATCTCTCAGATTGGGACATTGAAGCATGTTTTTGTGTGATAAAAAAATTAGAGAAAGAGGGCGTGCGCCAATTGTGCGTGTGAAATCTTTCCTCCTTTCTTTCTTACATCCAACGCCCATCTTATCTTTGATTTTTGTTTGAATGGCTAAGATCAAAAGAGATAAGATCTTTAAGGGTGTGATGAAGTGGTTGGGATGGCAAGGAGCAAGTTTGTATGCGACAAAAATTTTTTGGGGCGTGAAGAGTCTTTGACGTGAAAAAGGATGTAAGGTGCTTTCTTTCTTACATCAAGAAACTTCTTCTCAACGCCTCCTTCTCCCTTCTCCCCATCATCCAATGCCCAGATCTGCTAGAGATCAGATCTAAGAGAGAAAAAGAGAGAGAAAAAGAGAAGAAGAAGGGTTCTTCTTTTCTTCATGGTGCTCTGGTTTAGATCCCATCGGATTTGTGCGAAGAGTTCACGCAGCGATCTAGTTCTTCAAGATCTGGAAGAAGAGATCAAGATCCATAGATGAGGAGTGAGATCTGTAAGGTACTAGCACATCGATGATCTCAATGCTCCGATCAGGCAGCTCCATGTGGATACCTGCAGAGGTCGAACGTGTGCGTGGCTACGATCAAAATTCGGAACATCCGCAAGATCCGAGGTATGGAGATTCGATCTCCATTTTATTTTCTAACAGTTTATTTTTTGTTTAGATATCAGATTATAGGTACATATTTGTATCAAGATCTTTACTACAATTTTTAGATTTGATCTGGTACGTGAATAAATTAAATTATTTAATTTATTATTTTCGCTGCGTAAATGTCTAGAAAAAATTTTGAACTACACGTACGAAACTGTAGCGTATTCTAACAATTTATATTAGAAACATAATAACTACCTACTCCAATGATGATGCTCCATGTTTGACTTCCACTTCTGATAGTTTCAGTAATTGAAGCCAGCTGTCTTCTAACCCAGATTCGTCAAAATGGTCAAACCAATAATTGTACTCAGTTGATCCAAATCTTATTGTTGCATCTTTATTTGACCTATCTTGTGTTAATTCACTCTCGATTATTTTTGTATATCTAGCCTCTAATATGATCTTTTGCATTTGGAAATAACCTTAGACCAATTTGGTCAACTCCCTCTATACAGTACTTGTTCACCTCGATCTAACAGATCACATATTTCTTTTACCGACTATGTGGGTAACCATAACAGTTTTAAGTTTTGACTCAAGACTTTGGGGTCTCTCTAATCCTACGTCAAAGCCACCACATGTACTATGATATCCAGAAGTTAGGATATGGTGTAAACAAGATAGCTTTATAATAGTAAACTTTTTATAAAGGTATAGTTGAGGCTCAAGCGAGGAGCCATGCCTCCTCATGTTTGCAGTATATGAATGGTATAAAAAGTATAAAAATGTAATATTAGATGTTAATTAGCTGTCTTAGTGATTTAGGAAAAAATTTTCATCAACACAATAACATGAGATTTACTCAAAGGCATAATCAGTAATTTTGCTCACGCAAAAAGATTTTCTGAAAAGAAAGAAAATATATAATCTCATAGTGACTACAATGTTATGCATCAAGTGTTAGCTACAAGCATACACACACCATGAGGTCATGGCTTAGACACATTGCTTGCTAGTTGGTTAAGGGTGGCAAACATATTGAGTCGGATCATAAATAGATCGGATCTATATGGGTCAGTGCAAAAAAAGGTCAAATCTAAACCTGATATATTTATTAGGTCAAAGTTTGAAACCTGAATATGCATTGTTTAATAAACAAGTTATTTGATCTGATTTACTTAATCTATTTAATAAACAGATCAGGTTAGATAAGGTCAATGAGATTAACCTTAAAATAAAACAAATGGAGAGAGGAAGATCCCTAAGACATGTCAACCACCATCCATTAAATTTACCAAGAAAAATGCAGTCAAATTTTAGATCCAACTTTAGAAAATCATGATTGTTCAATCAAAAAAGAATGTCGGATAATAAGGAGAAAGGATAAGAGATCCACTTACCAAGTCAACTGAGGTGGGTGAGGAAGAGTCGAAGAGGTGATCCCATGGGTCCACTTTATAGGTAGTGAGCGCGAAGAATTGGAACCACCATGCATCAACTACCATCGATGATGAGAACGGTTGTTGTGGATAAGGATGAGGAGAATAGTCACCAACGGGGACAGTAGTGATGAGGATGAGGGTGATGAGGATGATGGTGATGAGGATGAGGAGAATGGTCGCCATCATTGAGTAGATGTTTGAGCGAAAGCATCAATCACTCGATCAATCAAAAGCAAGCAAAAAGGAATGGCGATCTCGACAACGGTGCTATCAAAGAGGGTGGAGATAAAGAGGCGGTAGTCAAGCACATCCCGCTTGGCATACTCAAATGGAGGGGAGCACTTGAGGGAGGCGATAAAGGTGCGGGGACGACAGTGATGAGGATAAGGAGAATGGTTGCCTTTGACGAGCTGATAGCAGAGTGGAAGCATCAATCATTCGATCCATTGGCTGGCCAAGAGCAGGAGGAAGGGAAAAAGCAAACCCTAAATCACGATAGGGTGGTGGAAAAAAGGCAAAGGGGGTGATGTGGCATCATCTTATGTTTCTAATTCACTAGGGTGAGATTCGGGACCACGACTCATAAGATGCCTATTGGAATTTTAAATTGAAGCAATATCATGATAATCCAGACCCAAATGCTTAGTCCATTTAAATTAATAGTATATAGATTAATAGGTTTCTTGCCTGACCCATTCTGAATATTAAATAGGTTAAACAGATTAGATACCTGAAATTTGAATTCGATCTAAATATTAAGCAGGTTAAATGAATCAACTTATTTTATGATCTGAATTTGTTTAACCCTAATGCAAATCTATTTATCTAGATTGAGAGGTTGATTGTATTTTACCACCTCCGCTGTCAGCTTAACTAACATTGTTTGGATGCTCACAATCCAGCTTCACCATCTTAGCTGAAAAATTTGATTATATTTATACTCCCCCCAACCCAAAAGAGAGAACTTTCCTTTTTTTTGTTAAATTGTAGGAGCAAAGCTGAGATTGATAAGTAGGAAATAAAAATGGAGTATCGGCAAAGCACATAAGAGACCATAACAGCAAGGTAACAGAGAGACATAACAGGCTATAGAGAAGGAACAATCAAGAGAAGAAAGAAATCCAGTGACAGCAAACCGCCGTGTCCCCAAAAATAGGTTTCAGAATGCCACAGAATTCGAAACCCTGTAAATATCCCCACCTGCCAACTCCCAAAAAGAGATCCAATCCCCTGAAAAAAGATGCTACGCTGTAGAAGATGAAACATTACGATCAGAGAAATACCGAACCCCTCTTCTATAATAAATATATGAATATCATCCTGCAAGATGGAATGCAAAGAAGGATTTGAATCAAGGCTATTGGTCAAAAGTTGATCATCATTTAGCCCAATCTTTGCAATGAAATCAACAGCCCTGTTAGCTTCCCTTGTAATGTAAGAAGCATAGAAAGTAAAACATGAAGCTTTTCAATTAAGAATATCACTCAGTATAGGATATCTGGGCCTTGCATCAGACAAGGAAGTAAGCAAAGAATAACCTTTGATGAATCCCCTTCCAACCAAAGATAACTATTTGCATGACCACAAAAAAAAATAAACTACTTTTGAAAAGAGCATTATGCTTCGTATATCCGCAAGGACTACTTACTTGAATTAATAATTCCCGGTCTATGGATCTTCTTCTACGTCTTTTGTTCCCGGCAGAGGCCAGCACCTCCAAGTTTTTCAGTTCATTCCAAAGGCGAGAGACAGCTTCCCACGTCCCCATGCAGACAAATCCACCAGCATATCCCCTCACATATTCCCATACCAACCTTGCCTCGTAAGCCCCATATAAACCCCACCACCCCCGCCAACGTCCCCAACCAGCTCAGTCCGCCACCACCACTATGCCTCCGGCTCATCGTCGCACACCCTCGATCAAGCCTGAACCAAGGCCGAAGAAGATGTGACCGATACTGGAAAGACTACTCCCTCGTCATCGCCAAAATCTAAGACGAAGATATTGCCATTTCGTAGGCTTCTTAGCTATGCTGATGCCATGGATTGGTTGTTAATGGCGTTGGGAACCTTTGGTTCTGTAATCCATGGCATGGCGGTGCCCATCGGGTACCTCTTACTTGGAAAGCTCTCGACGCGTTCGGTAACAACATAACTGATGAGGATGCCATGGTTAGAGCACTTGATAAGGTAACTATATATCTTAGATCAAGGTATTGCAATTGGCATAGTGAATTTTAATGGTTCTGTAACTTTTGTTACCGTTGGATGCTCTTATAATGGCTGTTTGGTGTGGTTATAGGTGGTTCCGTTTGTTTGGTACATGGCCATTGCTACACTTCCGGCAGGAATTCTAGGTGAATAAAGTGTCTCATCGTCTTTGGAATATAAATTTTGTTCTATCTTTCAAATAATTTTTTGGTGAATTAAGATTATGTAGATGGTATATGAGAATATAACTAATAAAGGATCACTCTTCTTAGTAGAAATGTTTATCATGCACATGGAAAATTTACACTTAAAACTGTAAATATGGGGAGGGAGGGAGAGAGAGATAAACCAACTAATTGTCACTAAAAGTTTAAGATGATGGGAAGACGGTCTACAGTATATCAAGCTTGACCTCTCCCACTCTCACATGAAATCCAGACCCAAACCAACCGTCACTAAAGTTTAAGACGGTAGAAAGAGGGTCGACAGTACATCAAGCTTGACCTCTCCCAGTCTCACATGAAACCCAGACCTTCCCTCACCTTCGTATGAGGCCACAACCGGACGTAAATAAGTATTTGACATGGAGGGAATTCGAATGCACAGTCTCTGGTAAACTTGTGGTAAGTGCTTGAACTCATGATTCCATCAAACCTAAGCACTGTCTGAACTCCCGTAGTATGTTGATTTACTATAGATTCCCAAATTAGCTTAAGAGTATGATAAAAGGGTCAACTACGTATATCAACTTAACATACAGTGCTGAGAGTTTCCATACAGGTCAAGGGCTTGAGCTTACTATTGAGTTACAATTAATGCAGAGCATCAAATGACTACCTAGTGCACTTCGCAAATTGAATTCCAGCACTAGTTTCACTGCCATTTGATGATTGATCTGTCGGTGCTTCAAATTCACCAATCAAGTTCTTATTTGTTGCTTTATCTTTCTACATGCTTATGCTTTTGTAGACGGTCCAGGAGCCTACAGATAAAGAGGCTATCAAAATTAAAGCCAACACCAAGATTGCTGGTCAACAATTTTAATCATGAAGGTCCTTGTTGGCTGTGAAGTAATTGCACTATTTACATGTAACTAAATTATAGATAGAATAATTCAGAACAAATTAAGTGATAAGGTCATTGTTTATTTTGTATTCCATTTGTTCATGCAACTCAATTTCTAGGAGGCATTTGGTATGAGGTGATCAATCTAAGATCAAGATTGATGTAGGTAGAGGTGATGAGATAACAATGTTTGATTACATCATGATTATCCTATATTGTAATGATCCCAAATCACCCCACTCTTTAAATTACTGCTCTAGCCAGTGATGGGACACTTGTCTTTAAAGTTGAAAATCTAAGATCACTCTAGGATAGTAATTTTGGGCTGAAAATTTGAGGACCAAAATATCCCTCAATCTAGCAGACAAAATCGATATATAAATATGCTATTAATATATTAGATTAATCTTATACATACGATATTATATTATATTGATATTATATATTATATATTATATTTACGATATATGTTATATTATTAATCATATAATTATCATATTGTTATTCACTGATAATTTAAATTATAGAAGATATGTATCATTATATTTTGTATTTATATAATGAAAATATTTAGTCTATTACTTCTATTTACCTTATTTTCTTAATCAAGATAAATATTAATATTAATATATTATATTATTAGTATCAACAAAAATATTAATTCTATAATAACAATTTATATAATTTAGGATTAATAATTTATAAGACCAATAAATATATTTTATGAAATATATTTGGAGGTAATTTTGATATTCAATGGTTAGTGATCTTAAATTCCTATGAAATACCAAATAGATTATTTGTGGATATTTGGAAATCTTTAACTACTGAAATATAGTATACCAAGTGCAGTGAGTCTAGATCAACGAGGATCAAATTATCTTGAGATACAGATTACCAGTGATCTAAAATTATCTTGATGATCTCATTTGGACCACCAAATGCCACCCTGGTGTTTTGTTAGTTAACTGGCTCAAAAAGACACCCGCATATCATAGCTGAAAGGCCATTGTTGCAGCCTTGGTCCCTACAGCCTGTCTCATGTCCACTTTGGTTTAATCGAGTTACTGCAACTCGGGAGGTTTTGGGTAGGTTCAGTTCAGGCTCAGGTGTTGTGTGCACTAATACACAAATTTGAAGGATCAATCTGAACCGTCCATCTTTACAAATATACAGCAGGTGCCTAGCTTATCGAGACTATCCAACCAATGCCTAACAAGTAACAACATACCAGCAACATGTCTCACTTGCATCTTTTATATTACCGTAAAGAGAGATTCTTTTTTAACTCACAACATATGGATTGCAGAAATCTCATGTTTCATGTATGCTAGTGAAAGACAAATGGAACGCTTCAGATTGGAGTTTCTCAAAGCAGTTCTCAGTCAAGATATTGGAGCTTTTGACACTGATTTAACAACCGCGAAGATAATCACTGGAATAACAAACCACATGAGTACCATACAAGATGCAATTGGTGAGAAGGTAGTATATATACTTTAGACCCATTTGGTACAAAAACATATTGCTACAAATATGTTGCACTGACCTCCAAAGACAGTAACAAAGCAATGCAAATATGGGGAAATAATAAACACAGGTTATTTATTGGTAGGATTTTTTTTTTTGCAGTTGGGCCATTTCATCTCAAGCTTCTCCACTTTCTTTGTTGGTGTCATCATTGCCTTCGTATGCTGCTGGCAAGTTGGCCTGCTCACTCTGTTGGTGCTGCCACTTATTCTCATCATTGGAGCCACATATACCAGCAGGATGAATATTATTTCAGCACTGAGAGTGCAATATTTGTCTGAAGCAACTTCAGTTGTAGAACAGGTAGTACTTTAGCCTGGATTTGAACAAAACAGATGCTTTTAAGGGAGAGGAAAGAGATCTCAAACTTCTTTATTTTACTCAAAAGAAATGATAGCCCTCATGATGGAAAAAATGATAGCATATATTTTGAATCACAAGAGCAACGAAGCAAGATAGAATCAATTTTGCAGCAATCATTTACTTTCTAATGCAATGCACTTTGTATTTATCTGCAGACTCTATCCCATATCAAAACTGTCTTTCCTTTGTTGGGGAAATGTCAGCAATAAAGTCCTTCACTCAGTGCATGGAGAAGCAATACATCTTGAGCAAGAAAGAAGCACTAATAAAAGGACTGGGACTAGGATCATTCCAAGCAGCAACATTCTGCTCATGGGCCTTGATTGTTGGGTGGGAGCAGCAGCAGTAACCGCCAAAAAAGCTAGCGGAGGCGAAACGCTTGCAGCTGTAATGAGCATTCTCTTTGGAGCAATGTAAATATTCTAAGAGACTTCCTTTCATCTTGGATATAATCATCATTATATAGTTTCCAAAACTAAGAGGTTGGTTTCTTATTGAGATGCAGATCAATCACTTATGCTGCACCTGACCTTGAGATCTTTAATCGGGCAAAGCTGCAGGAAATGAAGTTTTCAAGGTGATTGAAAGGAAGCCAGGCATAAGTTATGAAAATAAGGAAAACATTAGAGAACATTGTTGGAGAAATAGACATAAAAGGAGTGCATTTTTCTTACCCGTCCCGTGAGGATAATCTTATCCTTCAAGGTTTTTCACTGTCCATACCAGCAGGCAGAGTGGTTGCTTTAGTGGGTAACAGTGGATGTGGGAAAAGCACTGTGATTTCCTTAATTCAGCGGTTCTATGATCCAACCACAGGTTTGCTGCTGCCTACATAATCTTTAAATATTAGTACATCAGAGAGAACCCAAGCATAGTTTCCAAGGACAGAGGCCTCATTCCCAAGTTAAGAAATGAGATGTGTTCTTTATGCTCACAAAGAAATCCATGTCCTTTATAAAAGAAATATAAGTGTACCCTTGATTGAATATGCAACAAGTAAAAAAGATAAATAAAAATGTGTATATATGTAAATGATTTAGGTACAAAAAGTATAAACTCGTAAATAAAAAGAAAAATGCATGCACTTATTTTAAGAGGACAATTTTGATTTATACTATGGGGATTGTATGTTTTCTGCAAGAGCTAAAACAGTCAGCTAAGGTTGCAGGTGAGATTTTCATAGATGGTCACAACATCAAGGATTTGGATCTGAAATTCCTTAGGAGGAACATAGCAGCAGTTCCACAAGAGCCATCACTCTTTCGGGCACCATCAAAGATAATCTGAAAATTGGGAACATGGATGCAAGTGATGAACAGATAGAGAGAGCCACATCAACAGCAAATGCACACTTATTCATATCCCAACTTCCAGACAAATACTCCACCGAGGTAAGATTCTAAACATTGCCATAAATAAAGCTAATTTCTTCTGAGCAATATCAGGATTTGAAATGAAGAAAACTAATTGACACTTGACTGTTACTTCCATATATCCTGTAACTTCAATATTAAATTACTAGTGAAAGTCAGGATAACAAATTTTGACAATTAAAATTTACAAAGTGGATTGATCTACAAAGTTAAGCATGGCGACATATGGTTGATAGTATGCATTTTACTATAGTGTGGTGATTCCTCTAGAGTAACTCTTGAGGAAAATAGTTTGAGATGGTCTAATTTATTCAGTATGAGCCACAGAAAGCTCCACTAAGGACTAAGGAGGGAGCCTTGGGAGTCTTGGGTTGAGAGCACTGGATCAATAATGGAGAGAAGTAGGTCTCATTGCCAGCAATTTGATCCAACAAACTAGATCATTTACTTAGCAGTGATTATTGTCCTTAAAGAAACTCAGAAAGTTGAAGTCCTCTGATACTGTTCATAGAATGAAGGAGATAAGACAGTTAAACATGAATATCCAATGGATAGCCTGTGCCATGCCCTATTTATTATGTAACGAAGTTGGAGAGGAAGCAAATATCAATAGTAGGTCCCTCACAAAGAAAATTTGCATCCTGCACTAATCCTCCATAAAAATCCCATTATCCTCCTAGTTGAATCACCTAATCTTTTATATAGCAAAGAACCATTTATCAGCACGCACACAACTAGGTTTCCTTGCTATTCATCTTATTATTTTCTAGGCAACTAATGTTTGACTTAATGAGTTCAGGCAGGTGAGAGAGGAGTACAATTATCAGGTGGGCAAAAACAGAGAATAGCTATAGCAAGAGCTATGCTCAAAGATCCTCCAATTCTTCTGCTTGATGAGGCCACAAGTGCACTTGATTCAGAGTCTGAAAAGCTGGTTCAAGATGCCCTTGAGAGAGCTATGCAAGGAAGAACTGTGATTTTGATAGCCCACAGAATGTCAACAGTCATCAACTCCGATATCATAGCTGTGGTTGAGAATGGAACTGTGGCACAGACTGGAACTCACCAAGAATTGCTAGAAAGCAGCAAGTTCTACTGCAACTTATTTGGCATGCAGAATCTGAAGACAGACACTGGAGACAGTGGATCAAGGTAGGTGGTATCATAAATAGATAAGGAGAAAACCTGTCTGGGCTACCATTACAAGAGAAAGTAAGCTTTACTTTTGTCATCAAAGCTGAAAAGATTTAGGCAATAAAAGACAAGTTGCATGCAGAAATATGCTTAACATGGTTGGATAAACAAACTAGACCTGGCCTTGATAATTTCCTTGGGACAAGGTAGTAGATTCAGGAAATTGAAGAAATAAAAGAATTTGAATTTAAATAAAAGCATGGACGCAAATGTACAAGGTAACATTATGATTTCTTTAATTGTTTAAACCAGGGATATAGATCATACAGAAGAAGCACCAGAGACTATTCAGAATAGTTGTTATTCACAAGCTTATTCACAAGCTCCTGATATCCTTGAAGCATCTAAAGAACAGCAAGATCGGTTGAGCGAACCTCCAGACAAAGAAATACAAAAAATCAAAAGAAAGGCAGTTCCCTTCTTCAGAATCTGGTTTGGATTGAACAAGCTTGAGCTCGCAAAGACTGTTGTAGGTTCTTTTGCAGCAGCTGTCTCTGGTATTTCTAAGCCACTGTTTGGATTTTTCATCATGACAATTGGAGTAGCATACTACAAGCATGATGCCAGGAGGAGAGTAGGGTGGTATTCGGGAATATTTTGTCTTGTTGGACTTCTAACATTAATTACTCACACATGGCAACATTTTTTCTATGGTGTGGTTGGGGAAACAGCCATGAGAAACCTCAGGGAGACTCTGTTTTCAGGTACCTTGTCTCACCTTTACCATGCTGCCTATGTTAAGTCACTGTACACCCATATCACAAAACTCTGTTGAATATTTCAATAAAATAGCAATTTTATGTTAGAAAGCTACATGAACCTGCTATTTGATCATCAAAGCCTCACATCCAAACAAGTATTTCAAATGCATCTTTTGGCAAGTAACTGACTAAAATTGCAAATCACCATGGGACAGAGCATCATTAAAAGACCATTACAGATCTAGCAACTCAAACTTAGTGTAATTTAATGTGTCATTCACTTAGAAACATCTTTACAACATCCTTAATTTTTCCCCAATCTCTTAGAGAATTTTGATCTATAAACTCAGGCACAGGAAAGGTATAGATACAGTGTTAAACCTGGCATCATACGGTTTAATTTGCAAATTGTCAAGCTCAAATTCACATAAAAGACATAAGAAATAGTAATTCTTTACAAACGCTATAACTAAGCTCCAGTCAAGCATAATAATACATATCTCACAAACTGTTATGATTAATATTAACTCCTTGATAGCATAATTTTAAAAGGATTCCACACAAAAGAAGCTTACATATGATGCATGCATGCGTAACATTCATTTTTCTAAAGAATATGTAATGCCTTTCTAAGCAATTGAAATAGTTGGTTCACTCTTTGTGCAAGTGTAGTTTAAAATATTTCCTGCTAATTATGCAGCTGTTCTGCGCAACGAGATAGCTTGGTTTGAAAAATCCGAGAATAGTGTGGGCTTCCTTTCTTCACACATTGTTGGTGACACATCCATGATCAAGACCATCATATCTGATCGGATGTCTGTTATCGTCCAATGCATCTCTTCAATTCTAATAGCAACCATCGTAAGTATGATTGTTAACTGGCGAATGGGTTTGGTAGCTTGGGCTGTTATGCCTTGCCATTTCATTGGTGGTCTTATTCAAGCCAAATCAGCCAAAGGATTCTCGGGTGACTTCGCTGTTGCTCACCGAGAACTTGTTGGCCTTGCATCAGAATCAGCAAGCAACATCAGAACTGTGGCCTCCTTCGTACATGAAGAACAGATACTCAAGAAAGCCAAGCTCTCATTAAGAGAACCAATGCGGATCAGCAGGATAGAGAGTATCAAGTATGGAATGGTTCAAGGGGTATCACTTTGCTTGTGGAATATTGCACATGCTGTTGCCTTGTGGTATACTACAGTGTTGGTTGATAAGAGACAGGCAACTTTTGAGAATGGAATAAGATCATACCAGATTTTTCACTCACGGTCCCTTCAATCACTGAGCTATGGACTTTGATACCCACAGTCATCTCTGCCATCAACATACTAACACCTGCATTCCAGATCCTTGATAGGAAAACTGAAATTGTACCAGATGCACCAGAAAATATGAGCCTTGAAAGAATTGTAGGCAGAATAGAATTTGAAGAGGTTAGTTTCAACTATCCATCAAGGCCAGAAGTTGTTATACTAGATAATTTCAGTTTAATTATTGAATCTGGACAGAAGGTGGCCTTGTTGGGCCCAGTGGTGCAGGAAAGTCCTCTGTTTTAGCCCTTCTGTTGAGGTTCTATGATCCTGATAAAGGAAGGATTCTAGTTGATAAGAAGGAAATAAGAAATTACAACCTCCGATGGTTAAGAAAGCAAATAGGGTTGGTGCAGCAAGAGCCACTACTTTTTAGTTCCTCAATTAGAGACAATATCTGCTATGGGCATGAGGATGCTTCAGAAACTGAAATACTTGAGGCTGCAATTGAGGCGAATATTCATGAATTCATAAGCAGCTTGCCAAATGGATATGACACCATCGTGGGCGAAAAGGGTTGCCAGATTTCTGGTGGACAAAAGCAGCGAATAGCAATTGCACGAACTCTACTGAAGAGGCCTGCAATACTGCTGCTAGATGAACCTACCAGTGCACTGGATGGAGAATCTGAAAGAAAGTCATGAGTTCTTAGGATCAAATAATGGGGCAGGCAAAGAATCACTCAAATTACAGTTGCTCATAGGCTTTCTACAGTGGTTAGTTCTGATGTAATTGTGGTAATGGACAAGGGTAAGGTGGTTGAGATGGGAAAACATGCAACATTAATTGCTGCTAATGGCATTTATTTAAGACTGTTCCAGCTGCAAAGCCAGATGGAAAGTTAATTGTGTTGCAAAATAGTCAGTTTGAATTTCATTGAGAGGTTTCCAGTATACATGATAGGGATATCGCATGTATTTTGTACATTCCTGGATGGGCACTACAATAAAGAGATAGGTATGCCATAGTTTCAATGCAATAATGATGAAATTATCTGACATAATCATGAGCCAAGAAAATAATAATTGATATAATGCTCTATGATAATTACATTAGATGGGTTAACAGATTCATCTTCTTTGCAATCGTCCTTCTAGAACTTAATTAATATGCTATCAATAGTGTTGAGATGCTCCATCTCTTCTCCATGTGCAACCCCACAATCCACCTAGCATAACTAAAACCATAGAACATATGTTAGATCGACTATAGGCTAAACTAGTATTGATGTGGGAATATTATATATCTGTAGGACCTGATAGTGGGGTTCATTCAGCATGTTTACCCCTCTTTTTATCAGCTTCTTCCAATCATTTCCGACTCTAAGAGATCGTTCTAAAGCTGCTGTTCTCTGTAAGCATCAACACAGTAATGTAAATTTTAAGAAGCAACAATAAAAGAAACCCCTAAATAATAAAAAAAGAAGTATTAATGAAACAGCTGTTTTAAGTTGGTGATAAATGGTTATGAATTCTCTTTAGCCAAGTGCCTCAGACGAAATATTCATCATGCGTAAAACAAGCTACTGGAAGGAAAATTCAATCATGACTGAAAGGCATGTCTTCTAGTAAAAGCTGAGTCCACGTGCACAAAAGAATATAAAAATTTTAAACTAAGCTTTTGCTTCTTTGCAAGTACTTATATACATACGCTCAACCACCCTTGTACCATGCAGACATGCATAGAAATAAATTTAGTCGGGATAGTAACATTTACAATTTATGCTCTGAATGAAAGAATAAGGTTGTGTGAAAGCGACCTTCCAAGATAGTTTTGGATGGAAGCAATTGACACAGCATATTACATCATGAATTGTACTTTGATCAGACTGATTTTGAAGAAAGCCCCTTATGAGCTTTGAAAAAGTAGGAAATCCAATATTAGCTATTTTTATGTTTTGGTTGCCATTGTTTTGTGTTAAATAATAAAAAAATCAAAATTGAAAAGTTTGATACCAAGTCAAATGAAGGCATCTCTCTTGGATACTCTTTATCTAGCAAGGCATATAGTCTTCAACAAAAGAACATTGATTGTTGAAGAATCCGTTCATATTGTATTTGATGAAGCTAATAATATTTCTTCATGAAAGGAAGATATTGTTGATGACGATACAGGAACTTTAGATAACAGAATAGAAGACCTTACCTTAAAGAAGACTTCGGCACAACATGAAGATAGAGATGATAAGGATGATGAAGTTGAGGAAGAGAACTCAGAAAATAATCAAAGGCATGGTAAGGACTTACCCAAGGAATAGAGGTATGCTTATGGTCACCCTAAAGGTCTAGTCATAGGTGGTCCATTTCATAAGGTAAGAACTCGTTCATCCCTAAGAAACGTATACAATCATTTAGGTTTTGTATCTCAAATTGAACCAAAATTTATTGAAGAAGCTGAAAATGATTCAAATTGGATAAATACTATGTCAAAAGAACTTAATCACTATGAAAGAAATAAGATTTGAACAGTAGTACACAAACCTATTGACCATATAATAATTGAAACTAAATGGGTATATAAAATAAACTAGATAAAAATGGAATAGTGGTAACAAATAAAGCAAGACTTATAACTAAAGAATATAATCAAAAGAAGAAATTGATTTTAATAAATCTTTGCATCTGTAGCTAGACTAGAAGCCATTAAGTTGTTGCTTGCATTTGCATATTTCATTGATTTCAAATTTTATTAAATGGATGTTAAAAGTGCATTTTTCAATGATTATATAGCTAAAAAGTGTATGTTGAACAACCTTCGAGATTTGAAAATCATGCTTTTCCAAATTATACTTACAAGTTGAATAAAGCATTATATGATTTAAAACAAACACCACATGGATGGCATGAAAGATTGAGTAAATTTTTGCCTGATAATGAAATTCACTAAAGAAAACGTAGATACCACCTTATGCTTAAAGAAAAGAAATAATGACTTAGTAGCTGTACAAATTTATGTGAATGACATTATATTCGATGTTACTAATAAAATTCTTTGTCAACAATTTGCTAAGTTAATGCAGGAGAAATTTGAGATGAGCATGATGAGAGAATTAAATTTCTTCCTCAGGCTCTAAATCAAATAAAGCAAAAAGAGAATCTTCATCAATCAAAGCAAGTATAAAATAAATACTTAAGAAGTTTAGAATGGAGAATGCCAAGCCTTTTGGCACCCCATAAGCCCCTTATGCAAACTTGATAAAGATGAAAATAGTAAGAGTATCGATCTCAAGCTATATCTCGATATCATTGAATCTTCGCTTTATCTCACTATTAGTAAACTGAATATAATGTTTAGTGTTCGTATGTGTGCTATATTTTAAGCTAATCCTAAAGAATCTCACTTGTTTGCTGTTAAAAAAATCCTTAGATACTTAATTGATATTTTTAATGTAGAATTATGATACTCTAGATATTCTTCTATTAATTTAATTGGATGTTTTGATGCTGATTTTGCTGATTGCAAACTTCATAGAAAAAGCACTGACAGAACCTACCAATTCATAGGAGTCAACTTAATCTCTTGATTTAGCAAAAAACAAGATTCAGTATTATCATCAATGATTGAAGCTGAATATATTGCAGCTAAAAGTTGTTGCTCAAATCTTGTAGATTAAGCAACAACTTGAGAATTATGATATTAAACTTAAAAATTTTTCATAAGATGTGATAATACAAGTGAAATAAATCCAACTAAAAATTTAATTTAGCATTCAAAAACTAAACACATTGAAATAAGACATTATTTCATAAAAGATCATGTTCAAATAACGATGTATTACTGGATTTTGTGAGCATTAATAGACAACTAGCAGACATTTTCACTAAATCTTTGAGGAAAGATTTAACATGATTAGGAGAAACTTAGGTGTGTGATCCCTTTGATTAGATGATCTCCCAGCTTTTTCCTTCAATTTTCTCCACTTGATCCTACTCCAACTATTATTTAATCGAATATCTTCTTTGATTCCGATCCTTCGAGTAATCTCATGGCCTTGAGAGTCGACTCTTGATTAAAAAGGGTCAACTCTTCTAACATGAGATAGAGTTTGAGTCGACTCCTGCATCGGACTTCTTAAACCCATGCCATCACACTCTTGTCCATTTCATCCCTTTCACTATATGTCCTAAGGTTTCCATCGAGTGTTTCGCTCGACCCTATTGACCCTTCCACTAGTCATTTTCTCCCCAAATCCCTCTGATTTCGAGCTTTCACGGGTCCACAGAAGCAATTAGCATACTGATTGAAGTGAACTCGTGCCCTAGAGCACATGGAAAGATCTAAGGCACAGAATGAAGCCTCCACAGCACAAGGCACTAAGAGAACTTCCCCTTCTCCATAGCCATCCCCTTCTACTATTACATTGGCCACTCGAGTCATGACTATTGAGAGGAAGATAGATTTCGGGTGCCATAAGCAAGAGAACTTCTCCATCAGGCAACAAATCAAGGAGCAAGGATGGGAGTCTATGTGCAAATTGGACGTGTCGACGTACCCAAACCTCATTCGGGAGTTCTATAGGAACTTGCATTGAGGTGCTGGGAGCATCGAGTTGACAGTCAAGGGCACCTCAATCATTCTCAACAAGCAAAGGTTGGCAAGGGAGAGCACCTAACAAGCTTGTAGACAGAGAGGCCGATCTCCGCTGCATCCTCGAGGAGAGAGCAGGTTGACATATTGGAGATCTTGGCGAACCAAACGTCTGTTGAGATGCTGCTCCTCCATCATATCATTCATGGGATCTTCTTCCCGAAGACAAGAAGATTTGATTTCATCTTGGAGATAGATGTGATGGTTATGTACCATATGGCTCAGGGCATTCCCCTGAAACTTCCTGCTCTGATGCTACAGCAGATGAGGGAGGCAGCCAACCAAGCAAAGGTATGCCTACCTTATGGCATGGCATTGACCCTCGTATTCAAAGAGTTTGGAGTAGTCTTGAAGGGCGAGACCTCCAAAGCCCTTATGCACTCAGATACCTATAACGATCGGTCTCCACACCTATAGGGTACCGAAAGTTGGGAACCGAAGTTAGATGGACGTTGGATGCGAAGGAGCTCAAGACAGGAGCATTAAAAGAGCATTAGAAAGATGGAGCTAAGGCTGAACTCAATGCACCTTAGCACGATTCAAAGCCCAACTCTCTACCATCAGCAGCTGAGCCATTGACCCCATCACCAATAGCACTAGCATCCATAGCAGCACCACCAATGACACCAGCAGGAGCACCTCAGCAGCCTTAGCCCACCACTATCAGACTTGATGATGATCAGTTGGGAGGATTGCCAAGATGGTTTTGACTATTCTGAGAGCAGACCAGATGGAAATAGCTCCAATAGACCAGACAAAGATTACCTCCTGGTTCAGAGAGAGTTAGGAGGGTTAAGATTGGACCTAGCTAGACTAACTGATAGAGTGACAACTTTGGAGCAGTAGGCCAAGAGCGAGCATGGAGATCTTTTTGACTTGACTAGGGAGGCTGCCAGGTTGAGGGAGAGGATAGAACTGGAAGTGATCTAGATAGAGACTGAGATTAGAGATCCGGGTGTAGTTTAGAGGACTAGCATCTTCTCCCTCCTATCCACCTGAGTCGACTTGTCGAGAAGTTGGAGACCCTCGTACCAACAGCAGCAATGGTAGGAGCTTGAGGTCGGGGATGTGGGTCATTTACCAAATCTTATCCCAATAAAGCCAACTGAATTAGTTGACCCAGCTTGCCTAGCCTAGCCAACCTTCCTATTCCAGCCAGCCATCTCACCCTAGTCAATCCATACCTAGAACCCCATTTAGGACCTACACTAGGTTTGGCATAGGATTCTCCACTCAGGCACTTGGTCTCTCCAGTAGAACCAGGTTCAGGAGGGATGGAGCATCTTCATCTAGAGCCAGTTCCTCCACTATTATAGGTTTGCTTTCAGATGAGGACTAGGATGAATGCCTATGATTGCCTACTAGTTGCTTATTTACTGCTTACTTATGTATTTTCTTTTACTTCTATAGTCTTACTGATGAATCTTGGTGTACTATATTTGATATTGTTTTGTACACAGTACATTTATTTGAGTGAACATACTTGTAAAGACATATTTATGCAATGAAACAACTCTTTTCTCTTTACTTCATGATGCTCTTGTGTACTATCTTATTGCTGATGACAAAAAGGGGGAGTAATGAGATAATGCTGCTGCTGTCAAAAACTGATCTAACTAGGATGGTCTGGAGGACACTGATCGATCCACTCGACTCACTGTGGCAGAAGACGGAGATTGATCTTCCTTGGAGGGTTGTAGATCTGCACATACAATATAGAAGGGAAAGCTCATCGGATTGGCTCCGATCGGGTCCTCTGATGTCTAAGTCAGATCGGACTTTAGAAGAACAACAGTAAAGAGAGAATATAATAAAGAATTAAAGTAGTGTAAAATGTTATTGTTTCTTTGATCGGCCTGATTTTGGTTGACTTTTATCTAGATCTTTTCATTTTGGTCTTCTCGGATTGACAATAGCATCAGTCTTTAGGAGCTCAACCTTCAAGAGCTCGACCATTGGGAGCTCGGCCTTCAAGAGTTTGGCCCTTTGAAGCTTGGCCTTCAGACTCCTCACCTCATCATTGGCCTTGGCCTTCACTTCGGCCTTGGCCTTCACCTCCATCTTGACCTTCATCATGGCATATGTTGCCCATAAGCCTCTGGATCTGCAAGAAAAAAGCAAAATGATGGATGACTTGAGAACCTCTCACCATGGGATCTTTGAGCTATGGGAGTTTCTCCCTTTTTGAGCTTGTCCCCATGTGGCCTCCTTGGTTCTGTTTATATAGGCGAGGGAGTACGGATCCGTCATGATTTGGAGGCAAAAATCAAAGGATTACCATGACCTCCTTTCTTATTTGGATTTAAATCTGCTATGATCGTTTTCTTGTTTGGATTCTACCAAGAATTTAATTTTTGAATTCAAATCTTTTCAAGCCCCATGACCATTCACATTGGGTGGCCTGATTTCATGCCATATTATATGCCCCCCACTTTCGAACCCGAACCGTTTTATCTAGCTCGGACGAAGAAAGTAGTTCGATTGCTCATTGACCTGTTTATGATCAAATATTTTGAGCATTATTGAAAGCAATTTTATTGGTACTTGTACCTTGTTATTTGTAATACCCGTATTTGAGGTCGGGTGAGATGCATAGCCTCATGATGGTGCTCTAAGCTAGTGGGAAAACTATATCTTGTCCAATTAAAGCCATCCATCTATGCATGAATGTATGATTCACGCATGGCATGGACCCAACCCATTTAGGATCCGAGGTGTGAAGCCCATCACAACTTCCATCACCCTATTGCTTTCATTCAGGTTACCAAGCATGTCACGACCTTGGCGACCATGGACTTGACCTTGATCATGTTCTTGATGGTGGCAAGGATGTTGTAGATGGCGGCGGCCCCATCAGAGAGATGCCCAAGGTTCCAAATGAGGAGCTCAAGTGTGTTATCACCGATGAGTGTCGATGAGGATGCATGCAGGCTTGTCGTTATTCTTGAGGACCTACTCGTCAGTGAGGTCCTTAAAGGGGCCGACAAGGTCAATGGCGGCGTCGGTGCTGTCGTGGTTGAGGAGATTGATGATGGAGGGGATGTTGTTGAAGGCGATGAAATCAGGATAGAGCTTGGGGTCGCCAGTGAGGATCGCTTGATCTCTTCACAAAGCTCAACCTCGGGGTTGGTGAACTTCTCTGATTGGTCAAGATACTTTATGCAGGCTTTAAGGTTGTCGAGGAGATGGCACTTAGAATGCGGAGGTCGAGGGCCCCCATGCCACTGTTTTGGGACTTCTCTGCCACCTCCAGGTGGAAGGGTCAATCTCTTCTAGTGGCCTCCGCAATGGCTGGAAGGCTCATCATGGCTTCATCGCATTTTAGCTTGAGATTGTTCTCCGGGGAATGCCCTTCGTCGCTATGCTTGCCAAAGTGCAGGAAGTTAACACATGGCACTAACTTTGTTATGCATGGCTTCTCTCCTTGGGCATTTCCACCCATGTTGTCTTATGGTGCGCCTCAAGGACGATGGCCATGGTATTCTTGAGGTCAAAGTTAAGGTAGGTGTCCTTGAGCCAAATGTAGTACAACACGAACCCCCATGGTACCCAACATGCCCCGTGTCCCCCATTGCCCCTTCATCGCATGTTGGATCCTCGTTGCGGCCTCCTCTAGCATTAGCCTTGGCAGATAGTACTTCCACTTGAGGAATGAATGCTAGCTTCCCGGTGGTGGTAGCTGCAACTCCGATAAAGCCTACTAATGTGTCATCATCCTTGGCTTCTCTTTCGATGGATGAATTGCTAATCATACCCGAGGATGGTGGTTATCACTTCAGGATCTAGTGACGTTGGTATGGCATAGGATCACATGCTTAGCAATGTTAAGCATTAACTCATTGGGAGCTTGGATGTGGATGTGGCTAAGTGACATTGAGATGCTTTTATGAGTAAGCTCAAACTTGAAGTAATTGTGGTTGGCTCAGACTTTTGGCACACCCCCCCACCCCGCGCTGGTTATTGTTTAATGTGTCTCCTTCTTAAGTGGCCTAAAATTTGTTACCTACAACTTAACCAATGTTATCAACTACAACTACCTACAATTTAAATGCCCCCTTCTTCCAAGCCCTTTAAACAATAATCCATCCACCCTCCATTTAACACCCATGACATATGACATGTGATGATACCTCCAATCAAGCCAATCATGAATCCAACTAATCCATGTGAGCCAACTAATAAAGACTACACTGACTTGATTGTTGTCCTCCTAATTCACACTTGCTTCTCAAGTACTTTTTTGTGCAAATGTTGCAGCAAGGGTTACAACTATATGCAAATTTAAAAGGAGACCTCTTGTCCCTCAAAACAAAACATGAGAGGCTCCTCAAAACACAACATTCCCAACTTCTTGCAAAAGGCATCTGAAATTGGAAGTTTCTTTGCAAGAATTCCAACTTCATATGCTAATCTTCTATTCAGCAGCCAATCCTCCTCCCGCATATGTCAATCCACCTTAAAAGAGTCTAAAAATATCAAGTCTTCAAAGGAAACCTTGGATAAGAGAAAACCAATTTACTTCCAACAACAGAGGGTAGTACCACCACCTCCTTGAAGGCAAAGCCAGGTCCAGCTTTTAAAGCAGTATCTCAGCACTACGTGCTTAATGGCGAAGCCTTTTAGATGTACAATAATATTACTGAAGGTCAATGCACTTAACATATAATCCTTCAATTTTGTAACCATTTGTCTCCATTGAACTCTTTCTGATGTTAGTATCATTGAGACCTCTCAAAGCAAACAAAACCATGCACTTGAAAAACTCCCTCAGATCAACGGTTCATAACCATATGACTGCCATTACAACATACATAAAGACCATCCCAATTCCACAATGCTTAACTAAGATTTCCTGTTTAACCTCATGTACAGTATCACAACTCATTTTTCTAGAACCTGAGCCCAAGAGGCCCTTGTCTTTCTGAATTTATTTCATATTCTTCCTGGCCAGATCCTACACTTTACACAACTCCACTTTGGCTGCTCATATTCATCTACCCAGTTTCCTCCCGTTCAACGTCAACAATCACCTTCTCTTACTCATGTTTCTCACTTTTTGCCTCTCCAATATTTCAAGAGGGTTTACACCAAGCCATCTGAACATTTTTCACACTGCCCGACTCTGATTGATGGTTTCTTCCTTTTTCGCACTACAAACCTGAATTGGAAACGCATCACACTAGAAAGAACCCCTCATAGTCCTCTACAGTGCGCCCCATTCATGCACAAAAATATATTTAAAGCCTAAGCAACACTAATTCCAGCACTAAGAACTCAAATTCTTCACATTAAAAACAAGGAAAGGAAAAGAAACACAGACATGCACAATGCTGAACATAAGAAGAGAGGAACCACGAAGATTACCAAATGAGAAACACGAAGCAAGGTATCAGCTGCACCTTGGCACTCCGAAACAGCCGAGGCCAATTCGGCCAGAGGCATTACATCCGATGCGCCCTGAACCATACAAAACACCTCCTTTAAAGGGAACCACCACAAGAACTACCAGAAGAGAAGAACTGAAACCAAACCAGATAAGAATTAGGGCTTTTGGTACCTCGTGACGAGGCAAATCGGAGGCGGCGGCGACCAAGGAATCGGAGGGCTAGGAGAGGACGAGGTCGTGGAGGAGAGCGAAGAGGGTGGGGGAGGAGGCGAGGTTAGGGTTTCGTCTCTGAGAGTGAGGAACGCCGTCCGCCATGACCGGACGCCGGACGAGGACGACGCCATGGCCTGCCCGCTTGGGTTTCCGGGCTGTGGACGTCGGTGGTGGTTGTAACACGAGTGTTGCTTGAATTGCAGTGGGCGGAGGTACCGGCCCAGTCCATCCCGGCGGAGAAGCTTGCGTCCTTTTATGTTTTGGTAGCAGAGACTTTTACAGGCATCACCAAGCGAGTATTGAGAAAATGATGGCCTGCCGGCAAACCAAAGGGAGTAAAATTAACTAAATAAAATGAAGAATTTTTTTGGACTTCTTTCAAAATCCAAACCTAGAATAATTTACCAAGTTTTAGTTTCCTTCCAACTTTTGGGACGAAGAAAATTTGGGATATTTGGCAGATTTTTGACTTAATCAGGAGAAACATTGTCAAAGAGTATAGTAATCCCTACAAATAATTAGTCCTCGTAAAAACAGCACAAGTGCTACCAAAAGAGTTGAGGTGAGAGGTGTGATGATAGAAACAGCATTATGAACTCCAAAAAGTTTGGATGGTGCTTGGAACAAAGACTTTTTTCTCTGAAGGGCTTATGTATTTTTTTTTTGGTAACATTATGTATGATTTTCAAATATGATAGAAACAACTGAACTATCACATGGTACGATGTATTTGATAACCAAAACATAGGATGGTATGAAAGATTTGGTGTGATTTGTTAGTAGAAAATATAGCAATATAATTTTTGGGCATATAGAGATATTAAAATCCTAAGTTGTTCATATAAAATTTTGCAACAATGCAAGAGATCTAGGTATGCAATGTTTTGTAAAGAGCAAGAAGTTTTGAGCAATCGAGGGCCAACTTAATATTAAATAGCAACAAAGTTTTCTGCCCACATTGGCTTGAGCTCTCAATATTACATTAGCGGGGAAATCTCCAACCTGCTCACCTCTAGTTTGAATTTGAGAACCCCAGTTAGCAAGCCAAATGATACCAAAATTTGCTTTTCAGTACATGTGTGCAGCCTTAAACTACCTAACCCTATATTTATAGAATAAGTTAATTCAAGAAAATAGATTCATTACTTCTAACCTACTTTACGTTGGAGTAAACAACTCATATGATGGAGTAGTTTAGTCCATGTTAGGTGGAAAAAGAAGCTTCCAACTTTTTAAAATGGTCTCTCTATCAATGTTGGATGGGTTAAACAGGATAAGTAAAGGGTTTTTTATTCTATATGGCCATTCTATAATCCTATTTATAACAGACCAACAATAGTATTTCAAAACTCAATTACATGGTAAACCTCAGAAGGCCCTTCAGAATAGACTAAATAGTAAGTTGAGGGTAGAAGCCGAAACACCAAGGATACAGATCAAGTAATTATAGTATTGACTGTAGTGAACAATAGCTATCGACCTAGGATGATGATTTTAGTGATGCAAAGTCCTAGGATGGCGGTTTCCATATCCATAAAATAGGAGTAGTAGTCAAATTATCCAAAAAGTGAGAAGAATGGTGGGACTATTTACCATACATGGAAATAATAGATTGTATGGCACACTAACAAGGATGATGGCAAAATTAATTAATGGCATTCATCTTATCACTATCTAGGACATGAATGCAGTGGTAGCAGTGCCTATCACTTTTAGCAGTAGTGACTTATATGGCACATAATGGTAAGGATAATGTTAAAATAGTTAATGAAGATCATTTATAAATATTATATTGTAATGTTAAAAGAGAGACTTGGGATGCATCAATCGATCTAATTTTATCTTAATTATTGTTGCTTTATCTTTACCTTGTTATATACTTAGATTATCTATAGAGCTCTATTGTAGTAGTTATAACATAGTTTTCTTCTACCATAGTCCTAGCTACCCCTAATAGAACTCTATCCATCTTCTGAATAGCAGTGTGACCATAAACCATAGCAAATATCCTTGAAGATCAAAATGTCTAGACTATACTATCATAATTCTTTTTTTGATTATCCTCTTTCTGGCTATTCGAATAAAGATAGTATGTTCGTGCATCTACCACACCCTTAGCCATTAGACTTATCACACAAATTTTAGCATGCCCATATCTAGTGGCAAGAAAGTCTGTGAAGAAACAAAAACACAATCAAATGTGTTGGGTATAAAATACCCTCGGCCGAAGTTCCTGACAGGTGGCACCCATCCAGACTTCCCGAAGGTGGATCTTGCGGGCGCCTGTCGGATTGCTCCAAATGCCCCCAGGGCTCTGATTGTTTGCCGACTTTCTACAGTGCCCGCCGAGCTCCATCATCGACCGACCTCCTACAGTGATCGACTTCAGGCTGAACTCCTTTCGGGATTTGTCAACGGCCGAACCTCCCCAACGGCAGGTCGCCGCTAGCGCCAGCCCGGACTCCTACGGGAGCCGGCCCACCTCAGTCGAGCTCCCACGGGAGCGAGCAGATTCGACCGAACTCCTACGGGAGCCGGACGCCTTCTCCGAACTCCTGCCGCAGGTATACTCTACCCGGGCTCCTACGAGAGC
>KE504779.1:194648-211138 GCA_000441515.1 Elaeis oleifera | reverse complement strand
ATACCCCATACTCCCGAGTATGAGAATTAGGCTGAGGAAGTAGCTATATGATGCAAGTCCTCAGGTTATGTACTGGTACCTTTCTTTGTCTTCGATGCTAGAATAGGGATAGTTATAGTCGATCTCAGGCTTTTAGAATTTCTAAGCCGACCAAAGATCAAGTTTAAATATAAATCGATCAAAGATTTTTAACATCTCAAGGCCGATCAAAGGTCGAGTTTAAATATAAGTCAATTAAATGTTTTTAACATCTTGAGACTGATCAAAGATCGAGTTTAAATATATGCCGATCAAAATTTTTAATATCTCGAGGTTGATCAAAGATCGAATTTAAATATAAATCGATCAAAGACTTTTAACATCTCGAGGTTGATTAAAGATTGAGTTTAAATATAAGTCGATCAAAAACTTTTAATATCTCGAGGTTGATCAAAGATCGAGTTTAAATATAAGCCGATCAAAGACTTTTAATATCTCGAGGTCGATCAAAGGTCGAGTTTAAATATATGCCGATCAAAAGCTTTTAATATCTCGAAGCTGATTAAAGGTCGAGTTTAAATATAAATCGATCAAAACTTTTAACATCTCAAGGCCGATCAAAGGCTGAGTCTAAATATAAGCCGATTAAAGCTTTTAATATCTCGAGGCCAATCAAAGATCGAATTTAAATATAAACCGATCAAAGGCTTTTAACATCTCGAAGCTGATCAAAGGCCGAGCTTAAATATAAGTCGATCAAAGACTTTTAATATCTCAAGATCTATTAAAGATCGAGTTTAAATATAAGACGATCAAAGACTTTTAACATTTTGAAGTTGATCAAAGATCGAGTTCTAATATAAGCCGATCAAAAGCTTTTAACACTCAAGGTGATCAAAAATCAAGTTTAAATATAAGCTGATCAAAAATTTTTAATATCTCGAGGTTGATCAAAGGTCGAGTTTAAATATAAGCCCCTCATTGGTATTACTCTCATTTATATGTAGAAGTATCGATATTGACAAATTAGAGTGTTCATTCATGCACATACTTCAGTAAAATTACAATATCGTTGATAATACATGTGGAGGTTAGTTGAGTTCCATGATCTTTGGAGTGGAGTTCCATCAAGCTGCGTCAGTTTATAAGTTTCGGAGTGTACCATCTCATCCACTTGATAAGAACCTTTCCAATTAGACGATAGCTTTCTCTGCTCTATAGGTTGTGAGACTTCGACGTGCCGCAGCACCAGATCGCTGACTCGAAATTTTCTAGACTTGACTCAAAAATTATAGTATTTAGCTATCCTTTATTGATAGGAGGTCATTTACACAGCAGCTCGTTTTCTACTCTCCTCAGCCAAATCAAGATTGGTTCGCAACCATTTCGAGTTGGTGTCCTCATTGTCTTCTTCGACCCTAAAGGAAGGAAGTTCGATTTCAACCGGTATAACTGCTTCAGTTTCGAATGCAAGATTGAATGGAGTTTCTCTAATCAAAATTTTCTGAGTTGTTTAGTATGCCCACAACACATGATACAACTCGTCTGCTTAGGACCCCTAGTTTGATTAAGTCTAGCCTTCAGACTTTACAAGAGAGTTCTGTTTGTTACTTCAGCCTCCCCATTTGCCTGTGGATGTCCAACTGAAGTGAAATATTATCCAATTCCTAGGTCTTTACAGAATTTTCAGAGTCGGGAGCCACTGAACTGCCTACCATTGTCAGTTACCAGCACTCTCAAAAGACCATAGTGGTAAATAATGGATTTTCAGATGAATTCTTTAACCTTATCCTCTGTTATATGGGTTAGGGGCTTGGCCTCCATCCACTTTGTGAAGTAATCAATAGCCACTAAAAAAAATTTATGCTAACATGAGGCCTGGGGAAAGGGACTCAAAATGTCCATTTTCCACTGAGCGAAAGGCCATAGAGCGATGATAGGAGCAAGAAGAATCGCTGGTTGATGCTAAACATTGAAAATCCTCTGATAGCGATCGCACCTTCTGTCAAAATCAGAGGCATCCTTTTGCATCAAAGGGCAATAATAACCTTATCGGAGGATTTTGTAAGAAAGAATCTTTGCACCTAAATGATTTTCATAAATTTTCTCGTGGACCTCTCTTAGTGCATAGTCTGTTTCGGATGGTCGCAGACACCTTAAAAGTGGAAGAGAGAAGGACCACTTATATAGCTTGTTGTCATGAAACACATAGCGGTAGCCTGCTTGCAGATTTTTCGAGCTTCCTGACTATCGGATGGTAATCCACCTGACCTGAGGTACTTTAGCAAGGGGTTGATCCAGCAAGGCTCTTCATCAATCTGTTGGACTGTAAGAGGTTCTTTCAGGCTTGAGGTTCCCAATATCTCAATGTAAGTTCTTTTTGAAATTTGAACGGTACAAAGGCTGCTAGCTTTGACAGTGCATCCGTCCGTGTATTTTGTGTCTAAGGTACCTGTTGGATATTAAAGCTTAGAAAAGATGTGGTTAGTTCTTTTATCTTTCAAAGTACCTCTTCATGTTTTCTCTCAAACTTCATATTTGCCCTTGACTTGTCCTGTCACCAGTTGAAAGTCACTGAAGACCTTCAAGTGTTTGACTCTTACATCTTTTGCAAGTCTAAGCCTGATAATTAAAGCCTCATACTCTGCTTCATTATTGGTCGCTGAAAATTCGAATCGTAGGACATATTCCACCACATCACCTTTCGACCCGGTTAAGATGATCCTTACTCCTGATCTCAATGAATTGGAAGATCCATCCACATGAAGAATCTACTGGTCTTCAGGATTAGGGTTCATATTTATTGGTTCCTCTAGCGCCATTGAGCTACCCTCTGTAGCCTCTAAGCCCTTCACGTTAGGGATGGTGCCCTTAAGGACGAAGTTTGTCAAGACTTGAGCTTTAATTGAAAGCCTTGAGTGGAACTTAATATCGAACTTGGAGAGTTTTAAGGCCCATTTTGCAACCCATCCTGACGTGTTCGGATGGTGGAGAACTGCTTTAATTGGCTGATTCATGAATAACACTATTGTATGAGCTTGAAAATAGGATTAGAGCTTATTTGCTGTGACGATCAGAGAAAATATTAATTTTTTCAACTTTGTGTACCTAGTCTCTACATTCTGAAAGACCTTACTTGAGTAATACACTAATTTTTGGATCCATCCTTTCTGGATGAGAACCAAACTAATTACTGCCAAAGATATGACAAGATAGAGTAGTAATTCTTCTCTAGGTTGGGGCTTGTAAGCAAGGGTGCCGAACTAAGGTATTGCTTCAACTCCTCAAATGCTATTTGACAGTCAATCATCCATTGAAAGTCCCTCGACTGCTTGAGAGTTTGGAAGAAAGGCAAACATCTCTGAGCCGATCTTGAAATGAAACGATTGAGTGAGGTGATCCTTCCGATGAGACGTTGGACTTTCTTTACATTTTTTGGTGGGGACATCTCCAGAATCATCTTAATCTTCTCCAGATTCACCTCAATTTCTTATCGAAAGACCATAGATCCAAGAAACTTTTTAGAGCTAACTCTAAAGGCACATTTTGTGGGATTCAACCGCATCTGGAATAGGCACAAGGTGCTGAAGGTTTCTTGGAGATCGGCTATATGATTTGGGGTGGCTCAATTTTTTATCAATATATTATCCACATAGACCTCTATGTTGCAACCAATTTGATCTTTGAATATCTTATTCACTAGTCGCTGGTATGTTGCTCCGATATTCTTTAACCCAATGGACATCACCCTGTAACAGTAAAGCCCAAAGTCAGTAAGAAAGACCATTTTCTCCTTATCTTTAGATGCCATCTGAATTTGGTTATAACTGGAGAAGGCATTCATGAAGGTGAGGAGCTCATGCACAGCAGTAGCATCCACCAATTAATCTATCTGAGAGAGAGGATAGTTATCTTTGGGGCAGGCTTTATTCAGATCAGTGAAGTCGATGCACATGCATCATTTTTGTTCGCCTTGTTGACAAGCACCACGTTAGCGAGCCAATCAAGGTACATTGCTTCTCCGATGAAGCTAACCTTGACTAGCTTGTCCACCTCCTCAGCAATTGCTTTCTGATGCTCTGGGGCAAAGATTCCTTTCTTTTGCTTTATAGGATGGAAGGTCAGATCCACTCCCAAGTAATGGGTCATCACCTCCGAGTCTATACCAGGCATATCTGCCGTCGTCTAAGCGAACAGATCCGTATTTTTTGCAAAAGAGCAATTAGTCGAGTTTTGGTTATCTGATCTATGGATGACTCGATTTTCACTGTTTGATGAGAATTTTTTTCTCAGAGGGACCTCTTCTAGATCCTCGGATGATTGAGCATGCTTCCTGGCTAGATCATCACGAGCGTCCAAACCTATTGGGAGTTCAGGTTGGGGTGCTATCGGTTGTTCCTCCACCCGCAGTTTAGCAATGAAACACTGTCAGGCCATGGCTTGATCGTCTCGAACTTGCCCCACTCTAGCTTTCATCAAAAATTTCATCATCAAGTGGTAGCTTGACACCACCGCCTTTAGCGCCCCTAGACTTGGTCGGCCAAGTATTACATCATAGGCTGACGGTAGGTTAAGTACAAGAAAATCAACGTAGATGGTCACCTGCCTAGGTTTGGTTCCCACTGTAAGGAGCGGTCTGATGGTTCCCTCCAAAATTATCGAACTCCCAGAGAAACTTTGGATCAAAGTACTAAATTTATTTAACTATTCTAGAACAAACTCCATTACAGTAAAAGCAGCAAAGTACTAAATCTCAACAAAACTTCAATTATTGATAAAAATGTAGTGTACATTATAGTCAGCGATATTAGTAGTAATAACCACTGCATCATTGTGTAGGATTTGTACACCTTTAGCATCTTATTCGGTGAAGATCATTGGCTTCTCGAGCTGAGGCCTCTTCATCGCATACGGCTCCACTGATTCAAACGACCCTTCAGTTATCATATGAATTTCACCTTGTAGGGGCCGATCTTCTATTACCGCCTACCCTTCCGCTTGTGGTTGCACTGGGGCTAGTTGAGGTTGAGGCTGAGAGGACTAGTACTGTCGCTGCTAAAGCACAAGACGTCTCCGTTGCTGCTGTTCGACTCTTGAAAAATATTGATGTGGAGGATCTTATCATCGGATGAACCGATCCAGCCTCCCTTCTCGGATCAAATGCTCAATTTCCTCTTTAAGCTGGTAACAATCTTTGATATCATGATCATGGTTATAATGATAAAGGCAATACTTATCTGGATCATGGTGCCTCAGATTTGTCCACATCTTTGAAGGTGGAGGCAGCTCGATTTGCACCTCCATCAAAATCTCTCTCCTAAAAGTATTCAAATGAGTGAGATCGTCGAACCACCTTGAAGGTGAATGATTCCTCCTCGATGAAATATTCCTTCTCCTTGATGGAGATTTAGAACGATGGTGATTTTCATCATTTTGTTTGGACGAGTGAGCCCCACTCTACTTTTGATTCCCCATAGTTGGGGTTATTCGGTTGGTTTATTCCATTAGAAAATCTTCTTATCGGGCATATTTCTCTGTCCGAGCCAGTATTTTCAGAAAATCTTGAAGAAAGATCTTCAATAGTGACTTCTTGAAGTCGCTCATTAGCAATCTATCCTTCAAGATAGACATTGCAATCGAGTGATCTAGTTCGCAAACTTCTAACATAGTTCTATGGAATCGAGCTACATAAGAATGAATGGACTTTCTCTCCTATTTGATGGTCTGAAGGTAGTCTGAGTGCTTCTGTTGTCACCGGCTGGTGATGAAATATGTGGCAAAGGCTTGGCTCAGCTACCGAAAAGAGTGAATAGAAGCTAACTTTAGACTAAAATACCAATGTCGGGCTGCTCTCTTCAAAGTGGAGGGAAGACTCCACACAAGATAGCGTCGGAGGCTTCCTAAAGGAGCATGACTGCTCGAAAGTTGTTGACATGATCGGTGGAGTTTATGGTTCTGTCGTAGCTCTCTAGCTGAGGAACTTTAATGTTTGGTGGGATAGGTTCCTAGAGGATGCTTGCCACAAAAGGCGGTTCAGAATCGAATCCATCGGATGGTGCTGACAGGTTGTTGCAGATCTGCTGGATCTTTCGATCTATTTCTCAAAGTCTTCATTCGACTTCCACATCTCGATTGGTATGTGCTTTAGAGTATGGAGAAGATCATCAGTCGGGGTTGAATCATGCCCCGATTGAAGATTTGGAGACCATCGTCTCCTTGGTTCTTGGGTCTGATCTGCTTCTAGTTGTTAGGTCGGAGGGATTTGGATTTGATTCACCGATTGTGGTGCCGGTGGAGGTTGGATCGTTGCCTGAACGACAGTCATGAGTTATTGCACCTGCTGGAAAAGCAAGTTGAATTGCTCCATGATCACCACTATGGGTTGCTGAATCAGTGCAAGAACTTCCGCCATCACTGAAGGTGCAGGAGCAGAGTGATTTATTTATTTTGCACCTGCTGGGAGGTGAAGGTGTTGGTTCACCAGGAGGAAGTCCTGCGTGGAGCCATCTTTAAGAGTTTGTAACTTGTCTACTTCTTTTATAGGATTGAAGGTTTATACCCTTTCTCTATCTATTGTGGCTTATTTTGGTTGATACTGGAAGAAAGAAATGCAGTGCTAGAGCAACCTGCAAAAAAATTCAGGTCAGAGGATTGTGCTCCGACAAAGACCCTCGACGCTCAAGTCAGAATGCATAAACAAGAAGTAGAGTTTTAGCTGTCTCAGATGGATTACTTATCTAGATTCTCTAAGTTTAAGTATTTATAGAGGAGACAGCTGTGTAACCGCTCTTAAAAGACAGGCTGGCTGAATCTGGTGTAGTTATTTAGTTGTGATTCTCAGAATCAAGCGGTTGCACCTACAAGATTCTCAAGATTAGGTGCTTACACCCAGATAGTATTGATAGCTGTGGTCAGTTGGTGCTTGCCTTTTGAATCTGGATCTGGTCAATCTGCTTTCGAGGATAGATCAGAGAGTATGGCGGGCCGACTAAGAGTTAGGACTGATAGTTTCTGACCAAAGCTCGATTAAATGGATTGATCTGAAAGACTAGCCGACTCGCAGTTATTATGCTAATTAGAGATTGTTCTGATATATAAGCTGTATAGGGATCAGATCCGACTAGAGATCAACCAGCAAGTTCTCTTATCAAGGGTCAGACCAAATTTTTCTGTCCAAGATTCAGATAAAAACCATCCGACTAGGGTCGGACAAGTCTTAATCAATTATGCGACTGCACTGCTTAAGGTATGACTCTGACCAGCTCTTTTAGATCAAAAGTCGGATCAAGAATATATGGATGAGAGGTTGAACAGAATAGCCTCCGACGAAGGGTAGAAACAGGCATTTGTCGATCAGGGGTCGGACTAACTACAATAATTAGACTACTTATGAGGTGCTGATATGGATCTGATGGGTCATAATGGGCTTGAATCTTCACACATCATCGGTCCATTCCAAATTACTCCTAACACATTCCATATTTTTGAGATTATGAGCTTCATGGAGTCAATGGGTGGTGTTTCTTCTCCAAAATTCTTCTCTCTTATCACCTCCTTAGTTTCAACCAAAGATTTATCTTTATTCTAAGATAATCTAATATGCAATATCAAAATGATCGAGCTACTCTTGATGCAAACAATTTTGTGATTTCATTATTTGAATCAAATGTGAGCATTAATAATTTAGTTATCGCAAAGTCAATAGAGCACATTGTAGTGCTAGTTGTGTACATGAAGTGCAGAGAACAAATGATGTAGAAATTCTAAGAGGTATTATCACCTTTTTCTCTCTAGGGAGATGGGCAAAGGATAGATAAGCCTAGCGGGTAGGCTACGTAAATGCACAGGCATGCTTTCAGTATTTGAGTAGCTAGAAAGAGGATAATCAAAAGAAGATTTGAATAGCGTACCTCAATATTTGAGGACTTTTGCTACCATCACACCACATGTTCAAAGGTAGATGAATAGGGTTGGATTGCATGTAGTCGAGGCTATAATAGAAGAGATTTATGTTACCAATATCCTAAGATAAAATCCTATTAGTAATCTAAGAATAGGATAAAGCAAAGGCAATGCAATGATAATTAAAGATATAATAAGATAGATTAGTGTATTGAAGGTTCATCTTAAAGTGCAATTCTACTTATTTATACTAGAAAGCATAATAATTATCTACTCTAATAATGATGATCCATGTTCAGCTTCCACTTTTGATAGTTCCAGCAACTGGTGCCAATTCTAGTCTTCCAACTTAGATTCATCAGAATGGTCAAACTAATAATTGTACTCAATTAATCCAAATCTTATTATTGAATCTCCATTCCATCTATCTTGTATTAGTTCTCTCTCAGCCACTTCTATATATCTTGCCTCTAATATGGTCTTTTGCATTTGAAATATCCTTAGATCGATTTGGTCAACTCTCTCTGTACGTACTTGTTCACCTTAGTCTAATAGATCATATATTCCTTTTACTGGCTATTTGAGTAACCACACCAATTTTAAGTTTTGGCTCAAGATTTTAGGTCCTATCTAATCCTATTTCAAAGCCACCAGATGTACAGTGATCCCCGAATGTTAGAATGTGGTGTAAACAAGATAATGTTTATAATAATAAATTTTTATAAAAGTATATTTGAGGCTCAAGCGAGGAGCCACGCCTGCTTATGTTCGTAGTATATTAATGGTTGAAAAGTATAAAAATATAATATAAGGTGCTAATTATCTATCCTAGTGATCTAGAAGAAAACTTCATCAACACAATAATATGAGATTGACTAAAATCATCATCAATAATTTTGCTGAAGAAAAAGATATTTTGAAAATAAAGAAAATGTATAATCTCGTAGTGACTACAACATCATGCAACACTTAGCCTCTAATATAAGCTACAAGCATACATACACCATGAGGTCATCATTTGGACACATTGCCTACATGTTGGCTAAGGGTGGGAAAAGTGTCAGGTTGGATCATAAATAGATTGGATCTATGAGGGTCGGTTAAAAAAAAATCAATTTAAATCTGACATATTTATTAAACAAGTTGGGATTCGAAATCTAAACCTGCACCATTTCATAAATAGATTACCTAACCCGATCTGCTTAACCTGTCTAATAAACAGATCAGGTCAGATAAGGTCCACATGATTAACCTTAAAATGAGAATAGATGGAGAGAGGAAGACCCCTAAGACACATCAACCACCATCTTACTAAGAAAAATTACTATTACAATAAGGGGCTATGGCAGCTCTTACTACGACAGTGGTTTTGGCTATGGCAGCTCTTACTATGGCAGTGGTTGCAAAATCACTACCATAGAATCTATAGCAGTGGTAATCACTAAATGCTGCTATATATTAGACTTATAGCAGTGGTTATAGATAATCACTGCCATAGCTAGCCTATGGCAGCAGTTATAGATGACCACTGATGTAGGTCTAACCTATGACAGCGGTGGGTAATAACCGCTATCATAAGTTCGAGCTATAACAGTAATTCTACATAACCGCGGTCATAAGTTCGAGATATGATAGTGGTTGATAAATCACTGCTATACAATATATAGCAGTGGTTGCGCAACCACTGCTATAGATCTTATAGCAGCAATTATTCTTCAACCACTGCTATAGAGGTAGAATATAAATTTTTTTTATTTTTTGAATATGATATAATTTTAAATTTAAAGCTCATCTTCATTGTTTATATCTAAATAATTATTGTTAGAGTATCGTCACTCAAGACCGTCTTGATCCAATAGCCCTAAGTATGTTGATCACTCAAATTTGATTTCGAAAGTCACGAACGGTCACATAATGATCTGATAGATAGAGATCATTGATGGATCTAAAAATTTATAATAATAATCTTGATGATATTTATATTATACTATCAAAATTTTACTTCAATCGGATATCATTATCATAGTCAATTTAGCATGGGATTATTTGGATCATTAAATAAGAAATGAGTAATCAAAAGGCCAAATGACGTCCGATTAAAATGATTTTTAAATAAATAATCATTATTACTATTTAATCATTTATATGGTGGTGATTATAAAATTTAAACTGCATATATATAAACCATCCATATTAAGTAAATCTCACAAAAGTACAAGTATAATTACTTAAAGACTTCAAGAATGAGAATCAAGAGATATATAGTTTTGGATCGTTCATATATGCATGATTTAAATTTATGATCATTACTATATAAATAATTAAAGTAGTAGTAAAGATCATTTATCTAAAAAATCATCTTATATTGGACATCGTTTGGCCTTTTGATTACTCATTTTTCATTTAACAGTCCAAATTATCTTATGCTAAATTGACCATAATATTGATGTCCGATTGAAGTAAATTTACTAATATAATATAAATATCACTGAGATCATTATTAAAATTTTTAACCCATTGATGGTCTCTATTTATCAGATCATCATGTGATCGTTCGTGACCATCGAAATCAAATTTCAACGATTGACATACCTAAGGCTATCGAATCGAGGTGATTTTTTATGACGATACTCTAACGATAATTATTTAGATAATGAATAGTAAAGATAGATTTTAATTTAAATTATATCATATTTAGAGAAAAAATTATATTCTATCTCTATAGTAGCGATTGCGTAATAACCACTGTAATAGGTCTATGGCAACGGTTAGTAAACCACCATCATGTCTTGAACTTATGGTAGAGGTTAGGTATAACCGCTACTATATCTTCACCTATGGTAGCGATTATCAACAACCACTGCCATTGATTAACCTACGGTAGTGGTTATCAGTAACCACTGCCATAGGTTGATCTATGATAGCGATTATTTATAAACGCTGCAATAGGTCCAAACTATGGTTGATTGTGATAGTCCCACATCAGTTATAGAAAAAATGAATGACCTGTATATGATGACTTAAGTAGTCAACCAGCAACAGTCTGGGCTTAAGCATTTTACGATTTCTGTCTACCTGCTATGCTTGCTGCAGCCCTACCCCTACCGCACCGCCACCCCATCGTTGGGGTCGGGGCCCCGCTCGTCTCCGCCGTTGCTACCCACTGCCGCCACCACCTGCCGCCCCGATCGCACCACCACCATCGTAGTTGGATAACCACTGCTATTGCCAATACGACAGTGGTTATCCAACCGCTGTGATAGCTTAGCATAACAGCAGTTGGACAATTGCTGCCATACCTGGTCTATGACAGTGATTGGGTCAACCACAGCAATAACGACTGCCATAAACCTACGGCGATAGCCACAGTGGCAATGGTTGTCTAACAGCTGTCGTTGGTTATGACAGTGATTTTTTGAGTTACGACAGCAGTTAGCCCCAGCTCAAATTTTGGGTTATGACAGTAGTTATGAATCACTGTCAAATTCCAGATCTGAGATAAAAAAATGATGATCATTTGATCAAGAATGAACATCCGATGATTAGAAAAAGGACAAGAGATCCACTCTCCGAGTCCACTAAGTTGGGTGAGGAAAAGTCGAAAAAACAATCCCATGTATCCACCTTGTAGGTAGTGATGGTGGAGAATCGAAACCACCATGCATCAGCCATTATCAATGAGGAGAGTGGCCGTTATGGATGAGGATGAGGAGAATAGCCATTGACGGGGACACACTACAAGAAAAATAGGTTTAGGCAACAGTCGAGAAGCAATGGCTCAAATAATCACTGCAAAAGTAGTTCTATGACAACAATATTTTTAACCATTGACTTAAATCTAATTATGCGAAGTGATTTTAGAATAATGATTTTAAACCATTTCCATAAGGTGCATTATATGATAGCTAGACAATGATTTTCAAATACTGTTGCATAAAAATTAATATTTTAGCAATATTTTTACTATTGTTGCCTATATTTTGTCAATATGCAACAATTGTTATGATTGTTGCTTAAAATTAACATATTTTGCAGCGACTAAAATAACCATTATATAAACATATAATTTTAAATAGTAATTTTATAATTATCACCTAAAATGATACTTTAAAAATAATTTATATAATTGTTGTCTTTAATCAGGATCTAGAGTAGTGGTTATAATAGCCGTTGTATAAAATGATTCCTTATAGCAATAAGTAATATAATTATTGTAGAAAATCAGATTTTTTCATAGTAGAGTTTAGAACTGTTGCATAAAAATGATGCTTTCAGACAATGGCTTGTGAAACTATTGCCTAAAATGATGATTTTAGCAATGGTCTGTATAACCACTGCCTAAATTGATGGGGATGAGGATGAAGATGAGGAGAATGAGGATGGTAGTGTTGAGGATGAAGAGAACGACCGTTGTTGATATGCAAATAGCAGAGTGAAGGCATCAATCGCTCGATTGGCCAAGAGCAAGAGGAATGGTATAGGGATCTTGGCAATGACCCCATTAAAGTGGATGGAGATGAGGAAGTAGCGAGTGCATCCCATTTGGCATACTTCATAGAGAGGGAGTGCTTGAGGGAGGCGATGAGGGTGATGGGGAAGGCAATGATGAGGATGAGGAGAATGATCTTTGTCAATGAGTTGATGGCAAAGCAGAGGTATCAATCGCTCAATTTGTCAGTTGGCCAAGAGCAAGAGGAAGGGAAATGTAGACCCAAATCATGATGGGGTGGTGGAAAAAATGAAAAGGAGGCGATGTAGCATCATCATATGTTTCTAATCGACCAAGAGTGGGATTCGGGACCACAACTCACAAGATGCCTATTTGAATTTAAATTGAGGCAGTGTTGTGGTAACCCAAGCCCAAATACTTAGTCCATTTAAAATATAAATAGTATATAGATTACTAGGTTATTTGGCTCAATCCAACTTGAATATTAAATGGTTAACATGCCTGAAATCTCAACCTAACCCAAATATTAAATATATTTAATGGATTATCTATTTACAATTTGAATCTGTTTAGTCTAAACTCAAATATATATACTGGATCGAATATGAGTCAGATTGGTGTGTCAAGATATATTTTGCCATCCCTACTTTCTACGTAACTAAGGTCATTTAGACACCTACAATCCAGCTTCACCATCTTAGCTGAAAAACTGAAGCGGCATTAATTGGCTATTGGTGTCATCTCTCTCTCTCTCTCTCTACTAGGACAACTTTCCTCTAACTATTTGCATGGACCACAAAGAAAACTACACTACTTTTGAAATGATACCGAGAAACATACTGAACAACCCCATATAAGGCATGAGGTCATGAAAGGAGCATCACATTTCATATATCTGCAAGGACATTTACTTGAATTTGATAGGGGTCGGGTGACTCTAGCCACCGAAATGTTAGCCCTCGTGGTTTCAAAAAGGGCCCAAGGAAGAAAATAGGGCTAAAGGCAAGGCCCCAGCCCTATCAGAGCCTTAAATGGAGGTGACTGCCAACTCTGAGGGCTCTAGGGTGTTTCTTTCTCAGTGAGGCCCCTGGGGGAGGGGGAGACATCTCTACCTCAGCTCGTGGACTTGGGGAACGACTCCAGTGCACTAGCCTATGTTGGGTATTCTAAGCAGGGGCTAGTGCCTCAAATGAAGCAGGACCCCAGGGGTGTGGGTTCTTTGGATTTGGAGGTTTTGATGGGGGGTCAGGTTTGGGACCATGATGAGGCTGTGGCACAGCTAAGATAAGCCATCCAGGGAGCAAGGGAAGGTCTGTCAGTCATGGACTCATCGATTATAGGGATGGAGGTAGTGTTGGATGTGTGTCCTAGAAGTCAAGTTTGACTGACACATACTTTTTTCTAGGGCATATTTTGTACTTGTTAGGCAGTCTTAATAATCAATCATATTTATGTGTCCATGATTTATCCTAAAATTAATAAAGATAATTTTATATATTTCAAAGTGTTGAGAATTTGAGACATACATTGTTAATTCTAAATGCTCTCGATCGAAGGATCGTCACGGAGGACAGTGATCAATCTATTCGAGATTGGTGCATGGATCACCTCCTTTTAGGATAGATGAGTCTCGAGTCTGCGATGTAGAGACACTAGGATGAGAGTGCAGGTGGTTGTTAGAGAACAACTTGCACTGAGCATGACCAACATGAAAAATCACTTAGATGTCTACTCACTCATCAGTAATTTTTCGATGCTATAGTGGTGTGACTGATCGTTTGACCTATGGTGTGTTGGCTATTCACAGTGAGGCTATATAGTTTGACTGCACATTTCTTTGGTCCCTAGCAATATGTGTCTTTGCTGTGAATGTTGGCTATGTAGGTTCAGATTCACTATTTGGAGTAGGATACATCTAGATAAAATCTATCGATCTTGATAGAAAAGGAGAAGTCCCATGCGATTCGTAAGATTGAGTTCAGAAAAATCTCTGGTCGAAGTAAGTGTGAATACTGGAAAAGAGTTTCATGAGATTCACAAATAAACTCGAGTCGAGCCAATTTAGTATATGACTGACGATGAGGTTTGACGAGTTCTCCATGACCTCCGTCAAGTCGGAACTCTCGATAGAGGGATTGTATCACACGATAACTGCACCTAGGAGTTTATTTTTTGTTCTACTGGATTGCCACTATATATTGCTAGACGTCACTGATGGATCGTGAGAACTCACTAAGATCGTTTTCGGATCAACGATTTTTATTGAGGTGAGTTGGAATCATTTCAGCCCATCGAAAAGGGTTTCTATGATACTGTGATAGAGGTCACGGTATGTCTCACTACCAGACAGAATAGAACCTGAGGGGTCATACACAAAAAGAGTATGACCTAATCAATGGCTTGGATCATATTCAAATTATCAATCAGATTGATAGTTTGAATATTAGAAACTACTAATTTGTAAGCGTTACAGTTTTGACAGCTGCTAATTGTTAGCGCAGGGACTTAATTGTAAGTGTTGTAATTTTTTATAACTGATTAATTTAAATTAGATTTAATTTAATTAAATTTAATATTAATTAGTTTCAATTATCCAAATCAGATTTAGATTTCTAGCCTAATTGGATTAGGCTTGACAACCTTTTCAAATTCGATTCATTTCAGACTCGATTTGAACCCGATTGAGGCTCTACTTGAACCAGATAAATCATGACTTGGAGAGCCCAAATTTTTTGAGATTTTCTCTATAAAAATCATGCCAAGATGGAAAGAAGGGCATTATTTTTTACATCATTTTCTTCTCATGCGCGTGAAAGGAGAGGGGGCGCCAATAGTTGGCACCCCACCTTATGGAATTATTTTCATCCAAATTTTTTTTCTGTTTGAATTTAATTCAAAATAGGATAGAAATCTCTTAGATTGGGGTATAGAAGTATTTTTTTTGTGTGATAAAAAAATTAGAGAAAGTGGACGTGCGCTGGTTTTGTGTGTGAAAGATCTTCTTGATTTCTTTTGACGCACCACTTATATCATTTCTTTATCACACGCCATATATTTTCTATTTTGATAAGATCAGATCTTTATCTCTAAGGGAGCATGAGGAATAAGAGTGTGTGCGACAAAAATTTAAGGAGAAGAAGAGTTTTGGTGTGAGATATGGATGCCTTCTTTAAGACATGAAAATTATTTTCATGCGCTGCCTTTTTCTTTCTTACACATCCCAACACCCTCCTTCCTCCATCCTTCACATCAAGATCTGATGGTGATCAGATCTAAGATGAGAAAGAGAGAGAAGAAGAGAAGAAGAAGAATTCTTTTTCTCTTCATGGTGATCTGATTCAGATCCCGTCGGATCCGCGCGAAAGAGTTCGTGCAGCGATCTCCTTCTTCAAGATCTAGACAAAAAGATCTAAATCCAAGGATGAGGAGTGAGATCTATAAGGTACTAGCACACTGATGATCTCGATGCTCCAATCAGACAGCTCCGTGTGGATATCAGTAGAGGTCGGATGCATGCTCGGCTACGATCAGAACCTGAGACATCTGCAGGATCTGAGGTATGGAGATCTGATCTCCGTTTGTTTTTCTAACAGTTTATTTTCTATTTCAGATTTTAGATCATGATCACATATTTGTATCAAGATCCTCACTATGATTTTCAGATCTGATCTGGTATGTGAATAAATTAAAATTATTTTAATTTATTTATTTTTCACTGCGTAGATGTCTAGAAAAAATTTTGAACTACACATACGAAATCGTAGCGTGTTTTAACAGTGGTATCAGAGCATAAGTTCTGATATGAATATAAAATCTCTTCAGATCTGATATTTGGTTTGTAAAAATCAGATCTGAAGATTAATAAGATGATCACATTATTTTGAAATAAGATTGTCCTGGCATAACTCCTATTATCTGAACGGTTGTCTTAGAACGATGTAGAACATCGATTAAGGTTAGATCTGATTTTTCTACATACTGTAATATGATTACAGGATTATTTTAGATCTGAAATCATTTCAGATCTGAAATAATTATGAGTTATTCAGATCTAAAATTGATTTTAGATCTGAATATTTTAATTAGGGTGTAATTTGAATCTAGTATGTTTGTTGAAATTCTTTCTATATGCATAGATTTAATATTATTATTCATATGT
>KE504779.1:118146-128748 GCA_000441515.1 Elaeis oleifera | reverse complement strand
ATGATGGAAATAAATTTTGCATCATAAATATTGAATTATTTGTGATGCAAAATTTTCATCACAACTAATTGATGAAAATCAAAAAAATTTAAAAAATAAGTGTCAGATCATTTGCGCTGTAAATATTTTTTATGTCACAAATATTTAATTATTTACGATGTAAATATCTTTTGCATCACTAATACTTTTATTAGCAACAAAATTTTAGTTATGTTGCAAATTATTTTTTTGGATTTTTTTGTTAAACTTTTTTTAGAGAAAAAAATTTTTAGAGGAAATTTATTTTTGTTGGAAATTATTAGCGATGGAAATGCCATTTCCACTGCTCATAATTATTTTAGCGATAAAATTTTTTTTGTGTCGCTAAAGTTTGTTAAAAATCTTCCTCATCTACTTTTTTGTGTTGCAAATACTCCTTTCTCTTAAAGTATATTGATTGCACTAATTTTATAAATTGATCCCATATCTCATGTAAAATTTTGAGGAAGTAAAAGATAAAAAAGACTACATCAATAAAGTAATTATAATCTATATTCTCTCTCTTTAATAACTCACACATCCTCCCTCTCTCCCTCTCTCACCCCACTTTGAACTCTCTCCCTTTCTTTCTCCTCTTCTTTTTCTTTTCTTATTAATTATTTTTTTATTTATCTTTTAATTTTTCACTTCAATCCCATCCATCCATCTCTTATATTTAAATCCCACATCAATTTATTTTTATACCTGAGAAGGATAATATTAAAAGATAAAAAGAATAATTATGATCTATATTTTTTCTCTTTAATGACTTATATATCCCATCTCTCTCTCCCTCTTGCATGCTACATTGACCTCTTTCCTTCTTTCTCATTCTTCCCTTCTTTATCCATTACTTCTCTATTATTTTTTAGTGCCTCATCCTAACTCTATGGTCCCCATTCATCTATCCTTACTTTTAAACCCTACATCAATTATTTTCATATTCTAATCAATCCAAATATAATAAAAATTATATTTTTTTCTTGTTTTTCTTCTCAATTTGAATTAGACATGCCTCTTTTAGCTTTTTTTTAGAATACTCTTTAATTTTTTCTTTATCTTTTTTTTCACTCTATCAAATATATATGATTACAATAATTTTTGATTGGTAATTATAATTTTAACATTTAATAATATTTAAAATTTTGCTAGATGCTCCTTTATAATATTTTATTATAAAAATATTTAAGTTATCACATATTATTATTTTTATAAATTTATTTTATTTTTCTTCTTTCTTCCCTGTGGCTCCTCTACTTCTTTTATTATATTGAGCTCATAAAGTAACATTTCTATATCTGCCACTACTCATATCAAATATATATGACTAGAATGATTTTTAATTAGTCATTATAATTTTAATATTTAATAATATCTAAATTTAGTTATGGTATTTTTATAATATTTATTATAAAGATATTTAAATATTCACATTATCATTTTTTATAAATTTTATTATTTTTAAGATTAATATTTATTATTATTATTTTTCTTTCTTTACCCATGGCTCCTCTATTTTTTTATTATATTGACCCTATAAAGTAAATTTCTGGATCCACCACTGCCTACTCCTCTGTCTGCATCTTACTTTTTTCTCACTTACTCTGTCTCCCTATATTTCTCTCCTCCCTTTTGGTGTGGATGTATGTTAAGAGATTAAAGGTGCTCTCTTTGACCTCTCTCACGTCCTCTCTCTCACCCTCTCTATTAGTCTCTCTCCTCTCTCTAAACCAAGCCATAGAGAGCCTGCTATAAAATTCCTAAGATCATACATATACATTTAGAACACCAAATTTAATTAATTAAATCATACCTATGCTAACCATAGCCATGTAAGTGATATAATTCGCACAAGCAATTGATATTCACGTAAGCATGTTCTCAAACATGAAGGTTGGATCTTCCTCTCCTTCTCTTGACTCAATGATGATTCTCAAGAGGATAGACAAAACAATTAGGATTTCCAACAATAGGAGTTGGGGGGGGGGACCAATGCTTGATATAATTAATTCGGCAAGCCTTGTCATTATGGCCTTCTATTGGACACCGTAGGCTTTTACTAAGCCATCCATTTATATTTTATCAATATACATAAGCTTGTAGTACCTAGATCATATATATATCTCTACTTGGGCTCGAACATGCATGTATCATTAAATTGCACGTTGTTAGCCCATTTTATTAAAACCAAACAATAACAACTAATGAAAGCCCACTTCTGTTGAAAATTTTCAATATTCTCCTACTTGAGTCACATTAATTTATAAAATTTTAAAGATAAAATTTTATGGAAAAGACTTTTGGGTTAAGCAACAGGACTCAAATGTAGCCACAATTTTCAAAAATAATATAGCTCTTAAGACAACACGTTTCTATTCCTTTGTGGGTAAAAAAATTATCTGAAAATCTATATTTTTTAGATAAATATTTTTCAAGCAACATTTAGATAGAAAAGTAATTATCAATATTCTTTATACATGATAAAGTGGTTTTGAAATATGTTGCCCTTGTTCTTTTACATTACTATTTTTTTGGATAAGTTGCTAAAATTTATCTATATTTTTTATAATATCTTTTATGCTTTTTAGATTTAAAAAAACTAGATGATTGAGTTATTGGACATTGAATGATGGAGGAGTGGAAAATGAGGATGAGATATTTTAGAAATAAATTAAATATATACTTTATTGACTGATGAAAAGAATAATTTAGCCATCCCGTAGGTGGATAAGATTTTTTTCTCATTTCATAGATAAATACTATCCATAGAAAATAACTTATCTTTTTTAGAATTATGATTAGAATATGGATAAATTGATCAATAAAAAAGTTGATCAACTTTTTTATGATATATATCCATAAAAGAATGGCCTTAAGCATTATCTGATCTAATAAATCACTAGCATCGAACCATAGCAATCATTGTAACCCTTAATGACATAAGACCAATCCATGATTATAAATATTAGTAACTTGATTGACGTGGATCAAGATGTGGTATTGTAGCAAATAATAGCTTCTCACAAATGACCCCATAATTATGCAATTACATTGTCAGTCCCCATCACAATTTCTCTTTACACAAATGCTTCTATAGTAAGCTACAACCAATGTTGGTGTATCTGACCAACCTCTAGTTATATGAAAGCGTCAAAAGAGGCCAATATTTTACGGAACTACAGATAAGACACCATACCATATTAGTTAATCATCCGAGGACTATCAGCACTACTCTAAGCCAGGTTAGAGGATTATCAACTTGATGTTATGTCTATTGATCTACCAGCCAGCTCATTTTAAGGGGACATTGGTTTTGCACCAATCTCTCTCTCAAGATTAGATGCACTACAAGCTAGCTATTCTCCAGCTATGTTATAGCTATTCTTTATGTGGGACAATCTCTTTATGGTTGGCTATTCTGTTAACAAATTCCTAACAAACTAAGTGATTATTCGTAATCATCTAACAAACAAGATTCTCTGGATCAGACAGTTACTAACGACCTAATAGCCTAATGATCTCCTCTATATAAAGAGGGGCAAGGGACTTTTTAGGAGGGAAGTGATAATTCTAGAGTCAAAACTCTACTGGACTCTCTCCAATTTCTCTGCTGAAGGAAATCTGAGTTCTCTACAATCCAATATACTCTCCTTGCTCTCTACTTTTTTTTTTCACTATTTGTTCTCAGGATCCAGCTAACTTAAGCATCTGAAGGTCCTAAACCAAATGGTCTCCTACTGATTTTAGGACTTTTTTTACAGGATTGTCAGCAGATTTCGCCAATCTGATCCCTCACAGAACTTCAGCTCGATTTTTGACCAATCTTGTCTTCTTCCTTCAGAGCCTTACAACAATAGATTGACGCTAGAGGAAGGGTTGTCCAAAAATTTGATAAAAAAATGATGAATCAGAGAGCATAGAATAACTCTTTGCCTTCGCCATCTTCTCCAAGAGGTATGCCAGAAGCCGTTCAACCTTCAATTACAGTTGATCCATAATAGTTCAATATTTTAGTTTAGCAAGTTCAAGCATTTATTGTTGTGGTATCATAGCTTCAATGGACTATAGAGCAAGAACAAGCGGTAGTGCTGCAAGAAATGTTGTCTCAGCATAGTTAGTGGCCAATACAGTAAGATCTCTCCATCATAATCGACATCCCACTCAAACTAATCAATCTTTTAAGTGAGTCTGCTCCAAATAGTGAAAAGCCATGCTGGAAAGAAGGTCTTGAATAGAAGATTCAAGATCTTGAACATCAATTAATAGAAGTACAACTTGGGAATCATCCCCAAGATAAGAGTGATTTTGATCTACGATCTTTTTTCCTTAAGAAATTTTGAATGAACCAGTTTCTTCCAATTCAAGATATCAATGATGAAATCATTTGATGGTTTCATTGATCTGTTGGATCATCTTGAGGGATATAGAGCCCTCATGAGGCTTCAAGGGGCATCTAATGTCCTACTTTGTATTGCTTTCCCTATTATCCTAAAAAATCTATGAGAATATGGTTTATTTTGGACTTCAATTAGGGTTTATTTCTTCTTTTGAATAGTTGGCAAGGCTGTTTGAAATTTGTTCGATAATAACCGACTTCATTTAAAGAGTACAAATAATCTTTTTACCATTAAGCAGTAGGAGGGTGAATCCCTCTATAAGTATGCTCAAAACATACTCGAAGTTAGAAATTGCGATGAGTTTGTTGTGATGGCTGTCTTAAAGCAAGAACTTTGAAGTAACCGCTTGATCTTCCTCCACAACAAGAATTTTTTAGACATCTATGATCAAATGCTAGCTTGGGTTCGGAAGTATGCTTAGGTCGAGGAAGAAGAAAGTATAAATTGATAGGTGAAAAAAGAAAGAATGAAAAAAAATGACTTCGAGAAGAAAACCATGGAGATCGAAAAGTGAACAACTCCAGCTGACCTCATGAGAACCCAAGGTCGGAAAGCCCACCTCAATGTTTTGATACTTACACCCCTTTGTCTACCCTTCATGCCCAGATATTGATGGAGATTGAGGGACAAAGATATCTTTGTCGGCTAGATTTTACGAAGGCTCCACCAGGAAGATAGATAAAAAAAATACTGTTGCTTCCACCATGACTATGGCCATGAAATTGAGGATTGCCTATAGCTCAAGGATAAAATTGAAGCCCTAATCCACCAAGATTATCTCAGTAAGTATGTCCGAGATCGAACAAGCCAGGAGATCAAACATTGGTAGAAGGCTAATAAAGATGTTGAGCAAAATTGATCTATGGCTGGGGTCATCAATATGATCTCAGGATTTGGTGGAGATAGAGGGCAGTTGAAGATACCTCCCAAAAGATAGCACACCGATAATATTATTTCTTTCTAATAATAATGTTCAAGGAGTTCAAACTCCTCACAATGTTGTTGTCATCTCTATTTATAATAACAAAAATGATGTAAAAAAATATTAGTAAATAATGGAAGCTCCACCGACATGTTGTTTTACGATGTATTCTAAAAATATTAGATCAGTTAAGGTAGGTTGGCACTTCACTAATTGGATTTTTTAGAGACCCTATAGCTGTTGACAGAGAAATTACCCCGGCTATTACTGTAGGATGAGAACTCTAATAGTTAACTATGCAACTTATCTTCTTAGTTATCTAATATCATCTATCTATAATGCTATTCTTGATCGATCTGGACTTAATATCCTCAGAGCTATAGTCTCCACTTATCATCTTGGTTCGGTTTCCAACAAAAATGGAGTCAAAAAATTGTATGGAGACCAGATGCTTGCTAGGCAATATTTTTTAATAGCTACCAAAATGAAAAAACTAGTGGAAGCCTTGTTGATTGAAATACATGACCAAAAGGATGACTTAGAGATCAAAAAAATCGAGATGAATTCGCTGAACAATTGGTTGCTATTTCATTGGGTGAAGACCTAAAGAAGACTATTTAGATTGGATCTTAGTTAAGGCCCAATTTAAGAGAACAATTGATATCTTTTTTTCAGATAAATACTGATGTCTTTGCCTGATCAGCTTCTGACATGTCTGAAATTTTACTGATGTTGTACATAAAAAGAATGTCGATATGAAGCACCGACTGGTTCAGCAAAGAAAAGAGTTTCATCTCAGAAAAGTAAAAATTATAGATGAAGAGGTTGACAAGCTCTTAAAAGCATGATTCATTAGGGATGCCCAATATTCGAAGTAGATAGCAAATGCCATTATGGTCAAAAAGGTGAATAGCAAGTGGCGGATCTGTATTGATTATGTCGATCTCAATAAAGCTTGCCTAAAAGATAGCTTTTCTCTTTTGAAAATGATTAACTTGTTAGTGCTACTTTAGAATATAAATTACTAAGTTTTATGGATGTCTTCTCCGGCTACAATTAGATCAGAATGGCACTAAAGAAGGAAGAAAATACTACTTTTATCATCAAAAAGGTTTGTATTATTACATAATGATACCTTTTGATCTTAAAAATATAGGTGCAACATACCGACATTTGATCAACAAAATCTTCAAACAGCAGATTGGTCATAACATGAAAGTTTATGTTAATAATATGCTGATAAAAAATACTGAAGTAGATCGGCATATAACCGATCTAGAAGAAGTATTAGAAGAACTTTAGAATACCAGATGAAACTCAACCCCAACAAATATGCTTTTACAGTGACATCAAAAAATTCTTAGATTTTCTTGTGACCCAAAAGGAATTAAAGATAATCCCTAAAAATTCAAGTATTATTTGAAATAAATATCCAAGTATAATAAAGGAGGTGCAATGACTCATCGGATGGATAGTATCACTCAGTCAATTCATTTTCAGATCAATTGAGAAGTGTCTCCCCTTCTTTAAAATCTTAAGACAAATTAAAGATTTTAACTAGTTAGAGGAATGTTGAGTCAGTTTTGATGACCTCAAAAAGTATCTCGACTCACCACCATTATTGTCAAAACCAATTGAAAGTGAGGAGTTATACATGTATTTATCCATTTCACCTAATGCTGTTAGCTGGATTCTAGTCAGAGATGATGCAGGTATACAAAGGCCAATCTACTATACTTCCAACTTACTACGGGATATAGAAACTCGATATTCTAAAGCTAAAAAAATGATCTATACTCTTATTATATCAGCTCGATGATTTCTACCTTATTTTCAAGCCCATTTGGTTGCCGTCTTAACTAATTAGCCTCTGAAATTAGTCTTGCAATGATTTGATACTTTAGGTCGGATAGTGAAATAGGCTATTGAACTCAGTAAATTCAACATCCATTATCGACATCAATCTTTGTTAAAAGTTCAAGTATTAGCTGATTTATTATGGAGTGTACCATCTTTGAGAAGATCCAATCTCAAAAAACCCAAGGAGATTGTTAAAGATTCTTATTAGGTATTACATATTGATGGAGTCTCAATTCAAAAGGAAGTGAAGCTGGTTTAATTTTAGCTAGTCCAGAAGATGTGGTAACTGAATATGCCTTAAGATTCAACTTTAATACATCAAACAATGGTGCTGAGTGTGAAGCATTGATTGCTGAACTTAAGATGGCAAAAGAACTCATAATTAAGAGACTCAAAGTCTTTACCAATTCCCAACTTATCGTCGAATAGGTATGAGGTCAATTTGAAGCTAAGAATTTTATAATAACTCAATTTTTACAGCATATAAAGGATTTATCAAAATACTTTAAAGATTTGAAAGTCATACAAATTTTGAGATGGAAAATGCCTGAGTTGATGCACTATCTCATCTTGCTATATCAGGATTTTTTGAACTCAATCAAAAGGTTCTTACTAATTATCTTGAAAAGCCTAGTATTGAAGCCCTACTAGTTATGTAGATCAGCCATGAGCCTAGTTGGCTTAATCCATTAATCAACTACATTACCAAAGGAGTTCTGTCGAATGATCCAATTGAGGCAAAAGAATTAAAAGATAATTATATAAGAGGTCATATTTGTTCCCTTTGCTCCGATGCTTATGATCATCAGAAGCTGACTATGTCCTTCAAGAAGTCTATGAGAGAATCTTTGATAATCACTTAGGGTAGGTCACTAATATACAAGATCATTTGACAAGATTATAATTGGCCAACTATCTAAAAAGATATAGTTAATCTTATCAATAAATGTGACCAATATCAAAGATATGCTAATATTCAATATAAGCTTGCAGCTAAACTTATTTCGATTAGAGCACCATGACCTTTTGCTATATGGAGAATAGATGTCTTTGGATCTTTCTCAATGACAATGGGATAAAGAAAATTCTTACTGCTAGCTATTGGCTACTTCACCAAATAGATAGAAGCTGAGCCTTTGGTACAAATCACTGAAAAAAGATGCAAAATTTTATTTGGAAGTCAATTATTTGCTACTTTGATTTATCTCAGATCATTATTATTGATAATGAATTATAATTTGATAATCTAAAATTTAAAGAATTCTATTCTAATTTCATATATACCACAAGCTTACCTTGGTAGTGTATCCATAATTAAATGGGGAAGCCGAAGTCATTAATCAAACTATTCTTCAAGTTCTAAAAATAAGGCTTGCTGAGTAAGAGGACTCTGGATAGATGAACTCTATAATATGTTTTAGGCTTATAGAACTATACCTCGGGGGCCAACAAGGGAAACACCTTTCAAACTCACTTTTAGAGTTAAAGCCGTTATTCTAGTAGAGATTGACTTACCAATAGTTAGAGTGGAAAATTTTTATGAAGAAAGTAACTCAGATCGGCTTAGAATCGATCTAGATTTATTTGAAAAAATTAGAGAAAGAGCTCGGATCCACATGGCAACTTATAAGCAAAATGTGATCAGATACTATAATGCTTGGATAAAATCAAAGTTCTTTTACAAAGGATACCTCCTCCTCAATCGAACAGAAGTCTCAAAGCTTTCAGAATAAGAAAAGCTTGCTCCCAATTGGGAAGAACCCTATCAGATCACTGAAATAATCTGACCAGGAGTATATAGAATAAATAATTTGGATGGCTCGACTATTCCATATACTTGGAATGCCAAAAATCTCAAAATATATTATCAATGAGCTTTCAATAAAGCTTTCCTCAATATCTCCATTTTTGTTTGAATGAGGTTAGATTTCCATGACCAAATCAAGGCATCGTGAAGAATAATCTTTCATCCAAATGAGATCGATAAATTTGGATCAAATGAGGATGATATGAAAATTTTATCCAAATGAGATTAATAAATTCTAATCAAACAAGGATGATATGACAACTCTCATCCAAATAAGGTCAAATCATTTGACCAAATAAGGATGTTAAACAAATCAACTCTCATCCAAATGAGGTCGGATCATTTGACCAATTGAGGATGTTAAACAAATCAACTCTCATCCAAATGAGCTCAGATCATTCGATCAAATGAAGACATTAAACAAATCAACTCTCATCGGTTGGATCATTCAATTAAACGTGGACATTCTAAGTTCATCTAAATGAGATCGAAAAAAATCAAGCTCCAGCTATAGAGATTCCGACCAAACTAAGACAATTTATCATAAGACACCTGATCTCCAGATTGAACTTCATAAATGTCAACTTAAGAAGATTTGATCTCTAGCTTGAATTCTTGGATGATATGCCCTTGAAAAGGGAGAAGATAGGACATCACAAGTTGGAACCCGTTCTGATATATGGGAGACCTGATCCATCCATTTTGACATCAAGGAGAGGTACCTCTTAGACTTCTATTATAAATATTTGATTCATTATGATTGGTTTGCTTTTGACTAATGGATCTAATTCTTAAGATCAGATCATTTTAACATTTTGATATCTACTTATTATGCTTTAAAATATCCTAAGCCACATTAGCTTTATGGTCGACCCAATCGAGGTCAGATAATGCTCATTATAAATACAACTTGAAAATTCTTCAAGTCCTATATGGGACAATAAAATCCAGATCAAGTTAGGTGAGGTCAGATGGACTAATTAAAAAGAGAGAGAAAAAAAACATGCACACTTAAAAATTTGTTCTTTCATTGATAAAAGATGTATTTACAAAACCTACATCAAGCTTGTACAAAATTTAGAAAAGAGAGAAAGATATAAATTATTAAAATTTTTATCGGGACATGCATGTATGTTTCAATTTTTTTTTCTAAATAATATAGTGGAATAGAAGATTAAAACACATTTTATTCTATTTCGAAATTTTTTTCTTCAAATCTGGATCTGAAAAAAGTAGGTTCTTTCTTAGTCGTGCAAGTATCCAATCTCTACGAGTATCCACTCAGGATTAGTCTGGAACATGTTTCTATGGTGTTGATCTTTCTTCTCTAAGAACGATCATTCTGCGAATTTGAACGAAGTCTAGATTGCGATTACTTTTGATCTTTGATCTTTTTTTTCTCTTCTTTTCTTGCTCTCCTTTCCTTGGTTATGTAGCAACTAAGCTCTAAAAATCAACCATCAAGAAGGATGCCCAAACACCTTTTGGGCATGGAGATGGAGGATGCCCAAAACTCTTGGGTGTTGGAACTTGAAGGGAGAAGAGAGGAAGGTGTGGCGACCTTATGGGAGGCATGGGGACTACTAGAAATTAGATGC
>KE504779.1:84760-106338 GCA_000441515.1 Elaeis oleifera | reverse complement strand
TGGTCCTTTGACCTGCGGTATCATTGGCTATTCGTAGCGAGGCTACTGGGTTTGACTGCACGTTCTCTTGGTCCCTAGCTATTTGGATTCTTGCTGTGTATGTTGGCTTCAGTAGGTTCAGGTTCACTGTTTGGAGTAGGATGTACCTAGATAGAATCTATCGATCTTGATAGAAAAGGAGAAGTCTTATGCGATTTGCGAGACTGAGTTCAGAAAATTTTTGACCAAAGCAAGTGTGAATACTGAAAAAGAGTTTTCACGAGATTCACAAATGAACTCGAGTCAAGTCAATCTAGCATATGACTGATGATGGGGTCTGACGAGCTCTCCATGACCTCCGTCAAGTCGGAACTCACGATAGAAGGACTGAATCATACGATAATTGTACCTAAGAGTTTGTACTTTCATTCTACTGGATTGCCATTACATACTGCTAGGGTTACTAGTGGATTGTGAGACTCATCGGATGTCATCTTGATGATCGATGGCCCTCAAAGGATAGAATTAAAATTGTTCCAATCTATCGAAAAGAGTTTCGGTGATATTGTGATGGAGATCACAATATATCTCACTACCAGATAGAATAGAATCTATGGAGTCACACATTAAGAGATTTAATCTCGAATTTACCAATTGGGCTTATGAAATTCTACTTGGATTAGGGTTTAGTAAAATCCTATTAGGTTTATGAGAACCATGCTAGCACACGGTTAAACCTAATTCTTCTCGAAACTTCGATTTGATCAAGTCCATAGCCTTGAACCTTATCTAAATTTATTTGGATTTAATTGGGCTCTTAATTGTAAGCCCAAGAGGATTTGATTAAGTCAATTAGTTGGTATAATTATCCTAATATTATCTCTTCTTTATCTCCTGATTATCTTTAAGTGTTCATGTGGAATAGATGGAAGATTATGTGGTGCATCTTTTTTTTTTAAAAATTTGGGTACCATATCCTAGAGGGGCCCACCTCCTCTTATGTGTCATGGCATGGAGGAGAGAGGATGGGATCCATGCCCCATCTCTTATGACTAAAATTATTTGTAGGGCACCAAGAGTTGGCACCCCAACCACCTGACATATATTTCAAGGATGCCTGTTGTACATACTTAAAGAACTAATTAATTATCATTTAAATCTAATTTTATTTGGCATAAATCAGATTTATAAGGTAGAGAATTCTTATGAGATAAGAATTTACCTTTTTAAGTTGATAGGGTTCCTAATATGTGTCAGGGTTTGTGTCTATTTAAAAAGAGGCTTCTAGGACTTAATAATTGATTTTGATCAAGAAAAACTCACCCTCTCTCCATCTCTATGTCTCCTCTCATCATTTCTTCCTTTTCATGCCCAAAAGTTGGGTGCTTTCTCTTCCACATGCCTAGAAGAAGTTCTGGTGACTTAGAGATCAAGGATCGAGGAGAAAAAAAGAAGGCTGTAGATCAAGAAGTTGATCTTGCAGTTGAAGATCAAAGTCTTCAAGATTAAGATTCTTCTTGAGAAGAAGAATCTCATATGAGAAAAAAATTCGAGATCGATCTCGGTGGATACCCGTAGAGGTCGGATATGTGTGCGGCTCAACCTTCTACGAATATGAGATCATCGAAAGCGGTGAATTTCTATCCGCACAAAGGTAATGAGATCAGATCTCATAATTTTTTTTTAATTCCAGATTGATAATATATGCTTTCCTTGGACTTGGATAGGTTTAGATCTGATATCTTGCATGTGGGGTTAAAGGATTTAATCCGATTTATTTTTACTGTCTATTTATAAAGTTTTAAATCTACATATGCTGCCTATATGATTTTCTAACATCCACTAGGGTCATACTTGGTTTGAATGTATTGAATCAATTTTTGACTTCATTGTATCTAATCATTTCTCAAAATCGATGTCAGACATTACCTCGTCAAAGGTATTAGGATCATCACTATAACTTTTATCTTTGATAAGAAATATTTCCTCAACTTTCTCCATAAGCATATCCGTGTACCTTTTAGGAGGATTGGAGATCCTGCTGAATCTATGAGGTAGTGGAGGAACATCAATTATTAGCTCATAAATAATGGGTTCCTGAGGATCTATAGCTTTTGCTTATCAGAGACCTCTTCAAGCTCAACTAACCTCCCATTGCTACTATCCTGGATAAACTATTTTCTGAAAATATAACGTTCTGACTCACAATCATATTGTGATCTTATAGAAAGTAGAAGTAGTATCCTATTGATTCTTTTGGATATCCAATAAAATGAGCTATTACAAATCTATCCTCTAATTTATCAGCCATCTGTCTTTTGATATAGGTTAGGCATCCTTAAGTCTTAAGATTGTTTAGACTCGATTTCTTACTATGCCATATCTCATATAGTGTGGTAAGAATAAATTTGATGGAATCCTATTCAATAGGTGAATTATAGTTAATGAGATATGTCCCCAAAGCTATAAGGATAAATCAGTGAAGCTGATCATGGACTTGATCATACTAATAGGGTTCTATTCTTCCTTTCGGATACCCCATTGAGCTGAGGTATTTCAGAAAAAGTCCATTGAGAGATTTTGCCATTGTCCTTAAGATATTTAAAATTTTTGACTAAGATATTCACCTCCTTGATCAGATCGAAAAACCTTAATAAATTTTTTGTTTCTTTCTCTACTTTATTTCTAAATTCTTTGAACTTTTCAAAAGCTTCAGACTTATGTTTCATCGGATACATATATCCATACCATGATAGATCATCGATAAAGGTGATGAAGTAGCTATAACAATCCCTGGCCTACACATTAAATAGCCCACACACGTTGGTGTGTATCAGAATAAGTAACTCAGTGGCTCTTTCTTCATGTCCTATAAAGGATAACTTCGTTATTTTTCTCAAAGACAAGATTCATAAGCTGGATATGACTCTGAATCAAAGAGCTAAGAATCTCATCTTTTTTCAGTTTGTTTATTCTGTCCTCTCCAATATGGCCTAGTCTATGATACACAAGTACTTCTGGTTAATTTCATCTCTAGATCTTTTTGACTTACGGTACTCACTATTTGCTCGTTTAAATTCACATTCGCATTAACATACACATGATAAAGACTGTCAATTAAAAGACTGCATGTAATCAATTTCTTTCATAAATAAATGAATAAAAATCTTTATTGAAATGAAAATCAAAACCATCCTGCGCTAGCACAGACACGAAAATCAAATTCCGACTAGCTACAGAAATAAAATAACGATCTTTTAAATCTAATCTAAATCATGATGGTAATTGAAGAAGATAAGTACCAATGACTTCTGCAGCAACTTTTGCTCCATTGTCGATATGAAGGACATGTCACATTCTCTCAACCCCCTACTTTCTATTAGACCCTGCATTGAAGTATATATATGAGCACTCGAATCAGAATCCAATATCCAATTAGAAGTAGAAGAAATCATTAGATTAGATTCAATTATGAGCATACCTTTTAAAGATTTGTCATCATTTTTAATCTTTAGACTCTCCAAGTAGAGTGGACAATTCCTCCTCCAATGGCCTTTAGCATCACAGTCGAAACACTTTCTCTTTGCTTAGCCTTCTTCGAAATGTCTTTCTTTGGCTTGTTCTTCTTTTTCTGCTTCTTCATGGATTTACTCTTCTTCTTTCAATCAGACTTTCTCTTGAATGAAGAAGTCCGCCCCATAGTGAGAACCGTGCCCCTTGAAGTCTTCAAGATTTCCTCGGTAGTGACCAACATGTTGACCAGTTTGGATATAGTGCAATCTAGTTTGTTCATATGAAAATTTATAATAAATTGACTATATGAACTCATAAAGGATTGAAGGATCAAATCTATCTGTAATTTTTTTTACATATTTAACTCGAGCTTCTCAAGCTCCTCAATGTCCTTGATCACTGTCATACAGTGCTTATGGACTGACCGTCTTTCACGCATCTTTATATTGAAGAGTTTCTTAGATACTTCAAAATGCGCAGTTTGGCTATTCTCACCATACAACTCTTGTATGTGAGTAATCATCACCCTGACAGTGGATATATGCTCATGCTGGCTTTATAACTCATTTGACATAAAAGCCAGTACATAACACTTAATTCGATTGTTTATCCATCCACTTCTCATATGCTACTCTTTGCTCAGCAGTAGGATGGTTTGGTAATACTAGGAGTTCCTGATTGAGTACATGGCCAAATTTTTAGAAGTTCGGATAATTCTGCGATTTCTAAGCTAGTCTTTAAAATTGATGCTGGTTAAACGATTGGACTCAAGGATGCAGGCTAGAGGGTTTGATGCTGATATGGTTTAACTGTAAGAGTAGAGATTTAAGTTAGATTTTTATATTTTAAATTATATTTGCTCTAAAAATTTTATGAAGCAAACAAAAACTTCTACTATTTTTTGGATCCCTACACTCTTCGGGTGAGAAACAAAAATCCTAACGCGACAACTGAATTTCTAGTGGGTGCTACAATCCTATTGATGCCATACACATCATCTAACAGTTATTGAGAATATACATATTGATACGTGGACAACTTCTTGCCTAGATGCTTCTCTAAGTATGTTACAGCGATTTGGTCTCTAAGTTATATGAGCTCATCTAATAGTTATTGACTACACTCCTTAATTAAACTCGACCTACCATTCATAAGTAGGTGCAAAGCCATCATTGGGTCTTTCACTTAACAGTTATTGGGTTCAATCCTATCCTTATCCTAGAGCAACTCTTTACTAATAGAATGGTTGCGTATTCCTGATGCAATTGAACCACTGTGACCAATCGAGAACAATCAACATCAGTACTACGTCCGCATATCTACAACGATGGAAGACTTATGAGATTAATATTTATGAAGAGGTTTAAATATGTTAGCTTAAGTGAATCAGACACAAGCCATCGAGCCGAATTATGTCCTTAGGTTAATCGATTCTACATATGAAATTTAATCGATTTGATTAACAATAATTATATGATCTTAAAACTTAATTGACATAATTTTAATCAATACTTGACTTGATTTGATCAATTACTTAATTGAATTAGATTCGTTATGTTCAAATCAAAAATTTTAGATGTAATCTAATTACATGATCTAATTTTTGATTTATCCATGACCAAAATCTTCATACACAAATACAAATTTTAGATTCTAAATTCAACTTTTAAATCTAAATTTTTGTATGAAAGGTAAGTTTTAAATCATAAAATTAATTTTTAGATTTAACATATAAGCATATATCTCATATATGTATGTAAAATTTAGTTTTAAATAAAATTTAGATCATAACATAATATCATATATCTCATATACAAATCATGAATCATATTGAAACTAATTTTTAGACCTAAATATATAATTATATATCTCATATATGAATCATAAATTAGATCAAAATAATTTTAGATTTATATATGCATCTATATATCACATATATATGAATTAAAAATCGATCTAGAATAAATTTCAGATCTATGCATGCCTTCACATATCAAATATGTGAACTAAAATTAAATCTAAATAAATTTTAGATTCAAATTAACATCTATATATCCCATGTATCAAGTAAAATCAGATTTTGAATTTTTTTCAAAATATGTTCCTCCATTTCATGTATATGAATCCCATGGCTCTAATATCATTGTTAGAAATTTATGTCGGGGCATGCATGTATGTTTCAATTTTTTTTCTAATAATACAGTAGAATAGAAGATTAAAATATCTTTTAATCTATTTCAAAATTTTTTCTTTGAATCTAGATCTGAAAGAAGGTAGGTTCTTCCTTAGCCGCATAAATGCTCGATCTCTACGGGTATCCACTCAAGATCAGTCTGGAACAGTCCTCATGGTGTTGATCTTTCTTCTTCAAGAATGATGATCCTGTGAATGTGAACGAAGTCTAGATCGTAATCAACTCTTTGATCATTTTCTTGATCATTTTCTTCTCTTCTTTCTTGCTCTCCTTCCCTTGGTTATGCAGCAACCAAGCTCTGAAAATCAACCACCAAGAAGGACACCCAAACATCTTTTGGACATGGAGATGGAGGACGTCCAATACTCTTGGGAGTTGGAACTTGAAGGGAGAAGAGAGGGAGGCGTGGGGACCTTATGGGAGGTATGGGGGCTGCTGGAAATTAGATGCTAAGATCCTTAGAAAAGATCCTTTAAATAGGCAAAAAGTTTGAATCCTATTCAAAATCAAATAGTTTCTTAATACAAGTCCTACTTACATTAGGAATCCTTGTAGCTTTAGATTTTTAACCTCCTTTAGGAGATCCATGAGGCACCAACACTTGACGCCCTTTGGCCCACTCTCTCATATACCACATAGGGATATGGGATGCCCCTAGCTGGTCCTTCATGCCCTCAATCAAGTGGGCATATCCAACTTGATCAAATCAAGTGGCGCCCCATATGGAACAATCAAAGGAATGCTTAAGGGTTTGAACTTTTAATGCATATGATCCAAAACCCTTGGTGCCCAATCATTGGAGCCCAATGAATCTAATTCATTCAGGTTATTAGCAAGTAATTAACTCAAATTAATTTATCAAATAAATAATTCAAGTGCAAAGAAAAAATTGGGTTCAACCAGGTATTAGCAAGGTTGTCCTAAACCTAATAAGATTTTATAAATCTAATTGAGACTTCATAAGCTCAATTACTTATTCTAGATCTAATCTTTTATTGTATGATCCCATAAGTTAATTCTATCTGGTAGTGAGATATACCATGATCTCTATCATAATATCATTAAAACATTTTTAATAGATCGGAACGATTTCACTCTAACTCATCAGAGATTGTCGATCCTGAGCAATCTTAGTGAGCTCTTACAATTTACCAGTGATATCTAATAGTATGTAGAGGTAACCCAATAGAACCGAAATAGAACTTCAAGATATAGTTTACATATGATTTAGTCCTTCTATTGTGAGTCTCGACTAGATGATAGGTCATGGATAAATCGTCAAACCTCATCATCAGTCATATGATAGATTTGATTAGCTTAAGTCTAATTATGATTTTATGAAATTTTTTTATCAATCACACTACTGTGGCTACAGGCTCTCGGACTTAGCCTCTCAAATCTCATAAGACTACTCCTCTCTATCAAGATCGATAGATTTCATCTAGATGCACATCCTACTCCTACAGTGGACTAACTATCATCAACATCCACTATAAGATCTCAACAAAATCATGTTTATGTATCAATCAAACTCCAGTAGTCTCACTGCGAACAATTATACTATCATAGGTCAAAAGATCATACACACAACTACAGCATCGAGACGATCATTGATGATTGAGTAGAAATCTAAGTGATCTCTCATATGGTCACGCTCAGTACTAGTTGTTCTCTAACAACTATCCATACTTATTGCTCAGTGTCTCTACACTATAGATCAAAGGCTCATCTATCCTGAAGAAAGCTATCTGTGCATCAGTCTATCCAGATCGATCACCATCCTCATGATGATACTATGATTGGGAGCATTTAAAAATTTATATATGCCTCTAATTCTCAATTCTTTGAGAATATATATTGAAGTATTAATTTTATGGACGATTCAAGGACGTATTACACTTGAATGAAATAAATCTATCATTTATTGATCAAATCAATATTTAAGTATAAATTATGTCCTAGATTTATTACAATATGTCTGTCATATTAGCTTTTAGGACATACATCTAACATAAATAGCTTCAAGCTTTAGCTTGAAGAATATTGGAAGATGGAGATGGATCTTTGGAAGCTTCAGCTATAAGAGAGTCAACTGATATGACTTTGATCGCTGGGGCCTCAGCAACTATTTAGGAAGCCACTTTGGTTTGTAATTGAGAAGCCACTTTGGTTTGTAGTTGAGAAGCAACCTCGACAATAGACTGAGGAGCTATCTTAGCAATAATAACTTCTTCAATTATGGACTGAGCTGTCTTAGTAGCAGGTTCAAAAGTAACCTTAGCTTTCGCATTGATGGCTGCTGTGGGAGTTAATTAGCTAATGTCAAGGTCAAAAAAGAGCTTCTTGATCAAATTTTTGCAGCTCTAAAATTTAAAGTCGAATGCCCCCTCAGAACCTCAGTGACTTCATCTTGGAAGGCCTTCGAAGCCTTATAATCTTCAACCACTTTAGCAGAACTTTTTTTTATCCTGATTGACCTATCGGTGAAGTATTCCATTGCCTTTTCGTGGGCCTGAGTTGCTTTTTCAGTTTCCTACAACTTAGCTTCAGCATGCAGATCTCTAAGTTTCTTCTTATAATCATTGATCTGGTGCTATTGATCCAGCAAATTCTGATTCTTTGCTTTTATTGAGGCCATTTTTTTCTAAAATTACTTCTTCAGTTCTTTGGCAATCTTGGCCTCCTTCATTTTCTTCTCTTTGGCCACTTTTTTGCATTCCTACTCGGCCTTAATTAAGTCCTTCCTCCAAAGATTTCTTAATTTCATAGAAGCAAACTAAGTGCTCATGGAGCAACTTCAAGTCTAAGGCCATTTGAAAAGCGAAATAGTATGAGATCAATAAAAACTAATGTAAATGAAAGAACAAATAGAGAAACTTACATCAATGAGGCTAGAATAGTCGTGATTCAATAACTGCTCAATTGAGCAATTCCACCTTCGAGCGTCCATACCCTTTCGAGGCATAACCATACATAGCAGATGTTAGCTGAGTTGCTGTGTCTCAAATAAGGATATTTCAGAGACATCAACCCTCTTAGTTAATGAGGAAGACAAAATAGTCTTTGAAAGTCTTAGTCGCTGTTCAGTTGACCAAGCTGGTCTTGCTGATGTCGGAGGCATAGGAGAAGAACTTGATTTTGGACGTATAGCCTCCTTTCTAGGTAGAGGAGCCAACTTAGTTTTTTGTCGATATGAAGCTTTGGACACCGGCTCAATAGCAAGGATGGGAAATGAAGAAATTCTTATTGAAATAGGTGCTGGAGAAGTTTGAGGAACCGAAGGAGCCGATCTTGAACTCACTGCATCTTTGCTTTTCTTTGCAACAGGTTTGTTGCCTAATTCCTGCTTCCTCTTCTATATTTCCATCATCCATTTTGGATCAAATTTTATTGCTACAATAAGAAAAAATTTCTACTAAAAAAAAAAGAAGAAGAAAAAGAGGAATATGACATCGGACTTATCTCGAGAAGAGATTGGCTGATGCCAGCATCATACAGAGATTGGTCATTCACCAGTTGACTAAGTTGGGTACCTTCATATCTAGAAGCTCCACAAAAACCTCCTCATCCTTCGAAATGACTTCACTCTTAGAATTCTATTTGAGTGCAGGCTTATGCCAGCTACAATTGAATCCTTAAGGTATACTAGAAGAAACAAAATAAATGATTTTTCCAATCATGGATAGATGAAGAAAGGCTTGGACTGAATTTATATTTTAGTTGAGGTGAAAGTACCATCAATCTTTTTATATGGATGTTTTTCAAGACAACCAGTGCCCTAAAGAGAAAAATCCTAAATTCTATATCGACAAAATTACAAAGAATGATGATTATTATTATGATCCTAATAGGATTTGGAGTTATTTGAGTTAGATGAAGCCTATAAAAATCTAAGACATTGCTAATAAAGGGATGAAGAGGAAATCAAAGTTCAGATCAGAGTGCCTCATTGTAAAATGCGACATTTTGTTCTGGAGGTTGAGTAACTCGACTATTCTGATCTGGTACTATCAACTAAAAATTTTTAAAAATTTGATATTTTTCACTAAGTTCAATAAGATCAGATTTTGTTATAATAGATTGCTCGGTACCAGGATCGAAGTAATCCAAAAGTCTTCGAATTGGAGATTTCGGATTATTTCGACTTGAGATACTGACCTCGGTGGTTATCCGAGGTGAAGTTGTCACCTCAAGCTCGATTTAAGGCTTGGTTGATTGAGGTACTCGATCATCCCGACTGTTCTTCTCCCTCATCTTGCCACCGCCAAAAGACATTTATAGAAAAGAAGGGTAAAGTGGAGGAATAAAGAAAGAAGGGAAAATGAGTAAAGCAGGAGAAAAAAATCCTAAAGTCCTGAAGGAAAAAGGAGAGAGGGACTGGAAACCTATTTAAGAAGTGGGGATGAGGACTTTCTTCTCTAGTTTATTGGTACTGAAGGCTGTTTCTCTGGTTTCGGTGATCCTAATAAGGTTCTCTTTTCCAGTTCCAATGGCATTAGCAATTACAAGGGTGAAAGAGCTCTTTGGAGGCAATCCGACGGTGCTTCTGCATAGTAAGTGGTAAAGTAACCAGCAAGGCAATGAGCTGATCTATATATTTATTAGCCAATGGCCCAGATTACCTTCAGCCATCGATAGATTAGCGACATTTGGTAATAATCCAGTGACTTTGAGAAAAAACTATTTAGCGCATCTATCCCAAGTTAGGCCATGTAGGCCTGATTCGTGTGATAGCTACAACAGCTGATAGTATGTTGACAAGTGGCAAGCAAGCATTTAATTATGATCTGGGTGTTAGCTCCTGGGTAATGATGACCTCCTAATTTTTGATCCCTCATAATTGCCGGAGGTTTCGATGAGTCATTTTCAAAATATGGCATGTCGCTTCATATCATTAAAAATTAATATTACCATAACTGCATTTATTTCTAACGACAGATGTCGGATATCATTGCTTGATTTACTTCCTACACTTGATGTGACAAATGCCACTTTAGATCTGAAAAGTGAGGGGTAACGTTTTGGTGCATCTAACCGACCTCTAACCATATGGCAGCATAAGAAGAGTTCAATATTTTACTGAACTACAAATAAGACACCATACCACATCAGTTAATCATCCAAGGACTACCAGCACTATTCTAAGTTAGGTCGGAGGATTACCAATCTAATGTTATGTTTGCCGATCTGCCAGTCAGCTCCTTTTAAGGGGACATTAATTTTACACCAATCTCTCTCTCAAGATCAAATAGGACTGAAACTAGGCTCAGGCTGATCTGATTTCGGGCTGGCCTTCAAATTAGGCCCAAAACAGTTCAGATTGGGCTCGAGCCTAATTATGGTTTCCATTTGTATTTCGAGTTAGGCTTGGATATATCTCTGGCCTCGTGCGGGCCCGAGCTCGAAGTCCAGCCGGAAGTTCAACCCAATATTTCCAAATCCCATGGTGCATAACATGCCATGCTATCCTTTGTATTTCACCAATTCCCAATTGAGTGCTATCCACCATGCCCTAATCGAGTTGCCTTCTCCCTATCTCTCTTGACCACCCCCAAGCCCCAGCCATCCCTAGAGATCTCGATGACTTGAGGTCGGTGAGGGGCTGGAGGAGGGAATGCTGCTCAAGGTAGAGATCACAGAGGGTGTGGGGTCAGTGGCATTGGAGAGGCAGTGAAAGGAGGTGGCGAGGATGGAGACCAGGTTGAGGGGATAGAGGAAGGGGTCAATGGGGGGGTCGATCTGGTTTGCGAAAGGGAGGCCATAGGGTAGAAGATTCTTGAAGACGAGGGAGGAGGAATGATGGTGGTGGTGGTGGTTCTGCTGGATGGATTTGGATTGGAGGGAGAAGGATGGCTAGAGGTGGTTCTTATCACCCTTGCCACTATTGGAGGAGGATGGGTTGAGGGTGTAAACTTGCATCCCTTTACACCCATTGATCAGCTTTAATCTATGAGTATTAGTCAGAAAATTGTTTTGCATTTTCACTCCTTCCCTCTCTCTCTACTATCCTCCTTTTTTCTTTTCTTTTTTTTCTTTATTTTTTTTCTTTCTCAGGGCTCCTGGAGAAGCATCTCCCTTCGGGCATACTCCTCGTGGCCTTCCGCACGATGGAGGTTGCCTCCAACCTTGAACACCTTCCTCTCTCTCTCTGCAATCTCGATCTCCTCCTTGCACTTCTGGATCGCTTCTCCCTCCTCGTCATGCCACAGTAACCGTCGGGTTCTCCCGTTGGCTCTGACGGTGCTCCAATGGTAGCCGGGTCCACCATCACAAAGGATCACATAGATGGGATGGAAGTTCAAGAGAAAGAGAGAGGAAGGGGAGAGAAATACAGAGAGAGGGAGGGGTCTGGACCAGGTCTTGGGCTCCGATTCAGGCTCGGGCTAGCCCAATTGGGTTCAGGCCAGGCTTGGGCTTGGGCTCAAGCCTTAAGTTCAAAATTTTTCAAGCCTCAGCCTGGCCTGAAGTCTGAAAATTTATTTCGGATCGGGCTCGGGTAGAGGTGTGGCCCAACTTGGCCCGACCTATTTTCAGCCCTAGGATCCGATGTACTACAGCCCAACTATGTTACAGCTATTCTTTACATGGGACAAGCTCGCCATAGCTGGTTATTTTGTTATAACAAACTCCTAATAAATTAAGTGGTTATTCGTAACTATCTAACAAATAAGATCCTCTGAATCAGATAGTTACTAACAGCCTAATGAGCTTCTCTATATAAAGAGGGGTAAGGGACTCTTTAAGGGATAAGTGATAATTCCAGAGTCAAAATTTCGCTGAACTCTCTCCAGTTCCTCCACTGAAAGAAATCAAAGTTCTCTCTACTCCAATCTACTCTCCTTGCTCTCTATTTTTTTTTTTACATTATCTGTTCTTAGGCTCCAACTGACTTAAGTATCGAAGGGTTCTAAATTGAAGGGTCTCTACTGATTTTAGAACTTCTTTTATAGGATCGTTAACAAACTTCGCCAACTTGATCCCTTACAAAACTTCAATTTGATTCTTGATCGACCTTGCCTTCTTTACTCCGGAGCCTCGCAGCAACACTTAGAAACCCACAAGCTTCAACAATAATCTATATTTGTCTCCAAATTCAACTCCTCATGACCTCACAACAGTGTCATTAACGAGACATACCACAATTACAAAATAGACACACCTAAGACAAACACCGGGTCTTGAGATTTATGGCATCTCATAAAATAAATGTAATCGCATGGTGATAACATAAGATCAATCAAAAAAAAAAAAGAATGACAATCATTAATAACAATATGAGCAATCCATTAAATAAGCATACCAAGCACCACAGGACTTGTTCAACTATGACAAGCCTTGCTCTACAAAAGCATACAAATCACAATGTGCCCTTTCCGATATATCAAGGAAAAAGGACATGTTCAACTGTGATAAGACTCATTACAAATCACAAAGTGCCCTCTCCGGTGTTTGTTGGCCTTGTGATTGCAGTGCGTCCAAGGAGGGGCCCCTCAAACAAAAGCAGGCAAAGAAAAAGACAAACCAAAAATGAAAACAGGTCGAAATGGATGCACGGGAAGTAACAATAAGAACAAGCGGCTTAAGGAAGTACCAGCAGCTATATAATGTATGTTTATGTAAGCCTTCATAATGTCTTACTAATATTTGTGGACCATTCTCTATGACTTCAGACCCCGCTAATTATCTCTCTCGCTGCAGTCAAATTTTTTACAATATCTCCTGTATGCATTCGTTCTTTGGGTAATCTGTTGGAACATTGTAGCCCAACGCTGATCACTGAAATTAAGCACTCTAGTATCTTGTATCGTTTAGACCTTTGTCGTATGTCACTGACAATTTCATACTCTTCCTTTCGTATCAATTGCGGATCTATGATGTTCATAATTTGGGTAGGAAAGGCCGTCTCAACAAAGTGATGAAGATCTAGGCTTTCATTAAAGATTTCATCAGTGGGTCTCTTTCCCGTAAACATCTCCAAGAGAAGTATTCCATAGCTGTACACATCTCCTCGAGTTGATATTTCGCTTCCCAAACCATACTCTGAGATTCATTTTCAAACAAGGTTACGTGTTTGTACAAACACTGACAAAAACATAACTAACGATAATGTTTCGATCGAAAAACAAACAAAGAAACGGAACATTTCTCCGTGCCACTGAAAGATTATATTAGACAGCATAAATTCAAATTATAAGGTGGAGATATGTTGTAATATATTCAATGAGCCAGGCTATTTAACGCACGAGTGGATGATATGAAGATATTTCAAAAATGATCAAACCGAAACTCAAGAACCGGGAGTCCACACAATAGAAGCTTAATATGAATGGGACAATCATGAGTTAAATAAGAGTTGCACATCGATTTTCAATTGCATACAATTTGCAAATGGAGAATGATGTATTAGATTCAAGTATGAATAATATATGTTCAACAATGGAATGCTGCTTATATTTCCTTGTACGTGTCAGCTTTCTGCCTGCCTTTAGCTGCTCACTATTAGTAGAAAGTAGAAAATGAAAGGAAGAAAAATTGTGTGTGGAATCTCACCTGGAGCAATATATCCAACTGATCCTTTAATTGCCACCAAGCTTGCAGATATGGAGAATGAGTTGGTAGATTCAGAGAGAAATTTTGCCTGCCCGAAGTCACTCACATGGGCAGTCATGTCATCATCCAGAAGAATGTTGCTCGGCTTGAGATCACAATGCACGATGGGCACTGGGCTGTGATGATGAAGATAATCCAGTGCAGAAGCCACATCAATGGCTATGCTCACTCTCTGTTCTAAATTCAAAATCCTCATCGAGAATTTCTCATTCACTTTTGGATGCAGCCATTGTTCCAAGCTTCCATTCTCCATAAGTTGAAGAACCAATGCTTTGAAATCATTACCTCTAAAATCAACACCAGAGCATGCAGTTATGATTTGACCAGGTTCCGATGACGGATGCTTCTGAAGGCCTCACATTCGGCTATGAAACTCCTTGAAGCCCCCTGCTGCTGAAGGTTCAGTATCTTTACAGCAACCATCTTTCATCATCCCAATCCATGACCCCTTTGTATACAGAACCAAAACTCCCAACACCAATCAGATTTGCTGAAGAAAACATATCAGTTGCTGTGACTAATTCGGCATAAGAGACTCTAACATGTTCTATTCTTATGGTAGCCATGGATAGACGTCTCTTTTTGTTCTTTCGACACCAGTAAAGTAATATGAAGAAGAGAATCAGAGTCACACCTATAACTCCACTAGCAACTATGATGATCACCACCAAGATAGCAACTTTGTGTTTTTCCCATGCGGTTTGGTAGAGGGGCAGGGTGGCAGGTGCAGTTCATGGTTTCCACCACAGATCCTTTGATTTCCAATAAGTGAAATTGCGCTTATGTTTGCAAAGACCCACCTTGCGGAACCTCACCCTCAAGGTTGTTGAAGGAGAGATTCAGAAACTGGAGTGAGTGAAACATTTGGAGATATTCTGGTATATGCCCGGATAGGATGTTGGTTGAGAGGTCCAGAAATTGAAGACCTTTTAGATTGCCCAATGATGTCGGATGACCCATTCGAAAAATTACCACTCATATCAAGGTATACAAGGACCACGCATTGGCCAATGCTATCAGGGATTTTACCATACAATCTATTGTCGGAAATATCGAGCACATTGACATTTATCAGGTTGCCAATTTCTGGAGGTAAGAACCCATGTAATGCATTGTGTGATAAGCTTAGGCCTTCGGATAGAGAAGACAGGCTAAGAATCTCTATGGGTATAGTGCCTGTAAGCTGATTCTGGGAGAGATCTAGCAACTGCAAGTTGCTGCAGTTCCAAGGTGGGCTGGAATACTTCCACTCAGTAGATTTCCTGCCAGAGCGAGCCTATTCAACTGACTAATGTTTCCCAGTGAAGGTGGAATTTGGCCGAAGAAATTGTTACGAGACATATTCAGTACATGCAGTGCATTAAGATTTCCAAGAGAGGCAGGAATATTACCTCTGAGAAGGTTTGAATCCATGGCAAGTTCAATCAGGTTTTTCAGGTTCCCTATTGTTGAAGGAAGGCTTCCAGATATCTGGTTACTGGAAAAACAAGGACCCGGATATCTGTGGAGAGGTTGGATATGGAATTGGGTAAGACACCGGTGAGGTTATTGTAAATGATATCTAGTACTTGTAATTTGCTGCAGTTGGTTAGAGCAGTGAGGAAGCTCCAATCATCAGCATCCCTGGCTACTAGTTGGTTTTTGAAAAGTAGTAGATATAACAGGTTCTTTAAGGTTCCAAGGTTACGAGGGATTTTTCCATGGAGATTGTTCACTTGGAATTCAATATCAACTAGTCCAGAGGCATTTGATAATGAAGAAGGGATAAGACCGGTGAACTGATTGCCGCACATGTAGAGCTGTTGGAGAAGAGGAAGAGTGCTACCTATGTCGGATGGGATGGTCCCACGGAGACTGTTAAACCCCACACGCAAAACACGGATGCTTGAGATATTGTAGATACAGGGGGGAATCACCCCTGATAACTGGTTTTGTGCTACACTGAGTGTAGCAAGAGAGTGCAGACGGCATAAGGAAGATGGAATGGCTCCTGACAGAGCGTTCCTTTCAAGAACAAAAAGGTGACAGAGGACAAGTTCCCTAGCCAAGGTGGGATGCCGCCTATAATACCATTATTCGACAAGTCGAAGCTGTCCAAAGAGGATAGGTTGGTGAAAGATGCTGGGATGCCTCCTGTAAGATTATTCGATTGGAGGATCAAGGCAATCAGTTGAGGAAGTGATCCTAACTCATGGGGCACTTGTCCGTTGAGAAGGTTCTTATGTAGGTCAAGTGTAATTAGCTGTCTGCAGTTTCCAAGACTGGATGGAATTTGTCCTTCCAGAGAATTCAGGCTTAGATTGAGATATCGCAGCCGATGCACAAGGCCAAGCTCTTGTGGAATGGATCCTTTGAGTTCGTTTTCTTGGAGACTCAGTCTGCGGAGGAATGTGAGGTTGGCTATGGATGGTGATATGGTGCCAGCTAGGCCAAGAGAGGGTAAGTCCAGAGCAATGACCCTCTCTGCAGGGTGCCGACTACCACATGTGACACCTTTCCACTGGCAAAAATGAAGGGACTTGTTGTCCCAGGAGGACAGAGCCCCACATGGATCATCATATATGTTGGACTTGAATGAAATGAGAGCTAAGCGGTCACTTAAGCTTTTGCTGTTATTCACCACCAAGGAGGTTGCAGTGCTGGGGATGGCAGGAGGTTGCAGTGCTGGGGATGAGAGAACAAAGGACACAAGAGTAGAAGAGTAGCACGTATGAGAGAGGACCACCAAGATGTCCTCGGTGAGTTGGAGAGACATCCCATGTGCACCATGAAGTTGAGAGGAAACAATGAACAAGATAGCCTGGTGGCAGCTTTGGATGACCTTCTAAGAGCATCCAGACTTTATAGTAGGATTTCTTGGCCGGTTGATATCTGGAGGAGGCTCCATTTGGTCGGACTTGGCTTGGGTGGTGGGTCTCTAGGAAAGCAACTGAGAAGGCAATGGAAAGGCGCAAGATATTTAGTCCCACGTCGCTTCAAGAAAGAAGCCGTGGTGCAAACTGTTCCACCTTTGCCTTAAGTGCACCGTGGAAAAGTCTTCAGACTAACCAATCATGGCAGACTGATTCTGCAGCATCAACGTCGGGTTGATTTGTTTGTTTTTTTTCGTTTTTTAGAAGTCACAAAGTTCACACGAATACAAATACAATCTGAAAAATCAAAAAAAAAATTAAAAAATTTTCGACAAAATAGATACATCAATACAACTACCTCCTCCAGAATGATCGGTGACATAACTAGCAACCCAGTCGGCTGCTATTAGTCATCCATGGAGATGCATCCCGCTAGCAAACACCAGATATCTCGATCCAACAGGTTGGAGGCTGCAACACCCCTACCTCTGAATCCAACCCACCACCATCGTCGAATCTCCTTCCACCACCAGCCAGTCAGCCCTGAGAACTAGCTTCCTAAAGGAGATGCCATTCGAGATGGCTCACAGCTCCGCCCTGAGAATGGTGGTCCCAAATAAATGGACCTCGCCTGCCACAATGAACATAGAGCCAGTGCCTTTGATCACAAATTTAGTGCCTCCACTGCTATTAGTCACGCTGCCATCAAAGTTGATCTTGAAAAAAGTCAGAGATAGAGGCTCCCAAGTGATATAAACCATATAGGGTGCTACAAATGTGGAGGGAGAGTTTTAGATATCCCGACTTCTCAAGATCAGCCAATTTCTGTTAGGTTATCCATTACAAATTTGTTAAGATATTTTGACCACCTTTCCATCGGAAACAATTATTCCAATAATTTAAAAATTATTGAAATTATGCTTCTAATGGAAGTTTCCATCAAAAACATTACTGGCAAATAATTTATTACAAAATCAGTCACAAATATTTTTTATATTTTTGAATTTGTTTAAAAAAATTCTGATGGATTTTTTGATGGAATTGTTCTGACAAATAATTCGTCAAAAACTATTGGAGATTTTGAGACATATCAATTATATTTTTGCTCCTTTTTGATGAAAATCTGTCAATGATCCATCAGAAATTTCTAACAAATCACGTCCGTTAGAAAATTCTATCAGTGAAGCCTTTATTCTAGGAGTGATCAACTATTTCGACAGCCTAAGATAAAGTCTCTCTCGAGCACGAACTTCATCGATTGCCATCTTACTTTAAAGAGACTTATGTTCCAAGCTAGCCAAATGTAGTAAGCAACATAAATAGCCCTGATGCTGATAGATCTCATAGCCTCAAACTCCATACTCCATCATAGAGCCTCTAGAAAGGCCTAGCCTAAATGCTTCCCAATGATTGCCATAGGAAGGAGGCTAGCTAGCGGCCATGCCTAGGCTACCCCGGATAGATGAACAAGACATACTCCATCGTTTCGTTCTCCAACCCACAACATGAATAAGTAGATGGGATATCTATCCCTCAGGCCCTCAATAGAGCTCTGGTAGGAAGCTGGGCCAAAGCAAGCTTTCAGATGACTAATCCTCGGATGGACTCTAAGCTAGCTTCCAAATCTAAGCACTATCTAACCACTTAACTGTCTCCTCTTATAAAAATCATATAGATCTTTGCTGCCAGCATGGATGATCTAATTGGGGAGAAGAAAGATTTTCTTTAATCCGCTCAACTTGGATCTTTTAAAGAAAGGGATAGAAGAAGAGGAGAATTTTTGAAAGTAGGGCTCAAGCTCCTTTTGTTTCTACTTTTTTTTCATTGATTAAACAATGAGGTTTTTATTCTTTATTATAATAATGAGGTCCATCTTTATAGAAATTAGGTCATATTTTGCTTCTAATTCTAAAGGGACTCTTTATTTGAAATAGATATGTCTAGTAAAAATAATTTGAAAAAAGATAAAATTTTCAGAAGGTAGATCTCAACTTGTACATCAACTCTGCTTTCTATTGTTAAGCCAAATTATTCTCAGATTGGATGCTATGTTTAGTTAAAGTTTTACTTGAAAGAGAAATTTTTGAATTGATTGGCTCGTTTCAGAGCCCAAATGAAGGAATTTTGCCTTGATTGTTAGGAGAGCCACCCCCTAGATGGGTGATAAAATCGGACATCGTATGACCAAGGTATGGCCTCTGGAAGTATGGCTTATGAATTGGCTTTCTGATATGATGGATCTTATTTTGGATCTTATCCAACCCTACCTATAATTACTTAAGTGGTCCATATCGAGTTTGAGGACCCTCTTGGGACACTAGATGTGCATAATGATCGCCAAACCCTAACATCCAGACCCTTAAGTAAGGGAATCATCCTAGATAGAATCTTTTGGCCAGCTGCCTATCAAAGAGCCAAGTCACCACCTGCTCATTCCAACTCCTCCTCTCTGGCTGGAGTAGGTCACAAACCATCAGAGTATCACCCACCTCTAAACTGATGAAGGTAGGCCAATGAGATAATAGAATATCGACCATCCACTGTTCCCAGATAACATCCATTGTCCACCCATCACCAACTTCCAAACTAACCTAAGCCATTATGTCAAGAAAGCAAGTGCAAATCTCCTTCCACATGAAGGAATTCCTCCGACAGACATGAACAACCACCTCCAAGGTCCCATGACTATATCTAGCCCACATCATTGTACTTTGTAGATTGTCCGCCTAAATCAGAAATCTCGCAGCATGCTTGGTAATCAAAGCCTTTCATCTGATCAACAAGGAATGAACATCTAACCCCCACTGACTTGCTGACAGACAACATCCCAAGCTAGAAGATACACCTCCACCTCTACTGTGTGAAACCTATAAAACATTCTGAAGAGTTGCTCGAGCTTCAAGAGAGAAGACCTTGTTATAATGGTATGAGATAGCATGTAGACTGGGATAGCACTAAGAACCGATCTCACTAGAGTGACTCTAGCCATCATCAAAAGAGCTCTGTACTGTTAGACCTCAAGGTAGGAACCCTTAGGTAGAGTAAAGACCCAACCTGCTTCGTGATGCCCAGAAGCTCCCGAATTGCCTACCTATGCTGAGTCCTGGTCTTCAGATTGAAGTAGATTGTAGACTTAATGAGATTCATCTAGAAGCTCTCGATGCCACATGGTATTCCTCTAGAATCCTTCTAATCGAGGACCACAACATCTTGGGCAGTAGTCTAGTCCATCAGAAGATAGTCATCTATAAAGAGCGAGTGCAAGATCAACTAAGTCCCTGGAGCCAACACATAGGGCTCTATGGCACGATGTAGGGTTGCTGCTCGCAAGACTCTGAAAAATGCATCAACACAAAAATGAATAGATAAGGAGATAAAGGCGACCTTAGCAATGGTTGACTATAGAGTGAAAGAAGTCTGTCAGAGTGCCATTGATCAAGATGGCGAAGGAAGGAGCATTTACGCACCCTCTAATCTAGCTACTTCAGCAACTATGAAATCCAAAGCTCTCCAAGGTTTGATAGGAAAAGTTCCAGCACACCTAATCATAAGCTCACTGTTGGGAAAGATCCCTCACGTGTGTGAAATATAGATCTCCCACCCAAGATCACTAACACTGATGATGATGTTGATACCACAATAAGAAAAAGAAGAGAGATATACAAAAATACAATCAAATATGTGGATCAGTCTAAACCTTATCTTTATGGGCATGCAAGCTTCACTATGAAAGAATGAATAAATACAAGAGGACATCACACCCTCTCAACTCTCATACATCAATCTCTTTCTCCCTCAGCAAGAAACTCTCAACCCTCCCTTATAAAGCTCTCAAAGAACTAACACTATAAGAAAATAGAATTTTAGCGATCGAAAAATCGATTGCTAAATAGCAAAAATCAGTTGCTAATTTTTTACGATCGATTTTGAGATCGATTCCTATCGATTGCAAAAATCCTGATTGTAAAGACTTTGTGATCGAGTTTTCGATCATAATATTTTGTGATCGAAAATAAAAAATTAATTAAAATTTTATGAATGATTTAGTGATCAAAAATAAAAATTATTTACTATTTTGCAACTAATTTATCAATAAAAAAATTAAACAAATTGATCGCTACTTTTTAAAAATATTTTTTATTTAAATAACCAATCATACCATCAATCAAATTATTTTTATAATATTTAATTTTAAAATTGACTATAAAATTGATCACTAAATTTATTAAAATTATTAAATTAAAATCGATCTCAAAATCAATTTTAATTTCTTTAAAATATTTTTTATTTAAAAAATTGATCTCAAGATTGTTTGTAATTTTTTTATAATATTTTATTTTAATATCAATTGCTAAATTTATTAAAATTATTAATAAAATTGGTATGAAAATTGATCTCAAAATCAATCATTAATATTTTAAATATTTTTG
>KE504779.1:57234-71826 GCA_000441515.1 Elaeis oleifera | reverse complement strand
TCATCTATTTTTGTAAGAAAATTTAATTTATTTATGAAATTAGATTTTTTAGAAGATGTTAGCACCATAAATTATCAAAAATATCTACAGTAAACATAAAAATATACTACTTATCATCAGGGATACATATCTGACTGCTCATTGATAGACAAACATGGGAGTTAAGCGAGGTCGCTCGATCTCATCTCCATCATATGTTGTGATCTGTCTGATCTGAGATCTATTTGGGATAGCCTCCTACAGTAATCAAAACTTCATCTTGTAATATTGCCTATCATCCTCCCGAATCTTTCATCTCCTACCTATTTTATCTATATCTGGAGCTCCACCCCGTTTTGAGCTCCCATTGGCTCCTAAAGCTCTATCTCGTGCTGAGCTCCCTGTCAAAAGATAATATCTTTCATACTTTTTTCTTCATCATAACCCTATTGCCATACAGAGTCTTGAGGATTTCATCATCAGCTCTCCTCTTGTAGCTACTTGAATCCAGTCTGTTCAGTGAAATTAGATTATTCTTGAAATTGGGTATGTATCGGACCTCATCCAATTTTTCGTTGTTCCATCATGAGTTTGTAAGCTGATAGTCTCAATGTCCTTGATCGCACAACTCGATCTATTTGATAAATGAATAGTATCCTCACTACTCTTTAGGGAGTCAAACAGCTCCTCTCTACAACAAATATGATGTGAACATGTAAAATCTAAAATTTACTATGAAAAAGAAGTAGATATCTCATTAGACACCAAAGAACATCATCACTTTTTCTATATTGCTACCTTGAACCGCTGCCACAGTAGCCCTCATCCAATCTCTAAGCTATGGATAATTTTTGATTTGATGCCCCAACTTATCATACTAATAACATTTGATCTTACTAAAGTCCTTCGACTTGGACCTAGACTGCCTACCTTGCGATCATCTTCTCCTTCATCCTCTACCACCACCTCCTCTAGTCAACAATATAGCTGAGTCACCATTTGAATTTGAAGCTCGATTCTCCTGTTTGAGAGCCTCATTCTGGTGAAGTACAAAATGACCTTATCCATCTTGATGGTGCTTTTTTTCATAAGAAGAGCAGTTACCAAAGACTCAAAAGAAGGAGGAAGCGATGAAAGTAAGATCAATACTCTGATCTTCTTCTCAACTTTCTTACTAATGCTGAGGAGATCAATGAGAATCTTCTAAAAATTACTGAGATGCTCCTGCTGTTGAGGATCTTCTCACCTAGATGGAGTCTAGAGATCAGCAACAATCTCCTTTTGGAAGAGTCTTGGTGCGAAAAATCATTGAAGATGTAAAAACTGGTGAACTGCAGCACTTTATGGCACCCTCTTAGAGTTGGAACCTACTCCACCTGGACGGCCACAAATCTTATGCCTGAAGATCAGATCTCCATGGCAACTAGTAGAAAGAACACCTCCATAACCCCTTCTTGGGCATGAAAATAGAGGGCAAACCATGCCTTGGGCGGCCACACCTTGGGCAGCAAGAAACTGGATGGCGCCACCCTCATCCAAACCCTAGGATGGCTAGGGCTTGAGGGAGGTGCCCCCCTTCCTCTAGATTCTCTTGAGAGGGGGTGGCTATACTAAAGAGAAGAGAGAGAGATTTTAGAGAGAAAAGCTCTATTGATTTTGTCTCTTTGATTAGGTTACCATACATGAGTTTATATATCTTAGGTTTTTCACATGTTTCCTAACATAACATGAACCCTAATAAATCCTAGCTCAAAAATTTTTCTGACTAACCTACATGAGATTGCACTCATTCAAGCCTATGTACACTCATGATTTGATCCAACCTCACCCCTATGGATCCAAACCCTATCCATACATAAATTAACCCCATTAAGATCCAAATCTCTGGATCTCAAGACCCGTGGAGGGCCAAACCTCCACCCTAGAATCAAACCAATCCTAGTCCTAGGATTCAAATCAGTCTTAGACTTATTGAGCCAACTCTATAGCTCAACTCCTGGCCTCCAAGGCTTGGGAGCACCGCATCTGTGCCTCCATCTGCATGCTCTGTCCCTCACTCATTCGAAACTAGTAGAACTACTTCCAGAGGAAGAAAGCGTTGGTGAGTAACTTCATCACATACATCTTCTTAAGCTTTGTCAACATCATCATTGAAATATTCACTAAGCATATGGATTATCACATCATCCGCTAAGTACAAGCAGATCGCACTCACCACCTACATTTGGAGCTGCCTCCAATTTTTTCCTCCATGGTAGTTGGTTCCCTTCGTACAAGAGAGCATCAATCAATTCTCGTTGGATGAGCATATCCTTCACTCTCACTTGCCATAGAGAGAAATTGCTCTTCCATCATATCAATTGATCTTTATCTTGATTGAGCCTATCTTCTCCATCTTCTTTAATCTCGATCAACACCACCATAATCTGGACAACTGTATACTTTGATACAACTTGTTGGGAAGGATCTCTCATATGTGTGGAATATGGATCCTCCACCCAAGGTCGTTAACACTGATGACGATGTCAATACCACAATAGAAAGGAAGAAAAGAGATATACAAAATACAATCAAATTTGTGGATCAGCCCAAGACTTATCTCCATAGGACATGTAAGTTTATTATAAAAAAAATAAATATAAGAGGAGATCATACCCTCTCAATACTTATACATCAATCTCTCTCTTTCAACAAGAAGCTCTCAACCTTACTTTACAAGGCTCTCAAAGAATCCAAAAAGACCCTCCTACCAGCTACGCTCACTGATTTTTCATGGGTGCTCAGTGTTTCACACCGTCTGATCCTTATAAAGTCTTAGGACCATATCAATTATGCGTACATGAGTCCTGTTGGGACTCTATCTTCTTTTCATATCAAAATAGTATCCAAAACGAGTCCCAAACGTATCCAAAACCCTTATAGACTGCACGTAGACCACCACACAATTATCCCGCATGAACTAGGCTGTGGACTGGATCCTCTTCATGTGCGCCATATGTCGCACACTCATTCGTGCATGCGTGAGCCATGTGAAATCACCCCTGGACTACGATGGTCCACAGCTTATGCATGGACCACGATTTCTCTTGTGGACTGTGTGAAGCGGGCTCACATGCCTGCGGGCCTATGCACTACAGGTCATGTGCACCAGCGGGTCGCATGCTTATGCGCTTCTCCTCTTAGGCCTCGCATGCTGGGCTTCTTTGTTGTGGGCTTTTCTATCTTGGACTATTGTGAATCAAATTCGAGACGTCAAACCCAACACACTCTATGTCAAGCTTGATGCCATGAGACACCAATGAGTTAGGGCTCTGTAAAGGTCATGCATAAACTCATGCACAATCAGCATGTTGTTGGAGATGCTGTGCCCCACGATGAAGGCACCCTATTCAAGGCTGATCAACTGAGGAAGAATAGACTTCATTTTGCAAATTTTGTACATGGTGGTATATAGACTGATCGACCTAAAGTGACTTGATTTCTATGCAATCTGTCTCTTCGGAAGCAAAGCAATTAAAGTCTTCTTCTAAGCCACTAGCATAAATCCTATAGCAAAAAATAGCTAAATGGCCTCCATCACCTCATCGCAGACAATAGCCCAATAATGCCTAAAGAATAGTGGAGGGAACCCATCAGGATCAAGGGGCTTTATCCTCTGCTGAAGCCCATACTACCCCCCCGATCTCCTCTCTAGACGCAGGATTGATCAGGGCTAAATTCTTCTCATCTGACACCTGGCTAATAGGAGGGCTCAAGAATGGCCCTAACCCCAAGGTTCATGGATCACCTCTATCTGAAAAAGCTGAAAATCTTCTACTTGGCCCCATTCTCATTGCCAATCAACTATCCTCTGCTACTCCTCTGCATCCGATTCGATTTCTTTGCCTTCTAATGATAGTAGCCTGATGAAAGAATCTGGTACTTCTATCTCCCTTCTTTAACTACTAGATCTCAAATTTCTACTACCAGAACGACTCCTGATGCCTCAATAAGGAATGATGAAGGGAAAGACTAACCCAAAGACTGCTCAAGTCATCCGTTGAGAGGACCCCATCTCTGCCCTCCCTTATCTACAACTTAGTGATTGAGGCCTCAACCTCCTCCACCCTTCTGAAGATGTCCCCAATCTCTATCCGATTCCACCTCGACTGCCTATGCCTCATCAACTCTAATCTATGGGTGATCCGGTACATGGCATCACCATGCACTGATAGCCTCCATACCTCCCGCAAAATATACCATGAGCGAGGTAGGATAACCAAATTTTTAATCAGAATGGGCTCTAATGAGAGAAATCTGAGTTGATAGAGAGTAGCACTAGATGGCGATCGGAGGTGATCATTGAAAGGTGATGAATTTGATAGCTAAAGATCCATTGGAGCCAGCTACCTGTGGCAAAGGCCCTATTGATGTGCTCTCATACCTTGGCTCTACCCCTGACGATTATTGCACTAAGTAAATCTAGGGCCCAAGAATCCAAAATCAAATAGTCCATTCCTAAAGGTAAACTCCCAAAACTCCTTGGATTCAATGCTATCCAAAAAGGTCCTACACCCTCTCTTCTTTTAAGGGCCATTAATACAATTGAAATCTCTTGCAACTAGGAGGGCAAACCCTAATCAACTAGCCTGCAGACCTCCTCCCATAGCACCCTCCTTTGTCCGTAGTCGGTGCTAACGTAGACACTAGATAAAATTGAAAAGTTTTATTTATTCCAAAATGATCACTACAACCTATCGGTACAATTATGAAACATATCAATATTGGTAACCCTGATCCTCCATACAATAATAATCCCCCCCAAGGCTGCAAGACTTGATTGTGTAGAATCCTGATAATGTTGGGAACCAATGCTGTGCTCGCTCAAGGCTCCTCTCCATCAATCGTACGTGTCTCAAGCAAAACGCACAACTCCCGCCATTGCTAGTACATCAACCTCCTGTAAGTGGAGGCAAATGAGGGCTTCCCAATCCCCTGCACATTCCACACTAGGATCTTCATAGGTGGGGATCACCATCAGTGGATGCCACCCCGATCCCACTAACCTGGCCTTGTGAGTCCACCTTGCTCCTTATAAGCTTAGCTTTAGAAGGCCCCTCACCAGCTGCCCTCAAAGCAACCCTTATTTGGGCCACCACCACACCATGCCTCTCTCTCTCCAAATAGGCTAGCCCAATACCCATCTTGCCATGTTCATTATTGCATCAGTGGAGGTTGTTCCCTTTCCCAATGAAACTGAGGGCTCAATGGAATGCCTCGGGTCGGAAGGAAGGGCCGACGCCCTACCTCCAAAGAGAGTTTCCACCTCCCTTACTGTCAGGCACCGGCAAGCCATCCATCATCTTTATCCTCATTGCCATAAAGGCAAGGTCTGGGGACTTCACCTCCAAATCCCCATTGACAGGACACCTATAGCCCTCCTACCAAATCGAGGCCGTCTCTTGACCATTGCCGTCATCGGAGCACCATCCTGTCCATCAGACCCCGATGTCGATGCCACCCACCCTTTGCCATCCTTCACCTCCATAGAACTGCCATGGTCATATCGAAGAGGAGGCCCAACATCCACAACTTGGGGAGAATGGATGGGCTGGGTCCATCTTCTATCGCCAGGCAGAATGCAGCCTCATGGTCTGAGTCCGAGCTAAGCGCTAATTTACATCAGAGTAATTTTTGTATACTACACTCGGTATAGAAAAAATACACCATTTCACCTAATTGAGCCACGTAGCCCCCACTTTTCAGTGCGCATTTAATGTCGCAGGTTTATTTTTTCAGTTGAAATTTGAATGATGAAATATCCCACTTTTTTTGAAAAAATTATAATATTTCGTGATCATATTATGACATGCTGTAGTCAAATTATGATTTTCTACACAGAATCATAAGGAAGGGATGGGCATTTTTATCATTTAAAATTTTTATAAATTTTCAATGACGAAAGTGCCCTTCTCTCTTTATGACTTTTGAAGAAAAATTATGACATCCTGTGTGTGTAGGAAGTCATAATTTGACCATAGGATGTCATAATATGACTACAAGATGCCATAATTTTTTTAGAAGAGGAGGGATATTTTTGTCATTCAAAATTTCAAACAAAAAAGTAGAACTGGAGGCATTAAATGTGCTATTAAATATACGTTGAAAAGTGATGGCTACGTACTTAAATATGATTGGATGGTGCACTCCACATCAATTTATTGGATCGCACGTGGTGCACAAAGACTTCTCATTCACACCCAGGCCTTTCCCTTACCTAGGATCCAACCTACTTGAGGTGGGCCAAGCCGGAGCTCACCTCCACCATAGATAGGTTCGAGATCACTAGGCCTCCACTTGACCCAGGTCCATATCCACTTGAGCCAGTCTCGAGTCAACTAGCACTGATAAAGGTGACTCGAACTGAGATGGTGATCGCCACTCACCGACATCCTTGATTCATGCCAGTCGGATTATGGATCCAATGATCACTAGTGAGCCACCTTAGAAGGCTTCTACCACCCTTCTAAATTTGGGGGACAACCTGGCAGACTCTATTGCCATGGAGGTGAGTCCGCTCAACTCAATTTAGGAACCAATGCAGTGGGTCATGACTCATTGTTCTTCTTCCCTTCAATCCGCCAGCTACAACCCTAGGTCAGAGCTTGGATGTCACCACTCAAGGGCCCACCTGGGGGTGAGCCACAATCGCCCGTCCCTCACCATTGCTCGATGGCGTTGGCTCCACACTCTAGCTGAAAAGAGACCTCCATCGATACTGGATTAAATCCACAATATTTTCCAGCTGGAGAGAGCTATTGGCCACGATAGACGGCAGGTGTCATTAGAATGGCCAATCTGTCCATAATAGAAACACACTGCTAGGAGGTTCTCATAGACAAATGGCTACTAAAAAATTCGGCTCTTCCTCTTGATGGAAACTTTGAGCTTCAATGGCTCCCATAAGTCGATCTCTGCTTTAAGCCCGATGAACCCTATTTTTGGAGCTCGTCAGTGAAGTTGTCGATGACAACCAGCTCCCTAGCCTCCTCCATAATGCCTAAGAATCTCCTTGTACTCCAAAACTCAATCAGGAGAGAAGAAAGATGCAGCCAAACCGTCGTTCTTTTGACGACACTAGTCCCTGACACAAAATCTGGCACTGACGGCTCAACGGCAAGGTGCTGATCGGTGACAATTTAGGAGCCTTCGTTAAGGATTGTATCTCCTCCTCTTTTGATTTGAATCACAAGAGCAAATGATCTTCAAGCAATAAGAATGCCTCAACATCCCCTTACAACCTCCTCTTTTCCTTAAAATCTTTTGAGAGCTAGTCAATCGGAGCTCATTGACTGAGGCTCTGGGCCAGCATCACCACCTTCTCCCATTTCCCCTGAGGTTCCTCCATTTTGTCTTGAAGAAATTCTAAGACCTTCATGAAATAGCATTGAAGTTGCCTAATCTCGACTGACAAGATCTTGTGTGTCATCCATACTGCTTGCTGTGATAGGCTCTAAGCTACCTTTACCAATGTTCGACCCCTCTCGCTAATGGCCATTGATGCCTGACTTTTGTCACTCCTAGGCCCTTTTTGACTATCCATCCTCCATGCAAAAACCAACTTGCTCGACAAAAAGCTACAAAGAGCCCAGAAATCAGGATGATCAGGTTGACATGTATTTGTTGGCCAATTTGCGGCACCCAGAACAAACGTGTAGAAGCTTTTTTTTTGCTTGTTCCCTCGGTAAACAAGACTTGGTACTTTGAATTCTCTTCTAATACTCATCATGTGAAAATTCTTGGACTACTTTTTGCAAATGGCAGTGTAGCATGAGTGCAAATCTCTGTTGCCTGAGAGGTGAAGGGATGTTATGTTAGAAAATCAGATAGACTAGCATACATAGATTTCAAAATATTTTGAAACAGTAACGGAATAGATCTAGGTTAAACTCTTTAACCTCACATGCTACAGATCTAATCTACATCTATCTGAGCCCAGGATCTAAGTTGTGCATATAATCTGAAAATAATTTAAATTGAGATCAGATCTCAATACCTTGTGTGGGTTGAAATACACTACAATCAATAATCCTGAATCTGAAGGTTCTTGAGCCGGACACATGTCCTTCCTCTACAGATATCCATTAGGATCAACTTTGAACCTTTTTTCTCATTGCAGATCCTTCTTCTCTAAGTAGAATCTCAGTCTTTGAATCTTTGATCAATCTTTGATCTTTGACTACGAACTCAATACTTGAACCGCAGCCTTTCTCCTCGTTCTTGATGTAGTATCAATCACCCTCTTCACCTTCGGTGTGTGGAAGATGGGACACCCAAACTTTGGGCATTGAAAAGAGAGGAAGAAGAGATGGTGTGGAGAAGGAGAGAGGAGTTTTGAAATCATAAAAATTCAATTAATTAAAATTTTAGGAGATCATCTCCTTAAATAGGCTTTTTCTTGATTCCAAATCATCATCCAATTAGGCTAAAAAAGTTAGTCCTTATCTCATAAGGTTTCTTGTCTTTTAATCTGATTTTTTTCTCAAAAAAATCAGACCCAATAAAAAAAGCCCTTGTCTTAAATATCAAGTAGACATGGCACCCTCATCTTATAAGGCAAGATGAAGGGGCCACTTGATCTTTAAGGCAAGTAGTTGGGGCGCCAACTCTTGTGCCCCTTAGGGTTTAAGTGCACAAAAAAAGGGCATAGCCCCTCTTTCTCTCTCCTTCCACACCCAAACAAAGAGGGGTGGGCCCCTCTTCTTTCATCTGCCCACTCCAAAGATATGCGCCCCTTGGTCTTTCCAAAAAGAGAGGCATGCACCTCCTCTCTCTTTCCAATTAATCCTCGTCACAAAAAAAAATCAAAGGAGAAATAAGGAGATTTATTTGCCAACTATTTGACTAGATCCAATCCTTTTGGGCCCTCAAATAGATGTCCCTTTAAACTCAAATCAAAATAGATTTAGATTAGGTTCAAGACTATGGACTTGATCCAATCCTTATCTAATAAGAAATTGAAGTCCAGAGAAGAATTGAGTTTAACCATGTGTTAGCATGGTTCTCTTAAACCTTATAGAATTTCACTAAATTCTAATCCAATTAGAATTTCACAAGTCCAATTGGTTAATTCAAGATTAAATCCCTTAATGAGTGACCTCATAGATTTCATTCTATTTGGTAGTGAGATATATATTGTGATCTCTATCATAATATCATCAAAACTTCTTTCGATGGATTTGAATAATTTCAGTTCTACCCTTCAAGGGTCATCGATCATCAAGATGATGTACGATAAGTCCCACAATCCATCAGTGACACCTAACAGTATGTAGTGGTAACCTAGTAGAATTGAAGTGTGAATCCGTAGGTATAGTTATCGTATGATTCAGTCTTTCTATCATGAGCTCCGACTTGATGGGGTCATGAAGAACTCGTCAGACTCCATCGTCAGTCATATGCTAGATTGACTCGATTTGAGTTTATTTATGAATTTTGTAGAAACTCTTTTCAATATTCACAATTATTTGTTCAAAAGTTTTTGAATTCAGTCTCACAAATCGTATAGGATTTCTTCTTTTTTACCAAGATCGATAGATTTCATTTAGGTGCATCCTCCTCCTAGCAGTGAATCAAAACCTACTGTAGCCAACATACACAACAAGGATCTGAATGGCTAGGGACTAAGAAAATATCCAGTTAAACTCAATAGCCTCACTGTGAATAGCTGATGACACTACAGGTCAAAGGACCATTCATACTACTGTAGCATCAAGACAACCACTGACGAGTGAGTAGACATCAAAATGATCTCTCGTGTTGGTCACGTTTAGTGCAAGTTATTCTTTAACAACTATCCGTACTCTCACCCCAGTGTCCCTACACTGCAGACTCGAGAATCATCTGTCCATAAGAGAGGTGAATAGTGCACCGATCTTAAATAATAGATCACTATTCTTCATGACAATCCTTTGATCGAGAGTATTTAAAAATTAACCACTAATAATGTATGTCTCAAATTCTCAACACTTATGAGAATATACAAAATCATCTTTGTTAGTTTTTAGAATAAATCATGGACACATAAACATGATTGAAATAAAAGCTCTTTATTAATTAAAATATTACAAGTATAAATTAAACCCTGAATTATAAAATATGTCAGCTAATAATTGATTTCTAGGACACTCATCTAACAAACTCCCACCTGATCTAAAGCTAATTGGCCATATATCTAAGACCCATCTTTTCAAGATGAGCTTCGATCTTCTGCTAGTTGAGAGGCTTGGTCAGTCGGTCTGCCACATTATGCATGGAGTCAACTCTCTGCACCTCGATAAATTTTTTCTCGAGGTATTCATGTATGATATAGAACCACCACTCTATATGCTTTGACTTCTGATGAGATCTAAGCTCCTTAGCAAAGGTTATGATATCGTTGTTATCGTAGTGCAGTGCAATGGCATCTGATGGCATCATACTCAGCTCCACAACGAACTTCTTGAGCCCAAAAGCTTCCTTAGTAGTTTCAGAGGCGGCGATGTACTCGGCTTTAATAGTCGAATATGCAATGATCGGCTGCTTGAAACTCTTCTAGCTAACCGCACCACTATTACACAAGAAATACATTTCGATGTAGATCTTCTATTATCAACATCAGTCATGAAGTCTGAATCGGTGTATCTCTCAACTTTTAGTTTTGATCCTCTACCAAAGATCAACAACAAATCTTTAGTCCTTCTCAAGTACTTAAGAATATTTTTCACAGCAATCCAGTATTCTTCATTTGGATTCATCTAATATGTGCTCATGACACTTACGACAAGGGCTACATCAGGTCGTGTACATAATATGGTATACATGAAGCTCCCTATTGTCGAAGCATAAGAGATTTTGTTCACGTGCTGGATCTCCTCAGGTGTGTCAGGACACATCTTCTTGGAGAGATGAATGTCATGCTTAAGAGGTAAGAGATCCCTCTTGGAGTTTTTCATGCTAAACCTCTTCAGCACCTCCTCTATGTATATTTGTGGTATGAGTCCTATCATTTTTTTAGATCTATCCCTATAGATTTTATACCAAGAATGTAAGAAGCTTCTCCTAGATCTTTTATGGTAATTTTTTTTTGACAACCATACTTTGATCGATGTCAGCATGAAATATCATTTTCAATTAGGAGGATGTCATCCACATACAGATGAGGAATGTGACAGTGCTCCCACTGATCTTTTATACACAACAGCTCCTCATTTTAATGAAATCAAATATTCTGATTACATTATTAAAGCGAGTATTCCAACTCAGAAATGCTTGTTTGAGTCCATATATGGACCTTTGCAGCTTGCAGACCTTATGATCACTATCACTAGATGTGAAATTCAAAAGCTGTTTCATATAGATATCTTCTTCAAGATATCCATTTAGGAAGGTAGTTTTCACATCCATTTACCAAATTTCATAATCATAAAAGCTACAATCAAGTAGAGTGCAGATGGATTTCGGCATGACCACGGGCGAAAAGATTTCATGATAGTTAATACCTTCGTGTTGACTATAATCTTTCACGATCAACCTTACCTTATAGGTTTCTACCTTACCATCTGATCTAATTTTTTTTTTATAAATTTATTTACACCCAATAGGTATAATATCTTCAGATGGATCTACTAAGGTTCAAACTTGGTTGGAACGTATGGAGTCAATTTCTGACTTCATCGCTTCCATCCATTTTTCGGAGTCAACATCTAATATTACCTCATCGTAGGTCTTGGGATCATTCCTAATGTCTCTATCTTCCACAAGAAATACTTCATTTAGATATTTTGTAAGAATACCTAAGTATCTTTCAGAAGGATGGAAGATCCTACTTGATCTACGAGGTGGAGGAGGTACCACATCTACTGGCTCATTATTGGATTCAAGTTTTTGGACTGGATGCTTTTCAAAGCCTTTCTCTTCGAGCTCAATCCTCCTCCCACTGCCTCTATTTTGGATAAATTCTTTTTCTAGAAGATGGTATGATGGGTGACAATCACATTATGATCCTCAAAAAAATAGAAGTAGTATCCCATGATTTTTCAAGATATCTTATAAAGCGAGCCTTAAAAGATATAGCCTCTATCTTATTCGTCTGTTGTTGCTTGACATAGGCCAGACATATCTAAATTTTGAGATATCCAAGAGTCGACTTCTTACCATGCCATAACTCATATGGAGTGGTAGGAATAGATTTAGAAAAAATCTGGATCAAAAGATGAATTACAAAAAGTAGTGCATATTCTCAAAAAAGATAGAAAGATCTGTAAAGCTCATCATGGACTGGATCATATCTAATAGGATCCGATTCCTTCTTTCGGATACCTCATTGAGCTCAAACATCCCTAGAGGTGTCCACTATGAGATTATGCCATTATCCTTAAGATAGGTCCAAAATTTTCACTAAATATTTTCTTCTCGATCTGATCGAAGAACCTTTATAGATTTTTTGATTTGTATTTTTACTTCATGTCTGAACTCTATGAATTTTTTCAAAGCTTCAGATTTATGATGTATCAAATACACAAACCCATATCATGAATAATCATCAGTAAAAGTTATAAAGCAGACATAGCCACTCCTGGCTTGTACATTGAATAGACTGCATACGTCAGTGTATACCAGGGCTAACATCTTAGTGGCCCTTTCTTCTTATCCAATAAAGGGTAGCTTGGTCATTTGTTCTTGAAGATATGATCACAAATCGGATAAGACTCGAAAGTCAATGATCCGAGAAGATCATCTTTCTTCAGTTTGTTGAGTCTGTCTTCTCCTATATGACCTAACCTAAGGTGCCATAGATATTTTTGGCTAATCCTATCTCTATATCTCTTAAACTCTACGGCATTCACAATTTTTTCGTTAATATGAACACTCACATCCATATGCAAATGATAAAAACCATCAATCAAGAAAGCACGTATAATAATTTTATTTCAAAATAATTATACGTATATCTTTATTGAAATGAAAATTATAGTTATCCTATGCCAGCACAGATATAGAAATTAAATTTCTACTGACTACAGGTATATAATAGCAATCTTTCAAAATTAAACTAATTTCTAATGATAATCGTAGAGGGTAGGTCTCGATGGCTATAGCAGTAATCCTTGCTCCATTATCGATCCAAAGAGTGATCTCACCTTCTCTCAGCCCTATAAGTTCTTCAAGATCCTGTATAGAAGTGCACAATAAGCACTTGAATTAGAATCTAGAACCCAACTAGAAGAAAAAAATTATTAGATTAGTTCAATTATGAGCAAGTCAGACGTACCTTCAGAAGGCCCATCCTTCTTCCTGTTCTTCATAGTCGCCAGGTAGGCCGGATAGTTCCTTCTTCAGTGGCCTTCGATATTACCATGAAAATATTTTTCTTCGTCATCATCCTTCTTCGAAACTTGCTTCTTAGGCTTGGTCTCATTCTTTTACTTCTTTACAGACATCTTTTTTTCTTGAAAGAAGACTTTCTTTTAGAGAAAGCCTGCTCTACAGTCAGAACCGTATCCCTTGAATCATTCAAGATGCCCTCAGCTGTTATCAGCATATTCAGTAATTCAGATAAAGTACTATCAATCTTATTTATATGGTAGTTCATAATAAACTATTCATACGAATCAAGAAGAGATTAGAAGATTAAATCCACCTATAATTCCTTATCCATGTTCATCTCGAGCTTCTGAAGCTCTTTGATGTCCTTGATTATTGTCAAACAATGACCATTGACAGACTGTCCATCACGTATTTTACTTTAAATAGTTTCTGAGAGATCTCAAAGTGAGCTGTGCGACTCTGCTTACCATACAACTCTTGCAAATGAGTCAGTATCTCTTTGGCAGTCCTCATGTATTCATGCTGTCGCTGATGATCATTAGACATGGACACTAGAATGTAACACTTTGCCTTATTGTTCTCATCCACCATTTTTCAATTACGGCTCGTTGATCAGGGGATAGACGAGCTGGTAACACAAGTGCATCCTGATCTAAGATATGGATTAGTTTCTCAAAACTGAGAACGATTCTTAAATTTCGGAGCCAGTCTTTGTAGTTCATTCCGATTAACCTATTTGTGTCAAGAATATGAGCTAAATGGTTGGCACTCGATATGGTTATCTACAAAGAGAACAATTTCTAGTTAGATATTTATACTTATCAAATATTATTTAAAATTTAAAATAAACAAGGCTTTCATTATTTCTCGAATCTTCCATACTCCTTGGATGGAGAAACGAAACTTATATGCAATCGATTTTAATAGGTACTGCTGTCCCACTAATCCATATGCACCTCACCTAACAGTTATTGGTAAGCATAGACCAAAGAGTGGATAATACCTTATCCATTGCTTCACTAAGCAAGATACAGTGGGTTTGATTTCTAAGTCTGTGGCCTCACCTAATAGTTATTAGCACATTTCTTAATTTAGTCAGATCCATCATTCACCAATAGATGCTAAGCCATCATTGGGATCCTCACATAATAGTTATTGGGTCCAATCCTATCTCTTTATCGGGATATCAAATATCAATAGAGTGGTTGTTTCTTTCGATGCAATCGAACTACTATAACCAGTCGAGAATGATCAATGTTAGAAAGG
>KE504779.1:46614-57023 GCA_000441515.1 Elaeis oleifera | reverse complement strand
CTTTCAATATAGGGGATAAACTCTATATCAGGACAACCTTATACCAATCCGATGTGAATATTTAATCATTCTCATTTCAGATCTAACATGAATAAAGACATATTATATACATCAATTTTAGTTTAGAAGATTGATTTAAATATTTTAAAAATAATTTTTAAAATTGATCAATCTTATGCTAAGATAATCTTTTCAATATAGAGGATAAATCCTATATCAGGACGACCTTATATCAGCATAACATCAATATTAAATCATCTAAACTTTTAGATCTAATATGAAAAATCAGATTATATATATCTTAAAGAACCAGTGGCTCTGATACCACTGTTAGAAAATCGGGTAGACTAGCATGCATAGATTTTAAAATATTTTGAAACAGCAACGAAAACAGATCTAGGTTAAACCCTTTAACTTCACATGCTATAGATCTAATCTATATCTATCTGAGCTTTGGATCTAAGATATGCATATAATCTAAAATTAAAATTAAATTGAGATCGGATCTCAATACTTTGTATGGGTTGAAATACATCGCAACCGATGATCCTGAATCTGAAGGTTCTTGAGCCACATACGTGTCCGACCTTTATAGGTATCCATTGAGATCAATTTTGAATCTTTCTTTTCATTGTAGATTATTCTTCTCCAAATAGGATCTCAATCGTTTGAACCTTTGATCAACATTTGATATTTGACCACGAACTTAACACTTGAGTAGTAGCCTTTCTTCACGTTCTTGATGTAGAATCAATCATCCTCTTTAACTTGGGTGTGTGGAAGATCGGATGCCCAACCTTTGGGCATTGGAAAGAGAGAAAGAAGAGATGGCGTGGAGAAGGAGAGAGGAGATCTGAAATCACAAAAATTTAATTAATTAAAATCTTAGGAGACCATCTCCTTAAATAGGCCCTTCTTTGATTCCAAATCATCATCCAATCAGGCTAAAAATGTTAGTCTTTATCTCATAAGGTATCTTGCCTTTTAATTTGATTTTTTTTTTAAAAATAAGATCTAATTAAAAGACCCTTACCTCAAATGTCAAGTAGATGTGGCGCCCTCATCTTATAAGGCAAGATGAGGGGTGCCACTTGATCTTTAAGACAGGTAGTTGGGGCGCCAACTCTTGGTGCCCCCTTAGGGTTTTAAGTGCACAAGAGAGGGGCGTAGCCCCTCTCTCTCTCTCCTTTCATGCCTAAATAAAGAGGAGTGGGCCCCTCTTTCTTCATCCATCCACTCCAAGGGTATGCACCTCTTGGTCTTTCCAAAAAAAGGCATGAGCCTCCTCTCACTTTCTAATTAATCCTCACCACAAAAAAAAAGAGAGAAATAAGGAGATTTATTTGCCAACTAATTGGCTAGATCCAATCTTTTTGGACCCTCAAATAGGTGCCTCACTTAATCCAAATCAAAATAGATTTAGATTAGGTTTAAGGCTATGGACTTGATCCAATCCTTATCTAATAAGAAATCGAAGTTTAGAGAAGAATTGTGTTTAACTATGTGCTAGCATGATTCTCTTAAATTCAATAGGATTTCACTAAATCCTAATCTAATTAGAACTTTACAAGTCTAATTGGTTAATTCAAGATTAAATCTCTTAATGTATGATCTCATAGGTTTCATTCTAGTTGGTAATAAGATATATATTGTGATTTTCATTACAATATCATCGAAACTCTTTTCAATGGGTTGGAACAATTCTAACCATATCTTTCGAGGGTCATCTATCAACAAGATGACATCCGATTGGTCCCACAATCCATCAGTGACACCTAATAGTATGTAGTGGCAACTCAATAGAATGAAAGTGTGAATCTTTATGTGCAATTATCGTATGATTCAGTCTTTATATCGTGGGTTTCGATTTGACGGAGGTCATGGAGAACTCACTAGATCTCATCATCAGTCATATGCTAAATTGGTTCGACTGGACTTCATTTATGAATCTCGTAGAAATTCTTTTCAGTATTTATACTTGCTTTGGTCAAAGACTTTCTGAACTCAGTCTCGTAAATTGCATAGGACTTCTCCTTTCTATCAAAGTCGATAGATTCTATCTAAGTGCATCTTACTCCTAATAGCAAACCTGAACCTATTGTAGCCAATATATACAGCAAAAATTTGAATAGCTAGGGACCAAGAGAATATGCAGTCAAAATCGGTAGTCTCGCTGTGAATAACCGATGACACCGTAGGTCAAAGGACCACTCACACCATTACAGCATCGAGACAACCATTGACGAGTGAGTAGACATCCAAGTGGTCTCTCATGTTAGTCATGCTCAATACAAGTTGTTCTCTAACAACCACCCGCACTCTTACTCCAGTGTCCCTATACTACAAACCTGAGACTTATCTGCCCATAAGAGAGGTGAACAATGCACCGATCTTAAATGGATTGATCACTGTCCTTTGTGACAATCTTTTGATCGGGAGTATTTAGAAACTAACCACTAATAATATGTCTCAAATTCTCAACACCTTTGAGAATATACAAATCATCTTTGTTAGTTTTAGAATAAATCATAGACACATAAACATGATTGAAATTAATTTTTTTATTAATATAAAATATTATAAGTATAAAATTAAGTTCTAAAATTATAAAATGTGTCAGCTAATAATTGACTTCCAGGATACTCATCTAGCATGTTAATCTTTTTGATTAAGATATATATGCATATCTTACATGGAAGACCTCGTAGCAGAAAAGATAAAAAGACAAACTAACAAGTGGACAATGATACAGATGTGGACCGGACTACAACTCAGATGTGGACCTCATGTGCGGTGTTTTCTACATGCTTATACATATTTTATATATATGCATACAGTGCCCTCGTATTAACCCTGCCTGCACTTTTTAATCATTAAGAAAGATTAGGCGAAGCCTGATTATTTTATTAAGCCTAATAACCTTCGTTAATTGCACTTTCTCATCCAAGACATGCTTGTGTCTTGTTCTTGTTCTCTGCATAGTTCAAGGATTAAAACATTAGGAGCATCACAACAAGAATTTTGAAATAAGTGTCTAGCCAAGAAATCTTCATTCAAGACAAAAATACAGAGTGATCTTTCCTATTAAGGAAATAAAGAGATCAAGTGTGCTAAGACCCATTTCACAAATCTTACGGCCTCCACTAGACAAATACATACTTGGATGACGAGGATCTACATGGGACTGACGGTTCCGTGTTGTTAAGAGTACTTTTCTAGGAATTGTGCTCACCAGATACATCAGTTGCACCCCAATAAAAGGTGTATATGGTTCATTAATACCGTGTAAAGAGTAGAGAATGTATTTGATGTAAGTAATTATTTTCTTATGAAATGATGCAGCCTAGGGGGCGATTACCACCACCTGTGCCTGAAGAAGGATGGAATCTACGGTGACCTCGTGGCCTAGAAAAGCCCAACGTAGAGGACGTTTTTTGATTGGTAGAATGTCTAGAACAAATAATTCACAACACATGCCAACCATGTAAAGTCAAAGGGAGCTGTCGGATGCTGTAGAATAATCTGTGAGAGCTGATATGAGCCAGGAAGCTGGTCTCGAGGCTTGTTATCAACTAATCAATCATGGTAGACTCACCCTCCAACATCAACGTCAGGCACACTTGCATTGACCGGCAAGTTGCAGCACCCGGACCAAGCACGTGGAAGACCTTTTTTTTTTCCTTCGAGCGGTTTGCGGTACGTAACAAGCCTTACTTCTCTTCCACGGCACATCGCGCGAAAATTCTTGAACTACAGTTTGCAGATGGCAATGCAACATCAGTGCAAATCTCTGTTGCCTGAGAGGTGAAGGGACGTTATCTTTTGGATTCAGATATACATACTTTACGCGGTGGTCCTCGTAGCAGAAAAGATAGAAAGAAACGAACCAATGGACAATGATACAGACGTGGACTTAACTCCTACTCTATTACATTTTTTCCGATGATGGGCTTGACTGCGACTTAACGATTTAGCCATATATAATTTAAATTTCATCTTCCAGCCTCTCATACACACCCACATGGAAAATTCTTGATGAGGCTTAATCTGCCATGTACGCTGTCAACCAAGCCAATGAAGGCTGCCAACTCAGCAACTAATTTGCATCGGTGGTGTCTCACTCATCTATTCTTTAACAGCATCAGTGAATATTTTTTTTAGATTTAATCATGGTATGACTAAAAAAAAAAAAAGAAAAATTCTGACCATTATTAATTAAGATAATTATGAATTCCAATTTTGGCACAATGGAGAATTGGTTAGAACAGTGAGAATGCTGATGTTGAGATTCCCACGCCTCATTTGATCAAAGAATGAGAGTACTGATTTTTAGATCTAATCATTGTAAGACAAATTAGTTGTAATCATGGTTAGAGTGGGAAATTTAATCTTTGTAAGAAAATTAGCATGAAAGAATAATTTTCAAATATAAGTATAGTTAGAATAGAAAAATTAGAAGAAAAATCTAGAAAACTTTTTAGATCTGAAAAATGGAAGAAAAAGAAAAAATAAGGTTAGACTAGAAAAATTTTGCAAGACCAGATTTTAGATCTAAAAAAGATCAGAAAATAAAAAAATGGTAATCAAATAGTATGAGGACACGCACGAGCATTTATCTAGTCCCACGTCAATTATTCACTGAAAAGATCTTTGGTATTTATACAAGATCAAGGAACCCAAAAATAACTTTTGGCTAGTCTTTTGGGTGAGATTATGGATTGTTACAAATGGTATTAGATCCGACTCAGCATATAATCTATGTGGACTAGGAAATATTGCAGCATAGATTTATTAGGACTAATCATCGACCAATTATAGTATTTATGAATAGATATATGGATTTGGATCCTTAACTTGGTGAGAATACTAGGACTTAAAATTGAGAAATATGTGAGGATTTATGGGGGCATATATTTAGTCCTACATCAATTATTTGCTGAAAAGATCATAAGTACTTGATACAGTACCAAAGAATGCAAAAAATATCTCCTGTCTAATCTTTTTAGATCAAGTCCTTTCATGCATCAGGAGGAGAAGACGATCTTGAAGTATAGCGGTGATATTTTCCTTAGATATATAGGAGCAGATATGGAGTTGGCACCAAAGGAGGCCAGGAAGGAGGAGGGCTAGAAGGAGTTTTTCTATTCTTCGGATAGAAGGGACAGGCATGAGGCATAGGGTTGTAGGTGGAGAAGGAGGTTGGAGAGAGAGGGTAGGATGGTGCAGCGAAGGTGTCAGGGTAGAGATGCTAGCGGTTGAGGAGATTGAGGGAGGAGGGCTAGATGGAGTTGACTCTCTCTTCTCGTCAAGGAGCTCTTTTTTCAATTATTTTTTCTTTCATTATAGGTCGGCTGGAAGGAAAGGAAATAAAAAAAACTACAGAAACTGACTATAAAATAGATACAAATGGAGAAACAATGGGTCGGCTGGCCTGTGGCCAATGGTGTACTCAACATGTGGCTGCTAAGAGCTTAATCAGAGCACTGATGAATTTTGTAGCCTCAAAGTACAATGGATTGGGCAAAGAGAACAGAAACAAAAAAAAATAAGAGCCTTAAGTTTCCACCAAATCCGACAACTAAATGGCGGAAATCAAGTTGGAGATGATGGTTTAGGGACTAGAAGAAGATGGAGGGAGAAGTGAAGGTCTCTTACCTTGAATCTAATGATGAATCGATAGTGGTTTCCTAGAGCACACTCAACAGAGTATCAGTTGTAAGAAAAGTCCCATGCATTTTGTCGGTGAAGGAATGGGGATGAAGGCTGATGCCTAGAGGAAGAGCTGAGGGCCTTTTATAGGCCGAACCTTAGGGCTTTCGCCAGAGTTCGACAAGCCCTAGGAGTTCCTTGTTGGGATTTTTAAGGTGCTCGTGCATATGGATTTCAAAATTTCTTCAAAATCAAAATGCAGTAGAAATAAGATTCAAACTCTTTTAATCAATAACATGCATTTATCATATGAAGGTACTTAAGGATCTAGTTCATATGTAGAAATAACATAATCAGATTTTTAATCTAAAAATAAACATACAATCGGATCGCGTACCTGTTTGCTTTTCCTTTTTTCTAGTTTGGATCTTTTCACGAGCCGACCTTCACCTACAATTTGATGATCTTGGGTATCTTCAGAAGATCTTTTGAAGCCACACAAGCATCCGACCTCTATAAATATCTACACAAGATCTTGATTTGATCAGAAGTCTTTGATCTCACTAGGGTATTAGATCCCTTGCAGAGATCGCATCTTGACCATTGATGAGAACTCTTTTTTTCTCTCAAGATATTCTTTGAGAAGAAAAAATTAGAAGGATGAAGATGAATATGAGGAAGATAAAGAACAAGAAGACCTTCTCTGTTTCTTTCTGAAACTATGCACATGATCTCTACACTAGAGATCTAAAGAAGAATCCGTTCTTCTCTTTTCTTTCATGCATCACAGAGAATCTTTCTCTCTTCTTTTTTGCATGCCTCCAAGGATGAACTATTCCTCTCCTAATTCATGCCTTGGATCTGAATTTTCTCACCAGATTTTTCTTGTGGAGAAAGCTCCCCATGGCACACTAGGAAAAACCCTAGAGATATCACCCTTAGAGGAGACACCTCTCCTCTTTTCATGCCTTAAAAGGCCCGATGCCCCTCTACATATTTTCTACAGTGAAAATCAGATCATATCTAATTTTACGCTAAATATCTCTCTCCTCAAATCTTATTACACACCCTTTAAAACCCTTTAATAGGCGTGGAGTTAGTTGAGTTAGAATAGGTTTGACAAGGTTAAACCTTATCACATAAGTGTTTTAATTTGAATCCTATTCAATTAAACCAATCTAATCTCTAAGGAAGAAAGAGAAGGGTGTGGACTCTCCTTATTGGCACGATAATTTCTCACACAAAACTTCTTTAACGTGAAGAAGTGTGGGTGTGTAATAATGATGGAGTGGATATGGGGTGGGCAGCCAAGAAAAAATGAGTCCTAGTCCAACTAAGACTTTCTTGATTCTTGATCCAAGCCTAACTAATTCTTGATCTAATCCTAACTAATTTAGGAATTAGTTATAACTAATTAACTAATTAGATCTTAATCCAATTAGAAATTCAATTACGTCCTAATCCAATTAAAAATTAATTGAATCAAATCCTCATCAAACTAGGGATTGATTTTTTAGATATAAGATTATCTCATAATCAATAGGGCTTGATCCAATCAAGCCTGTTGTCCCATGGAACTTGATTCAATCAAATTCAAATCAAATTAAATTAAATTAAATTCAATTAAATCTGATTTGAACCCCATAGCTCAATCAAATGAGCCCTATTACAATCCAATTGCAAATTAAATCCTCCAACAATTTACTAACTCTTAGCAAATTGAACATTGCAACTTTTATATTGAATTAATCATTAATCAAATTGATATTAAATCTTATTATGATCCATAATCTATTAGTGACACCTAGCAATAGTAGTGGTAATCCAGCAGAATAAAAGTGATGAACCTTTAGGTGTAGTTATCGTATGATACAGCCCCTCTATCGTGAGTCTCGACTAGATGGAGATCATAAATAACTAATCAAACTTCATCGTCAGTCATATGTTAGATTTATTCAACTCGAGTTCATATTGTGAATATCCATGAAATTTTTTTCATTAATTATACTATCTTGATCAAGGATTTCTGAACTCAATCTCATAAATCACATAGGACTACTTCTTTTCGCTAAGATCAATATATCTCATCTAGATGCACACTCTGTTCTTACAGTAGACCAACTATCGCCAACATCCACTACAATACCTTATTGAGGTCATATTTTTGTGTAGCCAAACTCCAGCAACCTCATTGTGAGCAACCATGGCACTATAAGTCAAAAGATCAGTCATACTACATGGTATCGAGAAAATCACTAATGAGTGAGCAGACATCTATGTGATTTTTCATGTTGGTTATGCTCAGTGCTAGTTGTTCTCTAACAACCACCTACTTTCTCACTCCAATATTTCTACACTGCAGACTCGACACTCATCTACCTAAAGGAAGCGATCCTACACCATTCTGTCTGGATCAATCATCGTCCCCACAATGATCTTATGATTAGGAGTAATTTAGAAATTAACCATCAATGATGCATGTCTCAAATTCTCAACTCTTTGAGAATATGTGTCATCATTTTATTAATTTTTGGATGATTCATAGACACATACAATATGAATGAAATTAAGAGTACCCGTTAAATATAAAATCATATCCTAGAATTAAGATATACGTCAGCTAAGATTGATCTTTAGGGCATATATTTAACAATCTCTTACTTGCACTAAGGTCAATCTGTCATTTATCTAAGCCCTATCTTCTCAAGATAAGCTTCGATCTTCGACTAGCTAAGTAACTTGGGCCTATCACATTCTATGTGGAGTTTATTCTCTGCATCTTTATATATTTTTATTCGAGGTAGTCGCGTATACCGCTACTCTATGTGCTTAGACTTCTGGAGAGATCTAGGCTCTTTAGCGAGGACTATGGGCCATTATCTTTGTGGTATAGTATCATGGTATCTGATGGCATGACATCCAGTTCCATAACTAACATAAGAACCAGAATGCATCCTATATATCTACAGTATATTCAGCTTTCATTGATCGGTTGCTTGGAACCCTTCCAACATACCGAACTAAGAACACATCATGATATAGACATTCTATCATCAGCATCAGACATAAAATCTGAATTGATATATCCTTCCATTCTTAGTTCTGATCCTTCTCCAAAGATCAGGAACAAATTTTTAGTACTTTTTAAGTACTTAAGGATGTTTTCACAGTAATCTAGTGCTCCTAACCTAGATTTGACTGATATCTGCTCGTGACACTCATAGCCATTGCTATATCAAGTCGAATACATAACATGACATACTCGTATGCCCAAAGGGTAGTATACTCCTCTTGAAGATTTCTATGCTGAATCCTTTCAGCATCTTCCTTATATACTTTTCTATGAAAATCCAAGCATCTACTTGGATCTATCTCTATAGACCTTTAAATTCTCAGAATATAGGATGCTTATCCTAGATCTTTCATAAAGAATTCTATATACAACCATATTTTAACCGATGTGAGCATGGGACACTTTCAAGTAGGATGATGTCATCCATGTATAATACGAAGAATATGACAACACTCCCACTGATCTTTATGTAAACACATAATTCTTCCTCATTTCTGATCACATAATTTGATTATATCATCGAAATGAATGTTCTAACTCCAAGATTCTTGCAGACTTTATGATCTCTATCACAAGAAGTAAAATTCATAGGCTACTCCATATAGATATCTTTCCAAGATATCCAATCAGAAAAGCTATTTCACATTCCTTTCTTGAAATTGATGTCCAACATCGTCTCGTTGTAGGCTTTGAAATCATCTCTATGTTTTCTATCTCCTATAAGAAATACTTTCTTTACATCCTTTATAAGCATAAGTATCTTTCGAAAGGATAGAAGATCCTATTAAATTTATGAGGTGGAGGAGGTACTACATATACTGGCTTATCATGAATAGATTCTATAAGTTCTATGATCGTTGCTCTTCAGAGACTCTCTTTTTGAGCTCAACTTTTCTTTCACTGTTTTATCTTGGATAACTATTTTTAAAAAATAGCATGATGGATCACAATCACATTATAATTTTTTGGGAAGAAAAGTAGTATCTCAAACTCTTTAGGATACTTTATGAAACGAGCTCTAATAGACCTAGCCTCTAACTTATCCCACCTGCTATGCTTGAAATGGGTTGGACATCCTCAAATCTTGAGATGATCAAAACTCGATTTCTTACATTGTCATGTCTTATATGGTGTAATAGGAATGGATTTAGAGGATATCTTATTCAACAGATAAATTTTAAGTATGTCCCTAAAGAAATAAAGATTAAATCAATGAAGTTCATCATGAACCAGATCATATTTCATACAGTCTCATTTCTCCTTTCAAATACCCCATTGAGCTGAGGAATATAAGGAGGTGTCGGTCCACTATGAAACTATGCCATTTTTTTTGAAACAACTGAAAAATTTTCTACTTTGGCATTGCCTCCTCGATTTGATCGAAGTACTTTTAAGATTTTTTTGATTTACTTCTCTACTTCACATCTGAATTCTTTGAACTTTTCAAAGGTATCAGATTTGTATCTCATACACATACTGATGTGCAAATTTTAAAATTTGTAAAGAAACCGTAAGCGCACGGTGTGCAGAGTAGCACAACCAGCGAGTACGGGTCGATCCCACAGAGACTTGGTTTAAAATGATTTCAAATCTATGCTCAAACGAGCTCTAACGAAAATCGAAAATCGAGATTTGTTTGCTAAAGACAATAAGACTAAGGATCTAGGGTTCTTGAATCCACTAGATC
>KE504778.1:1321180-1335904 GCA_000441515.1 Elaeis oleifera | reverse complement strand
ATCCCTAGAACATCCAACCAGCAGCCCACACACCCTATAGGAGGTGCCCACGCCCTCTCTTCCTCTCCCTTTCTCTCCTCTCCTTTGGGCGTCCCACACGCCCCTCCTTGGGCGTCCTCTCTCTTCCACACCCAAGGGCACTTGGTCATCCACCTTGTGCTGGTTACCACTTGTTGGTAGCAGCATAATACAAAGGAGAAAAGCAAAAGAAGAAGAGAAGAAGAAGATCAAGAAAAGAGATCAAGTGTTGATCGTGATCCAAGCTTCGTTTAGATTTAGCAGGCTGAATTTTTTTAGAGAAAAAAAATTAATTTGAAGAGGACTGTTCCAGACTGATCCTAAGTGGATACCCATAGAGACTGGATACTTATGCGGTTAGAAAAAAATCTCTTCTCTTTTAGATCCAGATTTGAAGAAAAAGATTGCAAAACAGATATGTGATTTGATCACAATCTGAATTTCAGCATATGTCAATTTCAGCATATGAACTAGATCCTTGTGGTTTTATATTTTTATGCATGTATGATTCAGATTAAAAATATTTTAATCTTGTATTCCACTATGATGTTTAGAAAATAAAGTTTTGAAACACACATGCATGCCCCAAGTTCGAATTCCAACATCTCTAAAATATATTTGGTTTGGGATATGAAAATTCTTTCCTTCATTTGTTTGATTTGAAGCCCAAGAAAGAATGTTAATTCACTCATCATGCTCATTTCAAATTCATCCTGCATTAACTTGATAAATTCTTGACAAATATTTTCATTAGTAGATCCAAAAATAATATCATCCACACATATTTGAACAACTAGCAGATCTGATTTCTTTCTTTCAAAAATAATGTAGTATCTACACTATCTCTAGAAAAATTATTATTGAGCAAAAATTTACTTAACCTATCATACCATGCTTTTGGTGCTTGTTTTAAACCATATAATACTTTATTAAGTTTGAAATATGATTAGGATAAGCATGATTTTTAAACCTGATGATTGCTCTATAAAACCTTCTTCAGCAAAAAAACCATTTAGAAAAGCACTTTTTACATCTATTTGATATAATTGAAATCCATATAATAGCAAAAGCAAGTAGTAATCTAGTGGCTTCTAATCTAACTATAGGTGCATATATTTCAACAAAGTCTATTCCATCTTCTTGATTGTATCTCTTAGCAACTAATCTGACTTTATTCTTATTACATTACTATTTTCATCTAGTTATTTCTGAATACCCACTTAGTGCCAATAACTGGATGATCAAGAGGTCTATCAACTAACGTCCAAACTTTATTTCTTTCAAATTGATTTAATTCCTCTTACATAGCAATTAACAAATTAGGATTACTTTTAATTTTTCAATAGTTTTAGATTTTATTTGAGAAATAAAAGCAAGATGATCATAATTTTCTCGAAAAGTAGATCTAGTTCTAACACCTTGAGAAGGTCACCAATTATAAGATCTTTTGGGTGATTATGAGCATACCTCTATTCTTTAGGTAGATCATGATGCTTTTGTTTCATATTTTCTTCTTGAAATTCTTCATGGTCATTATCATTTGATTGTCCCTCTTCATTATGATTAGGTTTGTCCTTTAAGTTGAGCTCTTTTACTCCCTTTTCTAAGCTCCTTGCATCATCATCAAAAATATCTTCCTTTCTCAAAGATAAGTTGTTAGTTTCATCAAAAACAATATGAATAGACTCTCCAATAATTAAAGTATATTTATTGAAGACTCTATATGCTTTAGTTGATGTAGAGTATCCAAGAAAGATACCCTCATCATATTTAGCATCAAACTTCCAAGGTTATCTTTTTATTATTAAATAAAATATTTACATCCAAAGAATAAAAATAACTAATATTGGATTTTCTTTCTTTTCAAAGTTTATAGGGAGTTTTCTTAAGAATTGGATGGATCAAAGTATGATTTAAAATATAACAAGAAGTATTTATAGCTTTAGTCCCAAAATATTTTGAAAGATTTTCTTCATATAATATAGTTCTAGCCATTTCTTCTAAAGTTTTAATCTTTCTCTCAACAACACTATTTTGTTGGGATGTTTTTGAAACTGAAAAATTATGTTCTATACCATTTTCATTATAAAATATTCTAAAATTTTAATTTTTAAATTCTGTTCCATGGTCACTCTGAATTTTAATAATTGTAGAGTTCTTTTCATTTGAAATTTTCAATAGAATTTTAAAATACAGAAAATACTTCATTTTTATATGCCAAAATAAAACCCAAGTAAAATGTAAGAAATCATCAATTATCACAAGTTCATATTCTTCCACCAAGGCTTGTGGTCCTAGTAGATCTAAACAAGTCCATATGAATCAATTCAAGTGGCTTAGTAGTTGAAACTATATTTTTGGATTGAAATTGTTCTTAGTTTGTTTGCCAAATTGACATGCATTACAAATATGATCATTTTTAAAATTCAATTTAGGTAAGTCTTCAACTAGATCTTTCGCAATCAATTTTGATAAAGTATGCATGCTTGCATAGCCTAACCTACGATGCCATAGCCAACTAGTTTCTTTGATCTTAGCATTCTTAGTGATAAGACATTAGCCACTCTTCATAGCTATCTCATCAAGATCAACCAAGCAGATGTTGCCATGTCTATGTCTAATAAATTTAATACTATCATTAAAGGGATTAGTGACTATGCATGAAGATGATTTAAAATTACTTTGAAGCTTTTATCATATAATTGACTTATACTAAGTAGATTATATTTAAATTATCAACTAATAATACATTATCAATGAAGATAGAAGGAGTAATCTGAATTTTACCAATGTCAATGATTTTTCTTTGCCATTGTCGCGAAAGATGACTACTCCCCTTCCTTCTTTTTAGGGTGAATAATTGCTCCTTATCACCCATCATATATCTTAAACCGCCACTATCCAAGTATCACTTTCATTTTGATCCATTGGCTATCAGACATTCCTCATCATCTAGTTTCATAAGGCAGAAGTTTGCTTTATTTTGGATTTTTTCTTCAGAGCTAGACTCGTCACCGTTGCTCCTTGTTACTATCATGGCCTTCTTCTTGGTTCTTTTGAATGATTTCTTCAAGATTAGACAGTCTATCTTAAAGTATCCTGATTTCTTGCATTCATAGCATAAGGAATGTTCCTTCTCTTTTCTTTATCTTTACTTGATTTCCTTTGACTAGAGGCTTCTTCTTAAGTCCTTGCCTTCTTCTCCTTATGAACTTCTGGAATTTCATGTGATCGGGGCTATATCCTCATCTTCATCATCCTCTTCAGTTGAATCTTCTTCTTTTTCATTAATTATAGCAGATTTGAGGGTGATTGTCTTTCTCTTTCGGCCTTCATCTTCATTGTGCTACTTCATTAATTGTCAACTCATGAGTCATTAGGGACCCAATCAGCTCTTCCAATGATAGCTTGTTCAAGTTCTTACCTTTGTATAGTAGTCACCTTAGCTTCCTAAGATTTTGGCAAGGATCTAAGAATTTTTCTCACTAAATCACTATTAGAGTATGCTTTACCAAGTCTTTTTAAACTATTAATAATATCTATGAAGTGTGTGAACATGTCAATGATAGATTCAGTGGGTTTTATTTTGAAAAGCTCATATTAGTGCACTAGCATGTTAATTTTCGATTATTTACTTGATTTGTGCCCTCATATGTAACTTCAAGTCTAAGCCAAATTTCTTTGCTGATTTACAAGTAAAAATTTGGTTAAACTCATTGACATCCAAGACACAATACAAACATTCATAGCCTTGGCATTTAGCTAAATTGCTCTTTTATCTTCTTCACCTCAATCTTTTTCAGGTTTGGGGATGCTAACGCCATCGACTATAATGGTGGATGTTTGCAGCCCATTGTTATGATTCTCTATATATTATAATCAAGAGCTTAAATAAAAATTCTCATACGATCTTTCCAATATGTGTAATTTATGCCATTAAAGAGTGGTAGTTTGTTGGTGAATTGCCCTTCGACAAGTGAACCTCCCAATTGTGTTGTCATGATCTTGATCTCTTGATCATGAGATCAACAACTAGTAGAGGACCAAAGCTCTGATATCAATTGTTCCCAGCTAGACAACCCAAGAAGGGGGTTAAATTGGGTTATTAAAACTTTTTCAAATTTAACAAGTATGTGTCGTGCTGAAGTGTATATGAGCTAAAAGTGCAACAAATTAAATAGCTAAAAGTAAATGCAGAAGATGAGAAAGATCACACACACAAATACAACAGATTTATAGTATTTTGGTGTACCTCAAGCACCTACATCCACTCTCCAAGTGATCCCTTGGAAATTTCTACTATAATCAATCTGATTACAACGTGTTTGTTTTCACTGGGCTCACAAACAAATCCAATTGATTTTAACATAGGCCAACCAATCAAAACCTTTATAAGCCTTGTCCTAAGGCTCCTCCAAACTATTCCAAGTTTGATATAATTTTACCCTTCAAGTTTTAGCCCCAGCTAAAACTCTTACAGCAAATTTGAATAAAATTTAGAACAATAAACCAAAACCCTTTAGTGGTTGGATTGTTGTCATTGTAGCTCTCCTTTGAAGAAGCTTTGAATACTGATAATTAATGCTCTTGCTTCTCCTTGAATGTACTCAGAAAAATCAAAAGAAATTAATTGAAAGTGGTTGGACTCTTTTGAAAGCTATTGAATGCTCAAAGTACTCTTTTCCCTTATGAACAGTTATTTTCACTTATTTTCTTACATATTCTATTATCTCTTTTTCATTCCCTCCAACTTCAGACTGATTTGAACTTGATTCTAGCTGTTTATGACTATTGGAGGTGGAAAATAGCTGTTAGAATACTTTTCTGGATGAAAAATGATTTCTGCAGAACTAGCCATTGTACCTGTCAGACAGTATCGAGCTTGCTTGAATTGTCCTTGAGTCGACTCGAACAGTATTTTTTAAAAATTCAACATTCTGTTTCATTGAGAGAGCCAGCTCGGATCTTACTTTGAGCTGGCTCGAACTGTAAAAATCATAAATCAACTTTCTGGAGTGCTGATCGAGCCAGCTCGACTTATGTCTCGAGCTAGCTCGAGCTATAGTCATAAAAATCTTCTTTCTGTCAATTTGAGAGAGTCGGCTCGGATCTTGTTTCAAGCTGGCTCGACTTGTAGAACCTAGAAATCACCTCTGTTACTCTGAGAGAGCCGGCTCAGATCCATCTTGAGCCAGTTTGACTGCGTGCCAAGCCAAAATAGTGAGGGCGTACCATGCCAAAGTCGGCTCAATTTCTGGGTGAGTCAACTCGATTTTCTTGAGGTGGTTTATTTGTATCAATTTATATCAAAATCAATTTTTCTTGACTCAATTAATCTTCAATAATATTCGAAGTTTTTCAGTGGTCTTTTTTCTCTAAAAAAATATCCTTTGACACACTTGAAAAATATTAATATCGAATTATGCTCTAATATTTGATGATCATCAAAATTATTCGTAGGGATAATAGTCGCACACCCTCGTTGGCCATCGGATTTGCCAAAAAATCCATAAAGAATAAGAACCCTATTTTTTTCTATTCGGTCGAGCCCCCTCATCCTTATTTTCGACAACCGACATCGTCGTTTGCAGTGCCTCGCCCATAAGTCTAGACCCCCATCTTCCTACCTGTCTTTCTCGAAGGTCATGACTGCCAATGATCGGCCAATGATCAAAAAAATAGAAGAAAGGGGTGGATCCCCTATTTTTCGGATATGCCCCATGATTCTTACTGTTTGGCCCTTATTGTCGGCTATCTCCCACTCCACCACCATCAGCCGCTCTCTGCCACCGTCCACCATCGGTCTGCCAGCCAAGAACCCCTACCCCTTTCCTCCCCTGTTCGGCCAAGAAAGAAGAAGAAGAATAAGAAGAAAGAAAGGAGAAGAAAAGAAAGAAAAAAAGAGAAATAGAGAGAAAATGGTTTCCTCTCTTCTCTCTCTCCCCTTATCTCTCTAGGGTTTATCTCTCCATCTACTCTCTTTCTCTCTCTCTATCTGATGCATGATCTCTAGTACAGACTTGAGATGGAACAAGATGATCGAAGATCACTTTGATATTCATGCAGTTTATCAGATCTTAATCCGATCCTTGTTAGAAATTCATAGTATCTGATCACAATTAACCTCTATTAAGTCACCTAACATGACTCCTAATGATCTTGATCATAGATTCTTTTTGAGGAATATGAAGATTCTCTCTCCACTATCTCTCTCTACTTTCTCTCCCTAAGAAAATCTAGGGACTCCAGTATCGAGTCATATCTTTTCTTTTAAGGATCCGAGTTGACCCCAAAAAGATGACCTCGAGTCACTTTGATGCCTGGATAGTCTATCGGGCCAATCCTCTTATCAACACTTTCTTTTATTATTATTTATTTAATTAAAAAATTTGATTATGATTTAATATTTTAAATAAGATTATCTGATTCATTTATTAAAGTTTGAAGATCTAAGATGATCGAGGTAAGTAGATCTTACGCTCCTTATTTATTTTAAATTTTATATTTTCATATTCATGACCACTTATTGATATGAAATTATATTTTTATAAAATAAGAATTAGCATATATGATATAAAAGGTATATTTATTATGATCATTGATTCCATGAATATGTTTTATGAAAGTAGTATGTTTATGAAGCATAAATTTTATTATTTTCCATCCATGTATATGTATATTTTAAAAAAAGATATAAAATTTTAAAGCTCTTAGATAGTTATAAACAAATTTTTAAGAAGGTCGACATCTAAAGCTAGCATCCATAAGAACACAGACCCCACTAATGGGTATGAAGTTAGCACATGAAATAAGAATTCTATCGATTAAGAACACTGGCCCTGTCATGGGTATAAAGTCACCATAGCATGATTATCTGTAAGCAAGATTTTGAAAAATGATATGGATACATGATAAGAATGATTTATAAAATATATTTACGAAATATTCATGATTTATGCATACATAATTATTTATGACTTATTTATTATATATCCTATGAAATACTTTATTTTGTATTATCTATTATTTTTAAATATTATATTATCATGAAAAATTTATGCTAGATCCGATGAAGAAGCGTAGGTTCTACTTAGTGAGCTAGTCTAGCTCATATCTTTTATTTTCTTCTTTTATAAAGGAATAAGGTTGGGACTGCTAAAGGATTCTGGCTTGATGATCTATATAGCAAATTTGAAAATTTTATAGCTAAAATTTAGTTATTTGATGATCATGGATTTATAGTAAATAATTATAAATTTTGAGATATGGATTTGTATTTAATTTTAGATTTAGATGCTCTAAACCAATATTGGTTTAATTATTTGATGAATGATGAAATTGAATCTCTTGTTATATTTTATTTATGATGGATTTTAGCTGATTATGATTGATAGGCTTCGTGTTATCGAGGGCGATATCCTTTGGTAGCATGGTTGTGTTATGTTTCGAATTTGGGACGTGATAATGTATGGTAGGTTTATGGGTCTCTCTTGAATCAGGTAATACATTACCACCACATCCTTAGCTATAACCCAGTCAAATCTTTTCATCTTCGAGAAGAAGATCTTGCTAACAATGTGGTGGAGCAACTTCAATTGTGCTGTAAGCTGATTGGCTTGAAGGTTGTCAACATCGCTCACATCATCCCTTTCAAGAATGCATTGAAGGCCGACACTCTTCTACTCAAGTTTCGGATTACAAATACCTACCCTAGGCATCTCCAATAGGGATCCAATCCTTCTTTCAGATAGCATAATCAAAACTCCCTTCACAGTAGATTCAATTGACCCAGCACCATCCGCAAATTTCATAAAGCTACCAAACAAGATTAGGGGAGGTCGGTACCTCTAAAGAGCACATCTTGACCCAACCTGCATTGAATCCATCCATCAATTCTAAAATTTTCTTTTCTAGGAAGTCAAAATCCACCTTCCTCCCAGTGTTAATGACCCTATTGACCATAGAATGTTGAGGAGGTTAGGTGGGAAGAGGGTTAATTGCTAATTGCCGCTCAGAGGTCTCGATTCTTGTCCTAGTTCTCTACTCAGAATGGCTTGCACTTCCAGGACCTAGCTCATGTGGAACAATTTGCTTGCGGTGTGGCATTTTCCACAAATCACCCATGAGATCGAGAGAGAGAAGAGAGTTTTGAGGGTTTCAAAGGTTAAGGAAGAGTCGGGTAAGGCTTGGACGGACATGGCTCAAAACTAATATGGAAGTAGTAAAATGAATAAGCCAAAAGGGTTTCCGTTAATAAATAGGGTCCTAACAAACGAGTTGTTAGAAAATCTAATATTTTTAAGCATGCAAATTTTAAATTAAAATATAGTAAAAAATTAGATTAAAACTCTTTTTAATTTAAATTAGAATGCATTAGATCTAATCTATAAAACACCTAAACAAGATCCTTCATATGAGAGATAAGATTTAGAGATCTAAAAATCTAAAACATAAGGAATAAGAACTAATCTTATACCTTTGCATGGATAGTTCTTCACCATGATCTAAGATCCGAAGATGTCTTTGAGATTTCTTGAAGTCACATACATGTCCGCCCTCTATAAGTATCCACCAGGACTGATCTTGATTAGGAGCCTCGAAAACCATCAGGATGCTAGCTCCCTTGCAGATTTCTCTCGATCAGCAGTTGGATCTATCTTTTGCTTTCTTTCTTTTCCCTTCACATGAGATCTATTGAAGAAGATGAGAATAATAAGAGGGAGAAGATAATGTGTGAATACCTTCATGCAAAAGAGGAGAAAGAAGAAGAGAGGAAGAGATCCTCTCTTTCTCTCTCTATGGCATCAAGAAGGAAGAAAGATGCCCTGATTTTTTTTTCTTCGTTCCACTTTTTTCATGCAAGAATAGCCCCTTTTTAATCCCTATGCCCATCCTATCTCAAGTTTCATTTTAAGTTGAATCAAATTCAAACTTTAAATAAGATAACGATAGAGAAGAAAGAGAGACTCAGGGTGCCCAACACTTGGGACGCATGCCCCATCCTTTTTTCATGCACATAAGAAGAGAAGGTGCACTCTCTTATGTGCCTCCTTCCTTTAGGCATGAGAAAGGTGAGAGAATCTCAGTCAAACTAGGACTCTAAGATTCCAATCCGATTCTAATCCAATTCAAATTCAATTTGAGTCCAATTCGAATCAAATCCAATTAAGAATTAAGTCTAAATCTTATTTAGATTAGGAAACCCAATAAACCAAATCCAATCGGATTAAATCTAATTTAATTCGACCCTAATTTGATAAAATCAAATTATATAGCAATAATTGTAATTAAGTTCTCCTCTAACTTACTAACTCTTAGCAAGTCCTCTCTTATAACTTTTACAAATCAGTCCAATCATCAATCATATTGATAATTGGATCCAACTACGATTCGAAATATATGAATCATTTATTTGATCAAGTCAAAACTCTTATTGTGTGTGACCTCATTGATTCTATTCTATCTAGTAGTAAGATATACTGTGATCTCTATCAATAGTATCATTAAAACCTTTTTCAATGGATTAAATAATTTCAACTCTCCCCAATCAAGATCACCGATCTCAAGATGGTCCTTATGAGTCTCACAATCCACTAATGACATCTAGCAGCATGTAGTGGCAATCCAGCAGAATAAAAAAAATAACCTCTAAGTATAGTTAATGTGTGATTCAGTTCTTCTATCATGAGTCCCGACAAGATGGAGATTATGAAAAATTTATCTAACCCATCATCCAATGTATATAAGATTTAATCAGCTCGAGTTCAAATTATCAAATCTCATGAAGATCTTTTTCCATTAATCACATCACCATGGCCATGGTTTTGAGAACTCAGCTTTATAAATCATATAGGACTACTCCTCTAATAAAATCAATAGATCCTATCTAAGTATACACCCTACTGCTATAATGAACCTACGATAGCTAATATACACCATCAGGATCCATATAGCTTAGAGATCAAGTATTTATGCAGTCAAACTACAACAATCTTACTATGAATAGTCGAAGTACCGTAGGTTGAAGAACTACTCACACTACTACAATATCGAGAAAATCATTGACAAGTGAGTAGACATCCAAATAACTTCTCGTTGTTGATTATACTTAATACAGTTGTTCTCTAACAATCACCTACACTCTTGCTCCAATATCTCCATACTATAAACTTGAGATTTATCTATCTAAGAAAAGCGATCCATACAGCAATCTCATTGGATCAGTCACCGTCTCTATGATGATCCATTGATCAAAAGTAATTTAGAAATTAACCATCAATAACACATCTCAAAGTCTCAACTCTTGAGAATATGTATCATCATCTTATTAATTTCTTGAATGATTCAAGGATACATAACATAAGAATGGATATAAATATCTAATTTTATTAATAAATAAATAAATTAAGTATAAATTTATATCCTAAAAAGAATACAATGTGTCAGTTAAATTGACTTCTAGGGCATACATCTAACATGAGTCGACTCGTAGAATCTATGAGAGTTGACTCAAGAAATGAATTGACTCACAATCATCTGCTAGAGTCGAGTCAAGCTCAATTTTAGGTTGAAAAATATAATTTAAATTGAACTCAAAATAAATCAAAAAACACCTTGAGATGACTCAAGTTAATAAGAATTAGAAGAATTCGCAAGAATTGATAGAATTTTTGAGATTTGGCTTTATAACTAGAATGGATCACATATCCCTAATTCTTTCCTAATCAAGCTGAATCTATCTTTACTTAGAGGCTTAGTGAAGATGTCTACTAATTGATTTCAATACATACAAATTCAAGCATAATATTCTTATTTGAATATGATTCCTAATAAAATGATATCTAATTTTAATGTGCTTTGTCTTAGAGTGCTGAATTAGATTTTTAGTTAAGTTTATTGTACTAGTGTTGTCATATCTTATTGAAATTTTAATTTGTTTAATATCATAGTCTTTGAGTTATTGTTTAATCTGAAAAATTTAAGCACAGCAACTCTCGACTGTAATATACTCGATCTTGACTGTGGACAATACAGCTAAGTTTTGCTTCTTGCTAAATTAAGAGATTAAATCTAATCCTATAATTGGCATATTCTACTAGTATTTTTTCTATCAATTTTACATCCACCATAATCTACATCTAAATACCTAATTAAGTTAATTGAAGATTGTTTTGAGTACCAAAGTCTTAAGTTTTGTGTATCAACTAAGTATCTTAGAATCCTTTTAATTGCAAGCATATGAGATTCTTTAGGATTTACTTAAAATGTAGCACAAATACAAATACTAAATAGTATATCAAGTCTACTAGTAGTAAGATAAAGTAGTCATCCGACTATACCTCGATAGAGTTTTGATCTATGCTTTTACTATTTTATTTTTATCCAATCTGCATGACAGGTTCATAGGTGTGCCAATTTTTTTTGCATTCTTCATCTCAATCTTTTAAGTATCTCCCTTATTTTTGTTTGGTTAATGAAGATTCTTTTCTTTATTTTTTGATTTAAAGTCCAAGGAAGAAGTTTAACTCCTTCATTATACTCATTTCAAATTCATCCTACATTAACTCAGCAAATTCTTAGCAAAGATTCTCATTAGTAGCTCCAAAAATGATATCATAAATATAAATCTGAAATACTAATAAATTATTATCTTTCTTTTAAAAATAATGTTGTGTTAATGCTACCTTTAGTAAATTTATTTTCAAGTAAAATTTACTTAGCCTATCATACCATGCTCTAGGTGCTTGTTTTAATTCATACAATACTTTAGTAAGCTTAAAAACATGATGTGGTAAAGTATGGTTTTCAAATCTAGGAGGTTGCTCTATAAAAACTTCTTCAACAATGTAACCATTTAAAATATGTTTTACATCGATTTGATATAGTTTAAAATCCATATAGCATGTAAATACAAGTAGTAATCTTATTGCTTCTAACCTAGCTACAGGTATATAAGTTTCATCAAAATCTATTTTTCTTCTCAGTTATACTCTTTTATAACTAATCTTATTTTATTCTAATTATATTGCCATTTATTCTAATTTATTTCTAAACACCCATGTAGTGCCTATTATAGGATAGTTAGTTGGTCTACTTACTAAAGTCCAAATATTATTTTCTCAAATTGATTCAACTCCTCTTGTATAACAAGCATCCATTTTGGATCATTTTTAGCTTCCTCTATACATTTACATTCAATTTGAGAGATAAAATCTAGATAATCATCAGTATTTTTAAGAGAAGCTCTAGTTCTTACCTCTTATGAAGGATCTCCAATTATGAGATCTTTCGGATGATTATGTGCATACCTTCACTCCTTAAGTAGATCATTATGCTCTTTGTTCATGCTTCTCTCAAGATCTTTTTCTTGATCTTTATCTTTGTTTCTTCAACTTCATCTTAATTTGACTTCTCCTTCAAGTTGAGTTCTTTCATCCCAATTCTAAGATACCTGCATCATCATCAATAGTATCTTCTTTCTTAAGGAGAGATCGTTAGCTTCATCAACTACAACATGTATAGACTTTTCAACAACCAAAATTTATTTGTTGAAGGTTCTATATATCTTGCTAAATATAGAGTATCCTAAAAAGATAACTTCATCTAATTTGATATCAAATTTTTCTAAATTATCTTTTTCATTATTTATCATAAATATTGGCATCCAAAATATAAAATAACTAATGTTAGGCTTCCTATCTTTTCAAAGCTCATGAGGATTTCTTTAAAATAGGATGGATCAAAACTCTATTTAGAATATAACATATAGTGTTAATGGCTTTAACCCAAAGTATTTTGAGAGATTTTCTTCACATAGCATGGTTTGGGATATTTCTTCTGAGGTCCTATTTTTTCTTGTAACTACACTATTTTATTGGGGTGTTCTTGGTGCTAAAAAATTATGTTCAATTCTATATTATTATAAAATTTTAAATTTAATTTCAAATTCAGTGCAATGATCACTATGATTACAATAAAGATTAAGTTTTTTCATTTAAGACATTGTGATAAAATTTTGAGAAGGCTTTGAAGGCTTTATCTTTATATGTCAAAAATAAAACTCAAGTGAAACGTGAGAAATCATCTATGATCATATGTCCATATTCTTCCCTCCTAAGCTTGTAGCCCTAATAGATCTAAATAAGTTCATGTGAATCAATTCAAGTGGCCTAGAAATTGAGACTATATTTTGGATTTAAAGCTTCCTCTAGTTTATTTTCTAATTTTTTATGCATCACAAATTTGATCTTTTTCGAAATCCAACTTAGGTAATCCTTTAATTAGGTCTTTAGCAATTAGTTTAGAAATAGTATTCATACTAGTATATCCTAATCTATGATGCCATAACCAACTAGTCTTTTTGATTTTTGCATCTATTGCAATAAGACATTGACCACTCTTAATGATTATCTCATCAAGATCAATCATATAGATGTTGCCATGCCTAAGTCCAACAAACTTTATGCTTTTATGAAAGGGACTAGAAACTATGTACATAAATGATTCAAAAGTTGCTTTAATTTTTTTATCATAAAGTTGACTTATGCTAAGTAAATTATATTTTAAGCTATCTACTAACAACACATTTTCAACAAAGGTAGAGGGAGTAATGCTAATTTTATCCATTCCTATGATTTTCCTTTGCCATTATTGCTAAAGGTCACTACTCTTCCTTCCTTCTTTTTCAAAAATAATAAATTAATCTTTATCACCAGTCATATGTCTTGAACAGCCACTGTCTAAGTACCATCTTCGTTTGACTCCATTGGCTATAAGATATTCTTACAAAACAATCAAGTTGCTAATTTAGGTACTCAAATATTTTTGGATCCTTTAGGGTTAGCAATCATAATTCTTTTAATACCCAAATTTTTTTAACCATTTTGCTATTAGATTTTTTAAAATTGTAGGTGTATGCTTTGTATCTTACTCTACAATTATTGAATATATATCCCAGAAGCTAATCTTGGCTGATGCATTCATATGTTTGGGATATGATTTTATATTTAACGGATAGTTATATTATCATTCGTGCTTTATATGTCCATAAATCTTTCAAGAGATTAAGAAGATGATGACACATATTCTCAAAGAGTTAAAAATTTGAGGTATATTTATTGATGGTTAATTTTAAATTACTTTTGATCATAGGATCATTATGGGATGATGATTGATCTAGATAAATCAATGTATGGATCGTTTACTTCAGATAGATGAGTCTCGAGTCTGCAGTGCAGGAACTCTAGGATGAGAGCGCAAGTGGTTGTTAGAGAACTACTATCATTGAGCTGACCAACATGAAAAGTCACATGGATGTCTGCTCACTCGTTAATGACTTTCTCGATGCTGCAGTTGTATGATAGATCTTTTGACCTATGGTGCCACAGCTGCTCGCAGTAAGACTACTGAAGTTTAACTACTAATATTCTCATGATGTTGTCGTTAGAATATCATGATTATTAAATTAATTTAATTTTAAAAATTAAAATATGTAGAAAGTAGTGAGTCGGATCGAATCTACAGAGAAGGTAGTACTTTAATTTGATAACTTTGATTTTTATAAAGAAGAAAGAAAGATTTTAAAAACAAATTATAAATAGAAGACAGAAATTAAATGGTGCAAAAAAATAAACTTGATACTAAGATCTACTATTTAAATCTTAGCTTCTACTTACAATAAAATAAAAAAAATATAAAATAAATTGG
>KE504778.1:1127910-1138727 GCA_000441515.1 Elaeis oleifera | reverse complement strand
TTCAACTCTTGGAGTGGTCAATCCCATCTCGATCACACTCTGACTTCGCAAGTACTTGACTGTGCCCAGAAGCCTTCCGTCCCTGAATTAGAAATTCAGTTAGTCCAGTACCAAAGCACAATGAGTTGCTTACAAGTCACTGAGGCGATCTCAGGTCTAAGGGACACTTATACCTATATCCCATCAGAGACATTCTCGATAGCAGAATGCTCTGGAGTTGATCACGTTCAATGACGATGTACCCTTACATCTCACCTGTATGCCATACTAGTGTCTCCACACTCCTTGGTTAAAAGGACAACCAACCCATATGGCCTACAGCGACCTATGCTTGATAGAAGCTGTCGTCCTTATTAACAGCCTATCATTTGGTCGTGAACAGTTTTAAGGACTAATCAATAAATCCTCTCTTTATCAAATCTAAATAGTCCTAAGAACTTCATCATAACATCGGAGTTCATTAGAAGATGAAAGCTTATGATGAAAAAGTCAAATATATTTATTATTAATAAATCAATTACAATACTTGATTGCTCAACCGTCAACAGCTTGACGATTGGCTTTTTGGGACATATTTTTCAACATTGTTGGGCTAGGTATGGAGACAATCGTCCTTGGGCGTCCCCTCCTATTGGCATGCTCCTGTGGGTGTCTCCCTCCCTGTTGGCATCCTCCCTTTTTTGTGGTGGTGTGTGGAGCTCTTCCAAGGCCTTAGAATTTGATCACAAGGTTTTATCTCCTTCTTCTCCAAAGAAAGAGTTCATTCCTCTTCCCTACAGTATTTGGCGTGCACATGAAGTAGAGGATCTGCGTATTTAGATCTCATGAAGCATATTGATTAAGGAACTTCTTCAATCTTGATGCTTTTTTACTGTGAATCAAGATAAAATTATCAATATTATAAAATTTAATTACTAATCTATTCTTCTTTTGGCATCTGATGCTATCAGACGAATATTTTTTTAAATTGATATCAGAGCCAGCACTGTATGTTATGATCGCATAGTCAAATTTAAATTTTTGATTTTTCTGATCTAGTTTTGATTCAAAATTTTCAATATGATTAAACCTTGATCTGGTTTGATATCTTCTATAAATTTTTATCTGGTTTTGACCAGCGTATTGAATCAAAATCAGCCCCTGAATTCGGACTGCTAAAAATCTATTTTAGTAAAAAAAATTTGTACAAATTTTTATACTAATTTAATACCTGGTTATACATAAATTTAAATCTATTTTGATAGATTTTTTATGATGTAATTCAATTGGAGAATTAATGTTTGAATCAGACTTAGATCTGAATTTATTTGACAAAGTGTCAGATCTAATTTCAGCATAATATCTGTGCATGTTTGATCATATATCTAACTAAAATTTTCTATGCAATCATACATATGTTTAGAATAGATTTTTATATTATTTCAGATCTAAATTATTATTTTATATGCTGTATAAAAGTAAGTTCAGATCTGAAATAAACTTATGCGTTGATCTAATATGATTAGATGAACATCATATTTGTATGATTATGTGCATGCATAGATTGTATGATAATTTATATATTTATGTAATTAATTTTGAAATTAAATTTTAGATCTTAGTAGCTCAATACTCAAATTGAGAAGATCACCAAGCTATCTGATTATAAGAGTAAGTAGGGTTTAAAGATCCTTTCTTCTTATTCGATGAGGTGCTCTTATAATGTATAGGGGTACTATTGTGATCAACTCTCATGATGAAGAACAACAAAATAAAATTTAAGATTATTTTGATCATAAATATGTTTAGATTAGATCTAAAATAATTTATGATTAATTATAATTCTAGCAAAAAAATTTAAATATGAAAATAAGATTTTATGATCTGAATTGTATGCTGTATACGATGTAAAAATCTGAATTTTCTATAATACATATGATGTATACATAAAATTGATACATACTTAATTATTAAACATAGATTTGAAAATTAGATTTTGATTTGAAACATATGGTATGCTTCACTTGAAATCCTACTAGAATAGTTCTACAAACTAAATATATATTTTATACACTTAATTTAGAATTAAATTTTAAAAGGATCTAAATTTAAGAATTGAAGATCTTAAGACATCTCATAAATCGATGGACAATGGGTTAGCATGAATCAGGTTATCTAACTGGATTAGACCTAAGATTAGAAATAAATATGGATCAATTAGAGAAATTGATTATATCTAATCAAATATTAAATTAGATTAGATCAGAATTTTCTAGATCAACCTCAATAGTTGTAGCTTGATCAAGTCCATATTTTTGATTGTACCAATTAGACCATGATCATGGCTCAAAGATTTAGCCCGATTCTTTAGGCTGATTGAATTAAATCTAATCAATCAATTGGTGTTTAAGATAAATTTGGCAATATTGCATGGCAATTCGATCGATGGTTTTAATTGGTAGTCTGCTTATCTGATCATTTTGATAGTGTCTTAGGCAAGCCGAGGCAGACCCTCCACCAATCTCACTTACCTGTTTAATTTGATAGATCATATTTTAGTTAGATCATCGAATGATTCGAGCTGATCCATACCATTAAGGTAAATCAGTATGACTGATTTAGGTATCTCTAGACTAGTTTGCATCAAATCTTTTTCAAGAATTGACGAAGTCAGTGGGAAGACTTATGACTCACAGGTCAATCTTTCCTCTTATTCTCAAATCATTAAATCAAATCTTTTAAATTATTAGTTCCTTAAAATGATACAGTTATGGAGTTAACTAGTTCATAGCCTTCCATTAAGGTGCATGATAATGCATCCAATATTCTAAATAGGCACTGGAGGCACCACAAGTCTAGTGTCTATTGGATATTAGAATTATTATTTATCATATAACCACCTTATTGTACCTTTCAGATCAATGGTCAGGTTGGTCGAGCCACACTCAGATCTAGACATTCGTTTGTTGGATGCAATTGGTGTAGTCATGTTAATGGTTGGACCTAATCAATATTTTTAGTGGAGATGCCACATACTTGTTGAAGAGATGTCTGAGATAAAATCTAATTACTAGAAATTATTTGATGAAATAATTAATTAAGAACCTACCTATGGATGTACTAGGATTGGTCGAGCCACACTCGGATCCGAATGTAATCTGTGTAGATTCTAGTACCTACTAATAGATTAATGTAATCTTTTAAATTAAAGTAGAGGCTATCAATTCGTATAAATAGTGGAAAGATCTTTAGACTAAAATTCATATCTGTAAGATTAAAATAATTCATATACTAATAGGTTTTGATTTTCTTTTTCAGCAATGGCCAACATATTATCGCTCCGATTGCTGTTGGATAGCGACAAGCTTATCAGACCAAATTTCAATAGCTGGTATCGAAAACTTAAGATTGTCCTGGAGCATGAAAGAATTCCGTATGTACTTATGGATCCTGCACCCGAAGAACCTACTGCCAATGCACTCCATGCTACGAGAGTTATTTATATGAAGTAGCTCAATGATCACACTATAGTGCATTACATCATGAGGGCAGCCATGAATAATGAACTTAACTGTAAGTTCGAGGATATACAATTCGAAGAGATGATTCAATTGTTGAATGAGTCCTTTGGCACCCTTGAAGATACTGAGAGACATAAGACCTCTTGCACTGTGTTCAATATTCGTATGTGAGAAGGAGCATTAGTCACAGATCATGTATTGTACATGATCGAGTAGATTGAATGCTTGAGCAAACTTGACTTTCTATTGCATTTACAGTTGGACAAGGATGCTATCTTTAACTCGTTATCGAAATCCTACCTATCCCTCTTGAGTCATTATAGAGAGATGTAAGACCTCTTGCATTGTGTTCAATGTCTATATACAAGAAGGAGCATCAGTCACAGATCACGTATTGTACATGATCAAGCAAATTGAATGCTTGAGCAAACTTGACTTTCCGTTGCATGAATATTTGGACAAGAATGTTATCCTTAACTCGCTACCGAAATCCTACCAATCCTTTTGAGTCATTATAGAATGACCAAGCCTATAGTGAATTACCATGATTTGCTAGGGTTACTATAGACATTCGAGAAGGATCATCAGCTCCAGAAAAAATTGATGCATGTTGTGGGAGGTTCATCTTCAGGTCGTCATTCCTCCAAGAGAGGAAAGAAGATAAAAGTGCAAATAGTTCATGCCATCGATCCAAAGCCAAAGCAAGACAAAAAGTCAAAAGTCAATAAGAGCCAAGCAGAATACTTTTCTATAAGAAGCTGGATCATTGGAAGAGAAACTATCCTATATATACAGCTTCTCTTGATCCAAACAGGCCAAAGAATAAGAAAAACAAGCAATATGTTGCTTCATAAGGTACTTATATGATAACTCTTTGTAATTTCTCTGTCTATGATACTACTATCTGAATATTAAATATCGAAAGTCTAATTAATATTTATAATTCATTGCAGAGACGATAGGTCAGTAGGAAGTTTAGAGAAGGCAAGCGATTCCTGAACATTGGAGATGGAAGCCTTGTTCAATTCTAGCTTTAGAAACTATGCAGCTTGTTTTGAGTCTAGTAGTGTCATGTTAGATGAGAGTCATTATTGTCTTTTTTTATGATGAATGTCGTCTCTATAGATCTATTGGCCAAATTTGGTTTAAATTTTAATAAAGGATGATTTTATGATATCATTATGAATGATACTAAAATCATGTGAAGATAATTGAAACATGGCATATACTTATTATCACAGCCTATTGGTGTAATATACACATCAAACAAATATCCTAGGATAGATAATGTCAGCGATTTATATCTTTGACATTGTAGGCTGGGTCATGTGAACAAGAACAGGATAGACAGATTAATTAAGGAGGATGTCCTTGAAATTAATGATTATGAATCATTACCGACCTGTGAATCTTGTCTACTTGATAAGATGACCAAGTCACCTTTTAAGAAAAAAATGAGCGAGCCAATGATGTTCTAGACTTAGTATATAGCCATATATGTGGACCTATGAATATAAGCGTCAGAGGAGGATATTATTACTTCATTATATTTACTGATGACTTATCAAGGTATGGGTACGTCTATCTTATGAAATATAAATCTGAATCATTTGAAATATTTAAACAATTCCGAAGTGAAGTAGAAAATAGACTAGGAAGAGCATCAAAATTTTTTGATCAGACTGAGGATATGAATGCATCACCAGTGATTTTCTAACATATCTAGAAGAGAATGAGATTCTCTCGTAATGGACCCCTCTTGGAATACCACAATATAATGCAGTATCAAAAAGAAAGAATCGAACACTGTTAAACATGATTCGGTCCATAAAGGGCTTTACGACTCTGCCAATCTTCTTTTGGGAATATGCTCTTGAAATTACTTGCTACATACTTAATAAAGTCCCAAGCAAGTCTGTAAATAAAATACCATATGAGATATGATCAGGACGTAAGCCAATGCTCTCACACCTTAGGATTTGTGGAGATGTCTAGCTTATGTAAAGCATTTAAAGTCAAACAATCTTGGACCTAGATCCGATAAATGCTTGTTCATAGGGTATCCAAAGAAACTAAAGGGTACTACTTCTACCTCGCTGAAAAATAAAAGATGTTCGTCAACAATAAGGTAGTCTTTTTAGAAAAAAGTTTCTTGGGGAAGGAACTAATGCTACTAAAATCAAACTTAATGAAGTTTGTGAGGTAGAAATATCGGTACATACAGAATCAAATTTGATTAGAGAATCAAATCTAAAGCGTATAGAGATGCCATTAAGAAGATTTGATAGAGTACCACATCAACTGGACAGATACTATATTTCTTGATCCAAGATGGTGATCCTATCAAACTAGATGAGAACTATGAAGATTCGATCACCTATATGGATGCTATGTAAAGGTCCGACTCCTAGAAATGGCTTGATGCTATGAAATCCAAGATGGAGTCCATGGAGATCAATGGTGTATGGACACTGGTTGATCCACCCGAATGGATTAAATCCATAGGGTGTAAATAAATTTGCAAGAGAAAAGAGGAGCAGACAGGAAGGTGGAGACATATAAAATCTATCTAATTGCCAAGGGATATCGTCAGTATTATGGTATTGACTATGATGAGACGTTCTCTCTTGTGGTAATGCTCAAGTCCATCCGGATCATGCTTGCGATAGTGGTACATTTAGATTTCGAGATCTAGCAAATGGATGTCAAAACTGTCTTCTTTAACGGAAAGCTAGAAGAAGAGGTATATATGATACAATCTAAAGGGTTCACATCCTCAGATAAATCTAAAGTATACAAGCTAAATAGATCCATTTATGGACTGAAGCAAGCATCTAGGAGTTGGAACATGTATTTGATAAGATAATCAAAACATATAACTTCATTAAGAATGGAGAAGAGTCTTATGTCTAGAAGTGGTCTAACGATTCTATAATCATCTTTTTATACTGTATGTAGATGATATATTATTAATAGAAAATGACATCCTAGCTTTATAAAGTGTAAAGACGTGGCTATCATCGCAGTTCTCCATGAAGAATTTGGAAGAAGCATCATACATCCTAGGGATGAAAATCTATAGAGATAGATCTAGAAGGTTGTTTGGGTTATCTCAATCCACATACATCGATACCATGCTGAAACGTTTAGCATGGAGAATTTTAAAAAGACTATCTATCGATAGGCTAAGAAATTTCTCTCTCCAAGAAGGATTGTCCAACAATCCCTCAGGAGAGAAAACATATCAGTAAAATTTTATATACTTTGACAGTGGGATCTATCATATACACTATGACGTATATAAGATCGGATGTGGCCTACTCAATAATAGTAGTGAGTAGGTACCAGTCTGATCCGAAAGAGAATCATTGAAAGATTGTGAAAACAATCCTCAAGTATTTGAGAAATACTAAGGACCAATGGCTTATCTATGGAGACACTAACTTAAATCTTATGGGATATACTGATTTAATTTCCGTCAGATTATGATGATAGTAAAATATATCGAGCTACGTGTTCACCATGAATGAAGAAGCAATATTTAGAAGAGTTTCAAGCAACATATAGTGGCTGACTCAGTATGCGAAGCAGAATATATTGCCGCATCTGATACTGCAAAGGAAGCTATTTTGTTGAAAATGTTTATCACTAAACTTAGATTGATTTCTTCTATTGATGGTCCAGTTTACTATATTATGATAGTACTGGAGCCATAGCACAAGTAAAGGAGCCCTCCTACCATAGAACCAAACACATTCTGCGACGTTATCATCTTGTCCATAAAATCATGGATCGAGATGATGTTGAGCTAAAAAAAAATTGATGAAAAAGAGAACCTGACCGACCCTTCACTAAAGCTCTCGGGATCAAAGAGTTCGATGATCATAAATGAAAGATGGGTATAAGATACTACCCCGATTGACTTTAGTCCAAATGAGAGTTGTTAGAAATTATATCCTAAAGTCAATTGGCTTATTGTAAATAATTAAATTTATATATAAATTATTAATCAATGAATTAATATTATTTAACTTTTTGATCATAAGGTATACATCTTCATTATTAGAACTCATGTTGTGATGAAGTTCTTAAAACTATATTATGATCGATAAAGGAGGATTTATCGAATAGTTCTTAAATATGTTTGCCACCAAATGATACGTCATTAATAAGATGATGACGTTTATCGAGTGTCGGTCATTATGCACTATATAAGTTGGTTGTCCTCAAAATCAAAAAGTGTGGAGATACTGGTACGACATACAGATAAGATGTAGAAGTACATCGTCACTGAATAAGTGACTCACTTGCTGAGCGCTCTGCTATCAAAAGCAACTCATGAAATATATGGGCATAAGTGTCCCTCAAATCTGAGATCACCATGTGACTTGCAAGCAACTCACTGTGCTTAGATATCGGACTACCTGCATTTCTAATACAGTGACGGAAGGCTACTGGGTACAGTCAAGTACTCATAAAATCTGTGTGTGAATCAAGATAGAATTGACCCCTCTGAATTATAGGAGTTAATGCATCACTGTATTTCAATTTAGTAAAATCTTGATCAGGATAATCCATGTGATGGATTTGAAAGATTGAAATACTATATAGATAACCATTTCAGGGTTGATAGTTAAACCCTAGATCACCTTGAGTATTAGGGTCAAAAGGATGAATTATGCAGTAACCATATGTCAAGGTTCTTAAATATTACTTTGCAAATATTCATCCTATCCAGATATCAGGTATCATTGCTAAATGGTCACTTTGATTAGTATAGAAAGGAATTTCTATACTACCGACTTAGTGTTCGAACCTATGGAGTCGCACACAAAGGGATGAATTATGCAGTAACCATATATCAAGGTTCTTAAATATTGCTTTACAAATATTCATCCTATCTAGATATGAGGTATCATTGCTAGATGGTTACTTCGATTAGTATAGAAAGGAATTCCTATACTACTGACTTAGTGTTCGAACCTATAGAGTCACGCATAAAAGTCAAACAATATAGAAAAAATTGATCAAATATTTATATGTTCGATTTGAAAGTATGAGACTTGATTAAAAATATAGATTAACTTAATTAAGAATTAAGTCGTAGGTCATACAAATTAATACTGACTATGTTCAACTAGCACTGTGTATGAGGTGCGGATTTGATTCTAGGGATAAAATTAATCAAATCAAAGTTCCATGAAATTATAAAAGAATAGATTGAGTCTTAATTACTTTAGATTAGATCTAATTTAATTAGATATAATTTATTAAGGCTTGATTGGGTTAATTTATAAGTTGGACTTGGACAAAAATTCTAATTGGATTAGGATCAGCAGTCTTTTCAAAATTGATGTGAATCGAATTCGAATTGGATTCGAATTGATCCAAATCTGAATTAAATCTGATTTGGTGCACTTAGCCACTTTTTTCAGAGATTCTCTCTTCTTATGGGCCAACCTAGGTGGTTGGAAAGGGCTGAAAATAGCCTCCTCTCCTTGGGTGTGTGCGATAATGAAAGGAGGCACCTCTCCTACTTGGATTAGGATTTCTTGCGCTTTAAAGAGTTTGGATTTGATTTAAACACAAAAGTTTTTTTCTAGTACTCAAAGAAGTTTGATTTGATCTAGGACCTCTTGCCTATATAAGGAAGGATGTGGGAAGGAGAAAAGCAATCAATTGTTAGGCTAGGCATGGAGACAATCTCCCTTGGGCGTCCCCTCCTATTGGCATGCTCCCTTGGGCGTCTCCCTCCCTCTTGGCATCTTCCCTCCATTTGCGATGGCATGTGGAGCTCTTCTAAGGCCTTAGAATCTGATCACAAGATTTTATCTCCTTTCTCTCCAAAGAAAGAGTTCATCCCTCTCCCATACAGCATTTGGCGTGCCCGCAAAGTAGAAGATCCATGCATCTGGATCTCGCGAAGTATATTGTTGAGGAGCTTCTTCAATCTTGATCTTTTTTTAATGCAAATCAAGATGAGAATTCATAAATAATATAAAAATTTAATTACGAATCTACTCTTTCTCTAGGCATCCGATGCGATCAGATGAATATTTTTTGATTTTTTTTTGACCACCTTGATTGAGATCTTTTAGTCCTACATCAGGAGTGGAAAGATCATTTTAGCCCTCTATATGAGAAAATGGTTTGTTTAAGCCCTTCAAGGCATTTGAGGATGTTTGAAAGAAAATCTTTAATAGACAATGTGAACCAAATCGAGCCAGGTCAGGGCATGGACTGTTGGAAAATATGTCTTAAAGTCAATCGTTTGACGATTATGTTAATTATAAATATATATGAATTGATAAATAATAAAATTATTTGATATTTTTATCATATGGTTACATCTTCTAACGAACTCCTATATTGTGATAAAATCTTTAGGATTACTTTGATCGATAAAGGAGGATTTATCGCGTAATCCTTAAATTGATTCGCGATCAAATGATACGCTATTACTAGGATGATAGCGATATCAAGTGTAGGTCGTTGTGTGCCATATACATCAGTTATCCTCGTAACCAAATGGTGTGGAGATATTGGTATGGTATGCAGGTGAGATATAGGAGTACATCGTCACAGAACGTAACCAACTGTGGAGCACTCTGCTATCAAGGGTAGCTCGCGAAGGGTATGGATATAAGTATCCCTCCGATCAGAGATCACCACGGTGACTTGCAAGCAACTCACTGTACTTTATTGCTAGACTAACTAAATTTCTAATTCAATGATGAAAGATTTTTGGGTGCAGTTAAGTACTTATCAAGTCAGTGCATGAGTCAAAATAGAATTGATCCCTCCAAATTAGTAGGAGTTAATATATTAATGTATTTCAATTTAGTAAAATCGTAGCTCGGATAATCCATGTGATGGATTTGAAAAAGATTGAAGTACAATGTGAATGACTTATCAAGGATTAACAGTTAAATCTTAAGTCTTCTTGAGTATTAAGGTCAAAGAGATGAATTATACGGTAACCATACACCAATAGGTTCTTGAATGTTGCTTCGCCTTCATTCGATCTATCCAGACATCGGATCACCATTGCTAGATAGTTACATCGATTGGTTCAAAAAGTTATTTCTATACTATCGACTTAGGTTCGAACCTATGGGGTCACACTCAAAAGAAGTTTCTGACAGATCATGTGGCTGATCAACGATTGAAAATCATTCAAGGGCTTAATCGTCAATTCGATTGATGGTTAACCTTATGCAAAAGTTATAATAAATTTATTCACCAAGTGTTAGTGAATTAATGAAGAATTAATTAACAATTAGACTATTAATTAACTTATTAATTAAGTAAAGAAGA
>KE504778.1:1092748-1109008 GCA_000441515.1 Elaeis oleifera | reverse complement strand
GGATGTGTAACCTGATATGTTGGATCCTCGTAATATCGACATACGAGAGCCCAATCATCCATAGTGATGCTGTCATATGGCCGCTGCCACGCTGCCTCCACCCCATGGTCCTGCATCATATGGTACTAGTGTTGATGAATGTGGTGACGATACTTCTTGAAACGCAAGCATAAATGAGCGTCCACTACTCGCCGCACGCGATCCTCCTCAAAATCAACAATATTAAATACATCCTGCCAATAACAAATATTAAAAAAATATCGTGCTAATTAAATATTCACAGTATAATTTAGTTTATCTATAACTGAGTATAGAAAATCTCTCTCTGAGCCCGTATAACGTGACACCAATCGAAAAGCATCATGGGGCATAGCTACAGCATATGATGTCCAGCTCGTTGCAAATATTTTGTCATAATAATTCATCCAAAAGACTGTTTCTTGTAGTGGTTTGTGGTGAAACTATATACTTAAGCTTGTGGTGAACCTATATGCTTGTGGCGGAATGATAAGCCTGTGGCAAGAAAGTATGCTTGTGGCTAAATAACATGCCTGTGGCAATAGGATATACTTGTGGTGAGATAATATGCCTCTAAGGACTTAATGGTGAAACATGTTCATAGGGTTTCATGATGTGTCATAGTGTAGTCAGCGATAATTATATGCTTGTGATTATTATAATCTTTATATGGATTCATTTTATTCAGTATCAAAAGGTATTTGCATATCTTATTTTGGTTGGTATAAAATGTTAAAAATATAATAATTATTTAGTAGTATGATATGTTATACATTCTTGATAATTTCACTATTAGATGAACTCCTCACTCATTGGGACGAAAGTCTCATTATGTAGTTTTTTTATTTTTTGGACAGATTGGAGTATCATAGCTCAGCATAAAGATCATCAGTATCAGCATTTTGGAATTGACTGTGCTTGTTTGTGAGGAGCTCATTTTGGGCTATGTTTCTAGGGTGTACTTTATGTTGGATATTGAATAGAACAGAAAATGTTTAATGATACCTCTTGTGAAAGTTATGAAATAATAATGAAAGTTTGGTGTTATTCATTGAGTATAGTGGATAATTTGAATATTATGTTAGTTGAATGGCAGCAAGTTGTATATTAAATTGAATTGTAGCAGGTTATTAGTTCAGCTGTAGTTTAGAATTCCCTTCGCCCTTATTATTTAAGGATGGGGTGCAGCATGCTCTCCCAATTTTAGAGGTGGGATGTTACATGTTGGTATCAGAGCCAAGGTTATAGATTACTTCGGCCATTGATTGAGTTGACTCAATGTCTCTTAAAGGATTTTCTTAATAAGATTTGTTTCTAAAATTATGTTTCAATTCAAGATGTTTTAATTGGTCTAAATTTCATTCTAATGGTTGTAGAGCAAAAAATTTAAGAGAATGATAGTAGATGTTTATTTGAGATTTGGTATCATTGGGGTCATCTTGAAGATTGATAAATCTAACTATATCAATTGCAGCTTGTAGGAAGATGGAGTAGATAAGATTAAGCTGTGGTGGAAGGTGACTACTCCTATGTCGAGGTAGAGGTCAAGGTCGGGTTGACCCAGAGGAGTGGATAGGGATGGTCAACTTCATAGGGCATCATCTTATGCCTCATCTTTTATCTCGAGAGTAGAGGCTAAGGATTCACAGTCACAGAGTATATGCATGATACTTCACCTATTACACTAGCATTACCACCAGTAATACAAGCCCAAGCACCTACTTAGGACTACAGGAATTGGCGGGCACAATTACTCAAGCGGTGGTTGTGGCTGTAACTTCTGTTCATAGTGTACAATCTCAAAGTTGAAATAAAGAAAAAAATTTAAAAGAGTTAGAAAGTTGGGGCAATGAAATTTTCGGATACTACAGATCCGATGGAGACAAAAAATTGGATTCAGAGAATGGAGAGGATATTTGCCCTAATGAAAGTACTGATGAACAAAAGTGAGCATTGCTACTTTTTGCTAGAAGGTCGGGCTCGACATTGGTGGAGATCCTATGTCGATAGACAGCTGCAAGGTTATATTATCTCTTAGAATAATTTCAGAAGGGAGTTTCACCAGCAGTATTACTTGGTTGTATATCAGGATCAGAAGAGGAGTGAGTTTCTCAATTTGAAACAGGAAAGAATGACAGTGACTGAGTATGAAGCTAAATTTATGGAGTTATCCAATTTTGCTCTAATATTTGTAGTAGATGAAAAGAAAAATGTTGGATGTTCAAGATGAATTGCGTCTTGAAATTAAGGCAAGAACAAAGATGCATAATTATGGTAGCTTTGCAGAATTAGTTGTGGGAGCTAACAGGATGGAGAAAATTGAAAAAAAATTTGTGATCATAAGTTTGAAAGAAGTAAGAGAAATGCACAAAACTTCTCCATGGGTATCGAGGAAAGCCAGCCATCAAAAAAGGTTGAAGTATTTAAACAGTCTAGTCAAAACTTTAGAGCACCAACAGAGTCAGACATGGGTTCTATTACTTTTACTAGTTCGAAACAGAGGAGTGTGCCATAATCAGCAAGAAATAGGGTGATAGAGAGAAGGGAAATCAAGACAATTTTAGTAGGTGTGCCAGTCTAGTTACTACTTCTCTAAGCCAAGTCCCTCAATGCAGTATTTATGGAAAGTTTCATCGAGGAGAATGTAGAAGTGGATCAAGAAGATATTTTCGGTGTGGTCAAAAAGGTCATCAAAGGAAGGACTGTCCTAACAAAGCTTTAGACCGAGGTCTCCTACCAAAGTCAAATGCTCCACAAGGACTTTAGATCAGAGGTGACAATTAAGTTACAGATGTATAAGCAAATGCGATAAGAACTAGTACTAGTGAGCAGGTATGATAGTTATATCTTTGATTTCAACAATTGAAATTTAACCGAAATATAAAGTGGGATAGATCTTTGACCTTAGATTACTATGTTGTATTGTGTATACCTGATCAATTGTTATCTAGTTAAGTAGAGGGGAAACCTTAGATATTTGTGAATTGAATTGGAGTATCGTAGCGAAAGCATGCTGGCTTGAACTATTAAGTTAATCAACAGGATATAGTGCTAATTCAGAGAATGTTATAAAGGATTGAACTCTGTATTCTTAATATTTTAACCTTGTAGCATATCAATTTTGAGGATGAAATTATTTTAAGGGGGAGGAAATATAACATCCCAAACCAAAATGAGGTGGTATTTGAAATTTGAATTCGTAGGAAGTATTTATTTGTATAGGTCATGGCATTTCTTGAGTATTTGAATATGAATCAAGCAATAGAGGTGAAGTAATATATGTGTGTGAGAAAATTTTGAGGTATAAATTGATGATTTACAGCAAATTTTTGAACCCCAAGGGATTGGATCAACTAAGTTTAAAGATGGGTCGACTAAGTCATAAAGAACAGAAAGTGTATCAGAAGATCTGTAATGGAGCGCAGGTTGGTCGACCTAATTTATATTGAGTTGACTAAGTTGGACTGAGCTGACTCAGTCTCAGGATAAGTTGGCTAGGTTTGCAGAAAACAGTAGACCAAGATTCTGAAATCTGAATATTTTGTCTAATTTAAAAAAAATTATTTGAGGGAGATGACTGAGCAGCTTCATAAGATACATAAAAAGGTTAGAAAATCAAGGTGTTTTACTAGTTATTCTTGGGGTTGACACTTAGTAAGTTTTTTTTAATTTATTCTTTTCCCAAAACATTATCCCCTAGTTTTCTTATCTGTTATTATGATTCTTTAGCCAAAAACAGAAGCGAGAAGAAGGATAGAGAGAGTGAGGGCTAGAAAAAGAGGTGTTTTCAGCAAGAAATTGAAGGAGGATTCAGCTGAAAAGAAAGAGTTGAGGATAAATTTATTGAAGGAGTAGAAGTGCTATTGGTAGGGAAAGAAGCAGTTTTGTAGACAGCAGCTGAGTTTCATTATCTGAGGTAAGGATTTTATTCTCTACAATAGATTGAAGTTGAGCCTTGAGAAATAGTTATAAGACTTGATGCTTAGTGAACTAAACCTTGGATTTAAGCTTAAAATGGAAGGATTAGCTGCTGTTGTCAATTTTAATGAAAACCAATGCAAGGTATTTCAACAATTGGCTGATATTGTATCAGCTGGACTTGAAACCACTCATAAGAAGGAAATATAGTTAATTTGTGGAAAAATTCTTGACTGATGTTGAAGTGTAACTAACCCTAATCAGGGTAAATAAGATGAAATAGAAATGAAAACTAAAAGAGTTAAAGAACAAGTATAAGGAGGTAAAGCAAGTGTTTTCTAGTCATGTATCATGTTAGTGTCATATTAATCTGGATATATTAACTTTATAGGAAAGGAAGGAGGCTTTTGAGAGTTATTTTAAATGAGTTAAGCACTAGAGTGATCTTGAAGCCATTAAGAGGTGAGTGAACTCCATCTAATTATGGTGTTTTATTGTCTTTTGTTATGAAAATTATTATTTTGAAAAGGAAGCCTGTATCATGTTGTTTTACAGGTTAAATACACCTATACAAGTATGGAAATAGGTATTTATTTCTATGGGTAGGTTGCTTATGTACATATGTGTGTATATATGAAGCTGGTTGGATAGCAAATTATTAATGGCATAAAATTGTATTGCATCAGTTTATTAACTTTTGAAACTTATAGTATCAAGTAATATACTAACAAGGCAGTGTAATGTACATGTATATAAATCTGAAAATAGGACATGATTTTATTGACAGTAAGCTTATATAAATGTCTATGGCAGATGATGTCCCGGTGGCTGAACAGTATACCTATGGCGATGAGCCTGTGGCACATTTAAAGGCCTGTGGCGAGCCTGTACTGAAACTGTACGCTTAAACCTATGGTGAACCTATATGCCTATGGCGGAATGATAAGTCTGTGATAGAAAGTATTCCTGTGGCGAAATAACGTGCCTATGGTGATAGGGTATACCTGTGGCGAGATAATATGCTTGTAGAGACTTAATGGTGAAATATGTTCATGGGGCTTAATGGTGTGTCATGGTGTAGTCAGTGATAATTATATACTTGTGATTGTTATAATATTTTATATGAATTTATTTTATTGGCATCAAAAAATATTCTACATATCTTATTTTGGTTGGTATAAAATGTTAGAAATATAATAGTTTATTTCAGCAATGCTTAATACATAATATTGTGTGTGATATGTCATACATCCTTGGTAATTTCACTATTAGATGGACTTCTCACTCACTGGGACAAAAGTCTCATTATGTAATTCTTTATTTTCTGAATGGATTGGAGTATCATAACTCAGCATAAAGATCATCAGTATCAGTATTTTGGAATTGACTGTATTTGTTATGAGGAGCTCATTTTGGGCCATGTTTCTAGGATGTACTTTGTGTTGGATATTGAATAGAACAGAAAATGTTTAATGATACCTCTTGTAAAAGTTATGAAATGATAATGAAAGTTTGGTATTATTCATTTAGTATAGCGGGTAATTTGAATATTATGTTAGTTGAATGGCAGCAAGTTGTATATTAAATTGAATTGTAGTAGGTTATTAGTTCAGCTGTAGTTTAGAATTTTCTTTGCCCTTACTATTTAAGGGTGCGGTATAGCACGCTCGTCCGATTTTAGGGATGGGATGTTGCACATCCATTTGGAAGGTCTTTAATACGCAAATAATTTTGTATTTCAAAATCTCACTCTTAAAATTAAGAATGACATGGAGAAGATTGTCAATAGATTTAAATTAAAAGAATCCTGCTTAGTTAAGAAATGATCAATCTTCCTTTTTAATCAATGCCCTTTTTCACTTAGGGCTGAAACAGGATTAGATACTAATCGAATATCAGTATATCCATATCCATATCCATATTTATTATATCTGATAAATACAAATATAAATATAGATATTATTTAGATATAAAAATTCATATTTATATTTGTTCTAAATGGATGTAGATACAATTTGGATACTAGAAGCTAAGTTGGATGATTAAACTTTATGCTACAGAATCAAAGATATTACTAAATAGATAATAAATTAAGTTAATAACATATTTATATAGTTGTATATTTTTTAAAAATTTATAGATGCTATAAAAATTATATAAGATTACAGATAGATTTAGATATTCGGATATAGATTGGATAGTTGTCTATCCATATTCGTAGCCATTTTTCTTTGACAGATATGGATATAAATATAGATGGATCCTCAAATTTCTATCCATATCTAGATTGATTTGGATATAAAATAGATCCGGACAGATATTATCCACACCATTCTCATCCCTATTTGCACTTGTATCTATCCAAAAGTTCTTAATAGTTGGTTATTTGAATTTCAGGACCCAAATTCACTAGGCTAAATGGGAAAAACATCTTGGTTGCCAAAGCCTGGGGGCCCAATGGGGAAAGCTAACCCACTAACTAGAGAGTCTTCGTCTCCAGGTCTTTTTGTGTTCTTTTCATTGTCAATTCCTGCTCAAAGAATACGGGAGCTTGCATTTTCTTCCTCACGTGATAAAGAAAAGTAACTGGCCCATCAAACACTCCGCTTATGCCAGAGAATGTGAACTCACATATATAATTTCAGGATGAACATGATTGGGCTCTAATTTTGGTGAAAGGTGCTCTGGAGACAGTCCCAGTGACGAGGACTATAGATGGGTTAGGAGGGTTGCCATCAATCCAAGGAGCCCCACACAATGAGGGTTTCTGATGATGATAATTTGAACCCTACTTCTCTGCAAAGAAGGTCCTATCATGGAATTACCTCTTTTATACCAGCTATTTTAAGACTGATACAGTTATAGAATCCTAAAGTTTTGTGTTTCTTTGATAAGATTATTGGTCGAAGTAGAGTTAATTATGGGTCAGGTCTTGGATCTAAACTATTTTCATTTTTAATCAGGCTTTGGCTAGGCCTATATAAAATTTGAAATTTTCTAGGCTCAAGCCCAACCCATGACCAGCTCTCAGTTGAAGTTTATTTTAGGCGTGTTCACGTCTCCCTGTTGTTGCCATCTGGTAGGAGGACAATATGAAGATTGATGCTTTTAGTAATTGCTCATAGCAAATTATTTTGTCATAACAAAACTAGGTAAATGCCCTTGGATTTCAGTAGAGGCCTATACAGATCCTAAATTTAGATTGAGGCACATTCTTTGGGCTAAGTCATCTACTGTTATTGATCAAGTACTGCCAATATTAATTGATGGATACTCTTACTATATTGATGGACCTTCACAATTCACTGAGAAGACTGGTATTAGAGAATTTTGATTTTTATTTCTTCCAATGGATTATTTAACTTGGGCTTCTCGGGAGATCATTTTACATGGTGCAATAGTAGTAGTTAAGCATTGGTTTAGAAGAGAACTGATAGAGCTTTCATTGTTGATAGTTGGATTTAGAACTTTTCAGAGGTGCAACATCTCCCTCATATTGCTTTAGATCATTGCTCTATACTCATTGAAATTGCTTTACAAATTATTTGAAAACCTCATTTTCGATTTGAAAAATTTGGTATATTACCCTAATCTTAGCAAATTGTATAGTGCTTGAAACATTTTAATTAGGAGTGATGTTATGCACCGTGCGACTCGGACGTTGAAGCTAACTAAAAGAAGGTTGAGTCAGAAATAGAACAGTAGTTGGCAAACTTTTCAAAAAATTAGAGGAGATTGAGACAACCATTGTGGAGGTTCGGAGGAAGGAGCATGGCAAAGAAGGCCTTTTGATTGATGATCTATCTCTTCTACGATCTTGGATAGCTTAGCATCACTCTTTTTTGTAAAACCATAAGGCTAAGTGCAAACAAAAATCTAAAGTTCTATGGCTCAGAGAAAATGACGGTAATACTAAATTTTCCATCAAGCTATAATTCTTTGAAGAAACAAAACACATCCCTCCTGCAAGACTATTGGCGAATGATGCACACTTTGCTTTCACTCGAGGTATCTTAGACCTATAGGAGATTAATAGTATACATAGTTAACTAGATGGTAGCTCATATGGCTAATCACATTGGGATCTTTCTGTCGGACTCTATAATTGATCTTTTAGCTCAATATTTGGACTTTAAAGGCTACATTAGGTCTTCTAGCTCAATTTTAGGATGTTTGTTTCTAATTCTCATATATGTATTATTTAAACTGGTTTAATTTGCAAAAAACAAATCCCCCTTCTAACATTGGGAATAATGTGGTTTCTATTGACATGGAAGGAATATTATTTCTTTGATTCCTTTGAAATTTGGTGCATTTCTAGGGAGGGGAGAGGTTTGTCTCTCCTATCCATTTAATAGGTATAGAAATGCATATGTGTACAACTTTAACATAAATATATTGATTGTATCATAAATTCTTTTTTAACATAACTTGCAAAATATCTCAATTTTCTATCAATTTTGATCGAATGTTTTGAATTTTGGAAAGTAGTCAAGTTTTCTCCATCTCTTTTATATGTATAGGGATGAATATGCATACAATTTAACATAATTTTTTTATATAATTTAAAAATATTAATTTTAATATTTTTTATTATTTTGAATTGTGGAGAGTGCTCTAGTTTCCTAGTCTGCATAGGGATCGAGATACAGGCCCCGGAGCATAGATTTGTATAAAAACTTGGATTGGGAATAAAGCCTCACATCGAATCAAACGATCTGACCATAATGCGTCAGAGGCTCACTGGCTATGTTTCTACACCCGACAGCCTAAAGTTAACAACTTGCATCCTAGCATGTATTGTTTCTGGTAGCCATGTTGGAGCAAAAATCATATGGAACAGGCACTATAAAAAATTATATAGGCAGATTTCATAGTTTGTCATATTTCTCTTAATATCAGTCTTAAAGAATAAGGGTGCATTTGGTTATATCTTTTGATTTTTAAAAAATATTTTTTATTTTGTTGATTTTTCCTACTGAGTAAAAGTAAAAAGTAAAAGTATGTTTGGTAACTTCGTTGCTATAAAGCAAAAAGCAACATTTGGGAACGACAGATGAAAAGCTCGATGAGGGAGAAGGGTTCAAGAAGGGAGGGAGAAGGGGATGGAGAGGTGAAAAGCTCGACGAGAGAGAAGGGTTCAGGCTCTTTATTTTTGGTTGGCGTTTTAGATATGTGGTAGCAAAAAAACAGAAAAGCAAGTTTTAGAAAGCAAAAAAATTTTACTTGCATATAAAATAATTATTTTGATTTTTTGATTTTTACTTTTACTTTCATGATATTATCAAACATTGCTTTTTGATTTTGCTTTATAAAAATCAAAAAGTAAAAAAAAATTTAATAGCTAACCAAATGCATCCTAAGTTTAAAAGTTAAAGATCTTTTTACTAATGGAGTTATTAGTTTCATGTGATTAAGGTATTTTTTTTCTTCATTTTCAGCACATATTTTTAACAATATATATTATATAACTATATGATACATACTAAATATATAGCCGGATATATATTATAAGCTTTTTTGATACATACCTAGTGACGACGTAATCACACGTACAACTAAATTAATATATAATTTATTGAACTTAGTATTCATCAATATATAATATATAACTAATTAATATACATCTATCAAAATATTCATTCAACATTTCAATACACATCTTTAGATGAATCGATATAAAATTTTTAGAATATAACGCTCATCAGTACATAATATGTAAGCAAATGATATACACTAAATGATTTACTGATATATACTATAAGTTTTTTTGATACACATTCAGCAACAGCTCAATAAATATTTATAGATAAATTTATACATAGTTTACCGAACTTAATATCCAATAATACATAATATATGATCAGTTGATATATACCTAGTAAAATATTTATCCGATATCCCAATACAGATCTCTAGGTAAAATAATACTGAACTTCTAATGGATCTTAAAAAAGAAGAAGGATTTGAAAAAGGAGAAAGAGACTCGAGAAAGATTTCATGGATAGAAGAGATGGCATGTGAGGTTTGGAAGAGAAGAAAAGACTTGAGAGAAAATTTTATGGTTGAAATATGGCTTGATGAGAAAATAATGGATGGAGATATTTGATAAGGAAGAAAAGATATGAATAGTCATGAAGGGTATTTCTTAGTTATGTATCTTATTTTTTTATTATTTTAATTATGAAACTAGCCGATCATGATAATAAGAGGAATCTAATTTTTATTTTTTTAATTAAGATATTAAAAAAAAATATATGGCATGAAGCTAACCGTCCGATATGATGGGCTCTAGTGCCCGCCCCATATAATTTTGTTTTCGTAGCGTTGCATATCCGGGTTCCCCATTTAAAGTCGGGTTTAAATCGTGCCGCTTTTCCAAATGCCTCCCCAACCGGTTCCTCGCTCTCGCTCACGCTCTCTCTCTCTCTCGCGTTCGCTTGCCGATGGAGAACGCGAAGGAGAGCGGTGCCGGAGACAAGATTGCAGACGAAAACCCTTGCCCGAACCTCCCGCCGCCTGTGGAGGCGGAGGCCGAGCCCGCTGGAGGAGTGGCGCCGCCGCCTACACGAACGCCGTTCACAGTCTCAGCCAGGTCGACGCCGCCCTCGCCCTCGCCCTCGCCCTCGCCCTCGCCCGTGCGCTTCAAGAACAGGTGAGCCCCTCGACCCTCTCTCTGCCCCTATCGCTGGATCTTTGCCTTAGGGATTCGTGCTAGGGTTTCTGATGTTCTTGGATTTGGCGAATTCTTCGTCCAGGAGCGGGCGTACATGATGCTGCAGATGAACGGCGGAAAGCGCAGCGATTACGAGAGCTCCGATGCTGCGAGCTACGAGTACGAGGGCGGCGACGATCCAGACCACCCCATCGAAGAGGCGGGAGCGTCGAGTGGAGCGATTACGGTGAGGACGCGTTCGATGCCAATGACCGCTTTATCGATCGTACCGAATTTGAGCACGATGAGGCCTTCGCGAGGGCATTGCAGGAAGCTGAGGAGCGAGAGGTGGCCGTCCGGTTGATGGCCCTTGCTGGATTGAAAGTTTGCTTTCTTGCATTCTGTTGCGGCCAATCTCCTCATCGTCTGGTCGTCGGAAATCGAGCACCTACAAGAGAAGTTCACACAGACCGAAGAGGCTTCCGGCGGGGACCCTCCGACGGTCAAGTCAGAGAGGAGACTAGGCAATAGTAGAGAGGAACTAGGGGAGACTCAGTACTGACAAGCCGAGAGATTGGTTAGGTTAGCTGGGCTTATCTTAAGCTGTTGCCTTACTCCGTTTTATAGTAGGAGGTGATATGGTCCCGCCGTCGGCGATGTAGACAACTGTGGAGTTGTCAAATCACTGTGGGCTGTCACATCGTCGGGGGTTGCCATGTCGTCGATGGGTTGACAGGTCCTAAGAATTAATTCATGTCCTTGACAGGACGACATCCCAGGTCCCTGAAAGGGCAACGTCCTCTGACAGTCGTACAGTATGTCCTTGACAGGACTGCAGCCCATGCCGGTCGTTCGGCATTTTTAAAGGGGCTGACCGACTATATGTCGGGATTTGGCTGTCGGGTGGCAACTCAAGAGCACGGTCGGTCGTCTAGAGTGGTCTGTAGAAGTTGGACATCGGTTGTCCATCCGACGGAGAGTCAGTGGGGTCCCACCCGACAGGAAGTCGGTGATGCGGGGTCGGCTTTCGGGCGGTCGGAGGCGGCGTTGGCCAGTTTGGCCGACATGCCCAGGCCGGGCACCATCGGTAGTCGCTGTCGGTGTCGCCCATTATCAGTCGGGCAAAGTCGATCGGTCCATCTCGAAGATGGGTCGGCGTCAGGATCCGTTGGCGAGTCGGTGTCAGGATCAGTCGGCGTGAGGGTCAGTCGGTATATCCCAACAGTTGCTCCCCCCACTCCTGAGTCTGATGTCACGTCGGCCCGTGTTTCCGCACGGGTGAGGCGTCAGGCGAAAGGAGTGGATCTTCATTGTGTCATACCCTGATCCTGCTGACCTCACCAGCGGACGATCCGGACAAAACGATGTCAGACGATCTGGTGTCAGACGATCCGATGTCAGACATCTTTAGGGAATGCAAACCACCGTCAGGGTCCCCACTTGGGAGCGCGGACCGCCGTCAGGCATCCCATCGGGAACACGGATCACTGTCGGTGAATTAATCCTGAGACGCGGTGCTTCCGCCATGTGTCGGGAGGTCGCTGGGCTGGAGTCGCTCGCACGGATGGAGGCGACGTGGCGCGATCTGGGGCAGGTGCATTGAACCGTCGGTCGAGGGAGGGCTCGGATGTTGCCATGCGTCGATCATCCAGATGATCCTCGTCGGGCGCGCTCTCATCCCGACCGTCGAGGGGCCCTATATATAGGGGGTCGCTTGCATCCAAAACCTCACTTTTTCAGTTTTATTGTAGAGATTCTGCCCGTGCGGTCCCTCGCGTCCCAGGTAGCAGTCCTTGCTCTCGTTCTCGAAATTTCTCTGAGTCCTCTGCTTGTTTCCGTTTTTCTTCCCACTTCCTTGGGATTCCTTTCCCCTTCTTCTTCTTTTTCTCCTTCTTTTCTTTTCGCTGGTCCTGGCGTCATGGCCAGGACCTCTCCTCGGAGAGGTCAGTCGGAGAATCCGACTGATGATCTTCGGTCGACCCCGGAGGCGGAGGTCTCTTCGCTTTCGGGGATGATGTCGATTGGCTCCGGGATCAGTATAACATCCCGGACCAGTTTCGACTCTCTGCTCCTAGGGCCGACGGATGGGTCAACAACCCGCCCGCGGGCTAGGTGGCACTTTACGTCGAGGACCTCTGAGCAGGTCTTCGTCTCCCGATTCCGAAGTTTGTCCAGAATATTCTTGATTATTACAGACTTTGTCCAGCGTAACTGGCGCCGAACTCAGTTCGGCTGATAATCAGTTTTGCTCTGTTGTGTTAGCTTTTGCCGACCAACCCTCGGATCTCTCTCTTTCGGGCTTTCTTTGTCCTCCGACCCACCCTAAAGCCCGAGGGTGGTGGCTCTTCAATCCCCGAAAGGGCTTATCTTTTATCACCGGTCTTCCAACGTCTATTCACGGATGGAAGAACTAGTTCTTCTTCATTTCTTCTTCTTCTCCTTGGGGGTTCCCATCCCGTTGGGGCGAGCCTCTGACTTGGCCGAACGACAATAGTCGAGTGGAAGCGGACAACCGGGAGGATTTCTACCGACTAAAAGACATGTCGGTGCCGAAGCAGAGGGAGCTTGTTACCGAACAAGCCCTCTATGACGCCGATTTGAGCCTGGTCCCCCGTCTAGGTACCGTCTGACCCATCAGTCGTCTTTTCGCTTTTTGCTCATCCCAGACTCGTACTAATTCTTCCATTGAAATTGCAGGTACGCTGTCGAGGATGAGACTGATAGACGCAGAGATCAGATAGTTTGCCGTGAGGAAGAGGCCGACGTCTGGGGCCAGGCCTTCACGCCCACCGAAAAGACCCCAGATGTTGCCCCGACCCCTACCGCATCGGCGGCCGATCCGTCGGAGCCGGTGATTGCGTTGTCGGTGCCGACGGTCCCATTAGAGGAGCAGCCGGCGGAGGGAACGACCGAAGCAGCGTCGGCGGCTTCACCGGTGGAGGAAGCGTGATGCGAAGTTCGGGAGCCCGAGTATCCTTCGGCGGCTCCCGCTGCGGCTTCGGGGGGAGCTCAGTCAAGTTCGAGCCTCCCCTCCTTCCCCGACTTACGGGCATGGGCGGCCAGTCGGGGGAAGACCCCGATGGCCCCAGTGGACGATGCAAGGTCGGGGATCGCACCATGCCGTCCGGCGTCCAGGTCCCTGAGGGAGCGTCGGCCCTGGCCAATCATGACTTGGTCAGGAGGCTATGTCAGGGGACTCTCCTTCTGGCTGACGTGGAGGTACTGAAGACTCGGCGAGTAACCGAGATGCTGTCTTCTTTCTACCCGACCATGATCGGGTAGGTCTCGTCTTGCCTCCTTTCCTTCATCGACTGTATTATTTTATTCTTCTAACGGTCGGCTGTTGTTTTGCAGTTGATTTACACCATGTCTGAGCTAGAGGTCGGATACTGGAGGTTCGGAGACGTCCGGGCGGCCTGGAAGGACAAGCGATGACCGCCAAAGCTGAGAAGACCGTATTGGTCGATCAGCTGAAGCAGTCGACCGATCGGGAGGCGAGACTCGAAGATGAGATCTCTCGCCTCACCGATGCTTTGGCTGCCTCGGGGGCCGAACTCAGGTCGGCCCGCAAGGAAGCCAAGCATAAGGGTCGAACCTCCCACCGATTGCGGCGCGAGTGGGATGCCGTCGCCGTCGAATTAGAAGCCGAGCGAGAGCAGCTCCGAGCCAGCATGGAGAGGCTCGCCAAGGCTGAGGAGGACCTGTCTATCGTCCAGGCCGACGCCGACATAGCGAAGGTGGAGGCGGAGTCGACGAAGGAATCCTTAGCTCGGGCGGAGACGGAGAGGAAGTCGGCGACGGAGTCGTTGGATCGGGCAGTGGAGGACTTCCGCGGCTCCTAGAGAGCGGCTTCGCGTCGTACCGGGTGGGGTACAAAGACGCTCAGGATGCAGTCTAGGCTTTGTATCCGGATCTTGACCTCAGCGGCATCGTTCCCCCGAGGTCGGAGGAGCAGGCCACAGAAGAGGTGGCTGACCCCTCGTCGGGAGGTCGTACCGCAGTGGAAGAAGCCGTTCCGGAGCAGATCATCGAAGAGGAGACGGCCCCGACCTCCGATCCAGCGCCGACCCGTGCGGACATGCCGACAGCCCCCGGGCTTCTACCGATTGAAGAGGTCGACTCCGAAGTGTAATCGGAGTTTTCTTGTTTTATTTTGCTTCATACTTGTAATCGGGTTTCGGCCCAATTTTGTAAACTCAAACGTATTCGTGAATGAAATGAAAAATTTTCTAACTTTCTCTCTTTTGTACTTTAGAATGAATGCTTCATTCAAACGCTCTCCGAGCATGAAGTCGTAGGCCCGACATACCATATTAGATCATTCGGTAATGTCTCGGGTCGTTAGTCGAAGTGGTCGGTAGCGCGCGCCATGAAAATGGCAGGGCGAATTCTGATTGTCCGACGGTCGTGGGATGTGACTGTTGAAGACTTAGGTTGAACGTCCATCACCCGAACGTGAGTTGGACGTGTCTGTCCAGTCGGAAGTCGAAGTAGAGCGTACGTCGCCCGATCGCGAGTCGGGCGCGTTCGTTGAGTCGGAGGTCGACCGACCTCCGGACGTAGCTCGATGACCCGCTCCTTCCGCAGGATCCAATAGTCGAATGACGTCCGACGTGTTCGGTCGGAAAAATGATGGCAAGTCGAGTTCCCGTTACCCAGACCTTGATCGGGTACATACATCGCGACGTGTGATAAACGGTGGCAAGCCGAATATCCTTCGACCGATCGTGACTTGGTCGGTAAGTCGCGAACGTGACATTGGTCGCGTTGGCACTTTGCCTTGGCCGGGCCAAGTCGGCAAGTTAGTCGATCGTTTCGCCTGCGAGTTGGCTTGTAGAAGGAGCGTAACTCCCGTTAATGTAGATATGTCGGTCCTCGCAGGAGTCCGACGTGTCGTCGCCCGTAGAAGGAGCGTGGCTCCCGTCAATATAGATACATCGGTCATCGTAGGAGTCCGATGTGTCGTCGGCGATCGGGCTGTCGATTTCCAACCGATCGTTGGGCCCAAGCCGGGGCGTCGGGGCTCGTACTTCTAGCGAGCACCGACCCATAGTCGAAAAGTCAAAATTCTAGACTCTGAAGTTTGAAAACTGAATTGTATTCCAGACAAGGGGATACAAGGTTCACTGATAGTACAACCTTAGATTATCGGCATTCCAGGTCCGGGGATGGTCGTTCCTTCTAGGGTCTCTAGTCGGTAGGCTCCCGACCGGTAAGTGTCGGCTATCTTGTAGGGTCCTTCCCAGTTCGGAGATAATTTTCCTTGGTCCAGAGGCTTCGACACTTCCGCCTTCCTCAAGACCAGGTCTCCGGATTTGAAGAGCTTCGGCTTGACCTTGGCATTGTAGTATCGCGCCACCCGTTGTCGGTAGGAAGCCATGCGTAGTTGAGCCTCGCGTCGGAGTTTAGGCAGGAGGTCCAGGTCAGCCCTCCGGCACTCGGAGTTGGCCGGTTCAGAATACTGCTCGACTCGGGTTGATGGTAGGCCGATCTCCAGCGGGATCATTGCTTCCGTTCTGTAGGCCAAGTTGAAAGGGGATTCTCCGATCGGGATATGGGGCATCATTCGGTACGCGCACAGGACGGAGGGTAGTTCCTCGACCCAGAGGCCCTTGGCTTCATTCAGTCTGGTCTTCAGTCCATGTAGAATGGTTCGGTTGGTTACTTTC
>KE504778.1:986980-1014783 GCA_000441515.1 Elaeis oleifera | reverse complement strand
ATTTGATTAGACTTAATCTATTTCTCTACATGGTCAATTAGCTCTTTGATTCTAATCTTAGGTCTAACCTAATTAAGAGGACCTGATTTGAACTAATCCATGCCCTATATTTTATGCAATGTCATTAGATCTTAAATCACAATTCTAGATCTAATCGATTCAACACTTAATTCTTAATTAAGTTTTTGCATCAACATGGTTTAGCTTTTGAAATAATTTTTTATATAAATTTTTTACATTAAATCATAAAATTCTTTTAGATCATATCTAAATATTCATGATTTTAAGTCAAAACAATTTTGATTATCAAGATTAGATGTAACTAATTTCTTTGCAACTTGCATCATATATAATAAATCTAAAATTTTAAGATCTAGAGTTTTGCAAGAAAGTAAACTTTTTTTTTACTTTCTTCTTCATGGGACCTCACAGTGGCACTCCTATATGCCATAAAAGTATCTCATTGAATGAAAGGAGAGGGTCATGTAACCCAACTTGCTCCTATGATCAGACGGCTTGGTGATTATCCAATCCGAATACTTTGCTACTCAGATCATCTAATCTAACATATAAAAATCAGATCTGAAAATAAAATATATTTAGATCTAATCTAAATAATAAATAATCAGATCTAATAACATATAATCAGATCTAAAAATATATTAAATCATATTATAAGAACATGGATCTGATACCAATTGAAGGAAACATACGGCAGTGCTATGCATGTAATTTTAAAATTTTATGCAGTAAAATTTTTAGATTAAATAATTTAATCTATTTTACATGTATAAGATCTAATCTAGACTACTTTGTCAAGATATATAATATGATTTAATATGTTCTTTAAGATCTGAAAATAAAAACTACATCGATCTAATCGATGTTGTAATCTAGATCTAATCCTTAGATCTATCACAAACAATGAAATAAGTTCAGAAACCATTATCGAATTGTAAGCTGATGATCTTTGCTAGTCCAATACTTGGATAGATGCTCCTTCAGGTTGGTCACAGCCGCACGAACTTATCCGGCCTCTACAGAACGTCCACACGAAGACCGATGCAAATTAGGCTTCTTGGAAGTACTAGCTTGCAAGGATCTTCAAGGTTGATTTCTTCCTTCTTCAAAACTCTTGGATGCTCCAAAGGAAGAGAAGATCTGGAGGAAAAAGAGGAGAAGAGAGAGAGCTTTGGAGAAAATATAAAACTAGCAAAGGGATGAACATATGGGGCATCCACAATTGGAGCCCCCTTTATATAGACAAGGGCTAGGGTTTGGGTCAAAGGGAGAGGGCACCAAAGAGTCCATGCCAAAATAAATTTTGGGCATCCCAAAATTTTGAAAAGAGGTATTTGGCATGAGGAAGAGATCTGGTATCTCACACACCCAGAAACACCTCATAGAAATTAAGAAAAAATCAATAGGCGCCACCCTTGTTTCCAAACTTGAAAAATCTCTTTCTTCTTATCACCTTATCTCTAATTTGGATCGCATTCGAATTAGGTAGGAGATAAGATCATGACTTACCATGCTTTTGCCCCACCCTTACTGGCCCACTCTCATCACACCAAAATTCAAACCAAATCTAATTTGGCGTTGAGATCAAGGCATGGGTCCAGGGTGGCGCAAGGATAAAGAGATAGAATCTTTGTTGGCTTGGATTCTTCATTTTCAAATTAATTCTAAATCAAATCAAATCTGATTTGAACCTAATATTAGAAATAAATCTAATCAAATTAGAAGTCTAATTATCTCAATAAATTCTAATCCAATTAGGAACTAGCTAAGTCCAAGTTCTGATCAAATCAGGATCAAATTTTTCTTGTAATCAAGCTTGATCAAATTAAATCCAAACTAAGTCAAACTGAATTCAATTCAATTAGACTTGATCCAAAGCTCTTGTTTAATCAAATTGAATCAATTAGTAATCTACTTACTAATTAATTCTCCATTAATAGTAGAGTTCCGTTCAATGGGACTCCATATCAGAGTCATAATCCAATTGGACTCTTCAGCCGTCAGATCTAATCGAACCATCTAATGTGTGTGATCTCATAGGTTCGAACCTAAACTGGTATCATAGAAATAATTTTTATACTAATTGATGTAACCATCTAGCAATGAAATCCGATGTCCAGATAGGTCAAAAGATTGCAAAACAACATTCTAGAACCTACTGGTGTATGGTTACCATATAATTTATCCCTTTAACCTAATGTTCAAGGTGACCTAAGATTTGACTGTTAATCTTAATATAGTCGACTACATTGTATTTCAATCTTTTAAATCTATCACATGGATTATCCTGATCAAGACTTTACTACATTGAAATACACTGATGCATATCTCTACTGATTCAGAGGGTCAATTCTATCTTGACTCACGCACCGACTTGATAAGTATCTGACTGTATCCAGTAACCTTTCGTCATTGAATTAAAATTCAGATGGTCCGATACTAAAATACAGTGAGTTGCTTACAAGTCACCATGATAATCTCAAGTCAGAGGGACACTTATACCCATACCCTTCACGAGCTACTCTTGATAGCAGAGTACTCGATAAATGGTCACGTTCGATACGAATGTACTCCTATATTTCATTTGTATACCATACCAGTGTCTCCACACTCTTTGATTAAGAGGACAACCAATTCATATGATACACAATGACCTATATTTGATATTACTATTGTCCTATTAATAGCATATCATTTGGTTGCGAACACTTTTAAAGACTAAGTGACAAATCCTCCTTTGCTGATTAAATATAGTCCTAAGGATTTCATCACAACACAGGAGTTCAAAATAAGATGGATAAATTTATGATAAAATATCAAATAATTTTATTAATAAAATTATATATAATTATAAATATGAGCACAATCATCAACAGATTGATGATTGATTTTGGAACATATTTTTAACAAGATTTATAAATTAGGTACAACTCTAAATCAAAAGAGCTAAGGATCTCATTTTTTTCAATTTATTTATCCTGTCCTCTCCAATATGACTTAGTTTATGATGCCATAAGTACTTTTGATTAATTTAATCTTTGAGCTTTTTTTGACCTACGGCACTCACTAATCACTCGTTTATATTCACATTCGCATCAACATGTAAGTGATAAAGACTATCAATTAAAAGACCACGTGCAACTAATTTATTTATAAATAAATAAATAAAAATTTTATTGAAATTAAAATCAAAACCATCCTGTGCTAGCACAGACATGAAAATCTAATTTCAACTAGCTACAGAAATAAAATAATAGTCTTTTAAATCTAATCTAAATCCTGACGGTAATCAAAGAAGATAAGTACCAATGGCTTCTGCAGTAACCTTTGCTCCATTGTCGATCCGAAAGATCATATCACCTTCTCTCAACCTCTTACTTTCTATTAGATCCTACATTAAAGTATATATATGAGCACTCGAACCAGAGTCCAATACCAACTAATAGAAAAAATCATTAATTTAGATTCAATTACGGGCATATCTTCTGAAGGTTTGTCATCTTTCTTGATCTTTAGGCTCTTCAAATAAAGTGGATAGTTCTTCCTTCAATGGCCTTCAGCATCACAGTGAAAATACTTTTCTTTGCTTCAATCTTCTTTGGAACGTTCTTCTTTGGCTTGCTCTCTTTCTTCTACTTTTTCGCAGATTTACTCTTCTTCTTCGAACCAGACTTTCTCTTGGATGAAGAAGTCTACTTCACAGTGAGAACAGTGCCTCTTGAACTCTTCAAAGTTTCCTCAGCAATGACCAACATGTTGATTAGTTCGGATATAGTATAGTTCAGTTTGTTCATATAAAAATTTATAATAAATTGATTATATAAACTCGTAAGGGATTGAAGGATCAAATCTATATGTAATTTCTTTTACATATTTAGCCCGAGCTTCTCAACCTCCTCAATATCCTTGATCACTATTATACGGTGCTCATGGACTGACTGTCTTTCATGCATCTTCGTATTAAAGAGTCTCTTGGATACTTCGAAGCGTGCAGTTCGGCTCTGCTCACCATACAACTTTTGTAGATGAGTGATCATAATCCTGATAGTGGATATATGCTCATGCTGGCTCTGCAACTCGTTTGACATAGAAGCCAGCACATAGCACTTAACCCGACTATCTTCATCCGTCCACTTTTCATATACTATTCTTTGCTCAGCATTAGAACAGTTTGATAATACTAGGGGTTTCTAGTCGAGTACATAATCTAATTTTTAGAAGTCAGGACAATCCTTAGGTTTCTAAGCTAGTCTTTAAAATTGATTCTGATTAAACAATTGGATTTAAGGCTACAGAGCTAGAGGATTTGAAGCTAATATGGTTTAACTACGAAATAAAGATTCAAGTTAGACTTTTGTACTTTAAATTTATATTTACTTTAGGAACTTTAAGTAGCAAACAAAATCTCTCACTATTTTTTGGATCCCTATACTCCCTAGGTAGGAAGCAAAAATTCTAACGTGATAACTGAATTTATAGTGGGTGCTGTGGTTCCACTGATGCCATGTATCTTACCTAACAATTATTGATAATACGCACACCGATGCATGGATAACTTCTTACCCAGATACTTCTTTAAGCATATTGTAATGATATGATCTCTAAGTTATGTGGGCTTACCTAATAGTTATTGACTACACTCCTTAGTTAAACTTGCCCAACCATTCACAAGCAAGTGCAAAGCCATCATTGAGTCTCTCACCTAACAGTTATTGGGCCTAACCCCATCCTTACCTTGGAGCAACTCTTTGCTAGTAGAGTGGTTACGTGCTTTTGGTGTAACTGAATCACTATGATCAGCTAAAATAATCAATATCGGTACCACACCTGCACATCTACAATGGTGGAAGACCTATAGACTTAATATTTATGAAGAGATTTAAAGTTTAGGTCTCAATTAATCAGTCATTATATGATCGATCTAATTGATATGGGCTAAACCAAACTGTCAAGCAACCTTATTTAAGATTCAATCTTTCAAATTGACCCCATAAATAGAAATCAGTGGGGTCCCTCCATTGCTTTCTTAGATACCAATAGGTCAATTGGTCCAAATAAGTTAGCTTAAGTAAATCAGGCTCAAGTCATTGAGCCGAATTAGGTCCTTAGATTAATTGATTCTACATACAGATTTTAATTGATTTGATCAACAATAATTGAATAATTTAAATTTAATTGACCTAATCCTAATCAACACTTAACTCGATTTGATCAATTACTTAATCAAATTAGATTCATTATGTTCAAATCAAAAATTTTAGATGCAATCTAATTACATGATCTAATTTTTGATTTACTCATGACCAAAATCCTCATGCACAAACATAAATTTTAGATTTTAAAATTAAATTTTAGATCTAAATTCTTTGCATGAAAGATAAGTTTTAAATCATGAAACTAATTTTCAGATTTAAAATATAAGCATATTTCTCATATATGTATATAAAATTTAGATCTAAATAAAAATTCAGATCATAACGTGATATCATATATCTCATATACAAATCATAAATCATATTGAACCTAATTTTATACCTAAATATGCAATCATATATCTCATATATGAATCATAAATCAGATCAAAATAATTTTTAGATTTATGTATGCATCTATATATCACATATATATGAACTAGAAATCGATCTAGAATAAATTTTAGATCTGTGTATGTCTTCACATATCGAATATATAAACTAAAATTAAATCTAAAATAATTTTAGATTCAAATTAATATCTATACATCTCATGTATTAAGTAAAATCAAATTTTGAAACTCTTTTAAAAAATATGTAAGTCAATTTCATATATATGAAACTCGTGGCTCTGATATCAATGTTGGAATTTCATGTCTAGGCATGCATGTGTGTTTTAAATTTATTTTTAAATAATATAATAAATAAAGATTAAAATATATTTAATTAAATTATGCATGCATAAATAAAGAACATAAGGATCTACTTCATATACTAAAATTGAACATATGCTAAATTTTATGTTAAAATTAAATATGTGATTGAATTACATATCTGTTTCATAATTTCTTTCTTCAAATTTGAATCTGAAAGAAGATAAGCTCTTTCTTAGCCGTACAAGTGCTCGACCTCTATGGATATCCACTTAGGATCAATCTGGAATAGCCCTTTTTGGTGTCAAAATTTTTTCTCCAAGAACGATCACCCTACGAATCTGAAAGAAGCCTGAACCGCGATGAATTCTTTGATCTTTTTTTGATCTTTTTTTTCTCTTCTTTTTTGCTCTCCTTCTCTTGGTTATGCAGCAATCAGGATCTAAAAATTAGTCGCAAAGAGGTGCCGCTCAAGCTTTCTTGGGCATGGAGATGATGGATGCCCAAACCCCTTTCGGTATTGGAAACAAGAGGGAGAAGAGGGAGAGGCGTAGGGAGCTCTTAGGAGGCATGTGAGCTACTGAAAATTTGATGCTTAGAGTCTTAGAGAAGGTCCCTTTAAATAGATAAAAGGTTTGAATCCTATTTAAACCAAATAGCCCCTTAATACAAGTCCTACTTGCATTAGGAATCCTTGTAGCCTTAGATTTTTGATCACCTTTAGGATATCCATGAGGTGCCAACTCTTGGTGCCTTTTAACCTACTTTCTCATACACCACATAGGGCTTAGGGGATGCCCTTGGCTGATCCCACATGCCCTCATCTAATTGGGCATGCCTAACTTGATCAAATCAAGTAGCATCCCATGCAAACAATCAAAAAATTTGATTAAGGATTAGAATATTTAATGCATATGATCTAAAATCCTAGACACCCAACAATGGAGCCCAATAAATCTAATTTATTTATATTATTAGTAGATAATTAATTCAAATTAATCTTATCAAATAAATAATTTAAGTGTAAAGAAAAAATTTGGTTCAACCATGTGCTAGCAAGATTATCCTGAACTCAATAGGATTTCTCTAAATCCAATTGAAACTTCATAAGTTCAATTACTTATTCCAAATCTAATCTCTTTGTTGTGTGATCCCATAGATTCAATTCTATCTGATAATGAGATATACCATGATCTCTATCATAGTATCATTGAAACTCTTTTTAATGGATTAGAATGATTCTACTCTAACTCATTAAGAATTGTCGATCTAGTGAGCTTTCACAATTTATTAGTGACACCTAGCAGTATGTAGTGATAACATAATAAACTGAAATAGAACCTCAAGATGTAGTTCATATGTGATTCTGTTCCTCTATCGTAAGTCCTGACTAGATGGCAGGTCATGGATAAATTATCAAACCTCATCATCAGTCATATGATAGATTCGATTAGCTCAAGTCCAATTATGATCTTCATGAATTTTTTTTATTAATCACACTGTTGTGACCATAGACTCTCGGACTTAGCCTCTCAAATTTCACAAGACTGCTCCTTTATATCAAGGTCGTTAGATTCTATCTAGATGTGCATCCTACTCTTACAGTGGACCAACTATCGTCAACATCCATTACAAGGTCTCATCGAGGTCATGTTTATATGTCAGTTAAATTTCAGCAACCTCACTACAAGTAATCGTGCCATTGCTGATCAAAGAACTATATATACAATTACAGCATCGAGACGATCACTGATAATTGAGTAAAAATCTAAATGATTTCTCGTATGGTCATGCTCAGTACTAGTTATTTTCTAACAACTATCCACACTCGTTGCTCAGTATCTCTACATTGTAGACCAGAGACTCATCTACTTCAAAGAAAGCGATCTATACATCGATCTATCTGGATCGATCATCATCCTCATGATGATACTATGATCAGAAGTATTTATGAATAATATACATGCCTCTAATTCTCAATATTTTGAGAATATGTATCAAAGTATTAATTTCATTGATGATTTAAGGATATATCAAACTTGAATGAAATAAACTTACTTTTTATTGATCAAATCAATGTTTTAAGTACAAAATTATGTCCTAAAATTATTACAATGTGTCTGCCATATTGACTTCTAGGACATACATCTAATATCAACTATATTGTTACATATATAGTGACTTCTTATATACCGCTTATATAAATAAATTAAAACATCCAAAAATATCAAATATTTAAAAGGACTCGAGGACAATTCTTAAAAACTTTAAAAACATAATTATGTACGGACACTTTAGTAATTTAAACATGTTTGTGATAATACTTGATCAAGACCCGGCCCAGACTTATATACCTATGAACTATTACAGGTCCAAAGATATATGATCTAGGTTTGGGTTTATTTAAAAATAGCCAGCCTGTTCATATATACATTGAAGGGCAAGTTTTATTTATTTATTTATTTTGCATCCTACTTGACATGAACTCAAGCCAAGCCCATAGTTAATAGTTTACCAAATTCATAATATAAATTTTACAAATATATCTCTAATGTTTTATATAAAATTGTACTGTAAGTTTCTCATTAGTGAATAATTTTAAAGTATGAACTGAATTGAGTTCTTCAAATAGTTGTATGTACTCAAGACTTGAACCAAGTCTTACTCTATGCTTGATCCAGCATGGACTAGGGTCCGGTTTCTACCTAACCCAATCCCTACCATGAATCAGACCTGCCCCAGTAAAGCACATAATTATACTTCTAATAAATATTTCGTTGAGAATAATTGGTTTACACCTGTCACTTAAAGCATCACCTGTAGCTTCAACATAAAAGGGTTTGGAAACCAATATATCTTAAATCCAATATCCAATGCTTTTAAATGCAAAGATATTCAAGGCTATTTCTATTAATCTGTAGAATATGTGAAGTATCTTCACTTGCTGGCGTAATAACTAACTAGAATTCCATACATCCTCACAAGACTAAGCAATAGATATTCATACGAAACCTAGAAGACGATTCTTGAAGAACTAAAGATACGTTCATGTAAACTTTATTAGCATAGTTAATACATTCACGCAATTTATATTTCCAAAGGACAATTCATTTAATTTGCATTTACTTTGCAACATCGTAGTTGGCTCACCTGATGCATATGACCTAAAATCTTAATATTAGATCTAAAATTCGTGGTTGGTTAATCCAATTAATTACGATCTAGCGTTCATGTTACAGGATCTCCTAATCCAAATTGAAATATATATAGACTAACTTGAGATTCTCTTTAATGTTTCCAACTTGAACATGTGTGTGTAAAGTGAAAGTGTCATGCATGTCCAAGTTCATTGTTGGGTATGGTCAGAATATCTATTGCGTCTTCCTCTAACTCCAACATACTTGACTAAAAAAATTACATCTTGGAGTTTGTTAGGGTCCAGCTTAGTTAAAATTAGCTTCTTGTTGGGGACTGGGTACAAGTGTACGTACTTGAGTATTGAACTCTATATAATAGATTCTGCTACATAGGAGTCAAATTAACACTTTTTTCAAGTTGAGCACTAAAAGCTCAGCTACATGTGGTAACAGGTTTCTTGGAAATCCCTTCGCATATATAGTTGATTCACCTAACTAAAAATTCAACGGTAGATTAATTCTAATTTAGTTAATTTATGGCATATTTAATAGGTATATCTTTTGTGGTACATAGTATGCAGAATTCATGGTGCATGTATTGAAGTATAAATGACATTAGCAATTTATCAAATAGGTTTCCTTAAAGTAATATCCAAAATTTCCTAGAAAAATAACTAAACATAATTTCCTAAAGTACAACATACTTAGAAACTAGAGTAGACCTTGGTATACCAGAGTACATGAAGGCCAAGTCATCTAAGTAGTTTCCATATGATACTAGCTGTGACTCATTTCATGAACTCTGAATGGTCTAGTTCTTGACTCATGTTAAGTTGTTAAATGCTCTCTTGAACCATTTCAGTCTTAACATGAAACCCATTTTACCGATGTTAATTCAAACATTCATATAATTATGTAAAATATGGAAATTCATCATTGGTTCAATCCATGTATTCTAAAGAGGTAAGTATTTAAATAGAAAACTATCACACCATAGATTAATTATTAGGTTTGTATAAAATTTATATAGTACAAGGTTTTGCTATACAAGATAAGCTCACAGCAGATAGTGCTAGAATTAAGAAGTGATAATAGTATTACAATATAAAGTAAGTCCACAGTAAATAGTGCTAAAATCAAATTGTGATAATTGCACTATAATATAGGGTAAGTCTAAATAGTGCTAGAATCAATAAACGATAGTTTTACATATTTGAATGGATTTGACTTAGTCTAACATCATTTTTGAGAATCAATTACTGCTTTATTAGCTTGATCTTATGGAGAAGATTGCTTTCCTCTAACATACCCCACAAGATAGTGGATCCATCAAAGACACCAATCTTGGACCATAAAAACTTGAAATGAACATGTGAGAGAGATTTTGTGAGAGCATCAACTAGCTGATCAAGTGTGGATATGTGAATAACACAAAAAGCCATCATTCATCTTTTGTCGAATAAAATGATAGTCAAGAGCAACATGCTTCATTTTGAAGTGAAAAGTTGGATTGGCATAGATGTATGTTGCTCCAGGATTATCATAATAGATGATTAGTGGATGAAAAGAAGAAACACCAAGTTCCAACAATAAAGACTCAACCTATGCAATCTCTGTTGGAATTCGAGATTTGGGGCATGCATGTGTGTTTTAAAACTTATTTCTAAACACCGCAGTGGAATATAAGATTAAAACACTTTTAATCTGAATCATGCATGCATAAAAATATAAAACCACAAGAATCTAATTCATGTGCTGAAATTGGCAAATGCTGAAATTCAGATTGTGACCAATTCACATACCTATTTCGCAATCCCTTTCTTCAAATCTGAAAATGAAAGAGAAAAGATTTTTCTAGCCGCACAAGTATCCGACCTCTACGAATATCCATTCGGGATCAGTCTGAAACAGTCCTCTAGAATTTAAATTTTTTCTCTAAAAAAATTCAGCCTGCCGAATCTGAACGAAGCCTGGATCGTGGTCAACACTTGATCTCTTCTTTGATCTTCTTCTTCTCCTCTTCTCTAAGCTTTCTCCTTATTTTGTGCTGCTGCTAGACACCAGAAACCAGCAGCAATTGGGGCATCAAACACCCTTGGCGTGGAGAACTTGGGATGTCCCAAGTGTGGGGGCGTGTGGGACGCCCAAGGGAGAAGGAGAAGGGAGAGGAAGAGAGGGCATGGGGAGAGCTTTTGGGCATAAACGGTTGCTGGTTTGGATGATCTAGGGACCTTAGGGGAGATCTCTTTAAATAGGCACGAGGAGAATCCTATTCAATCTCATAATACAAGTCCTACGTGCATTGAGTTTCCTAATAACTTAAGTTATTTAACTTACATTAGGAATCCTATTAGGCACCAACTCTTGGAGCTCTTAAGCTGAATTAAACTGACCCTCTTTTGCACCCAAAGGATGCCCCAAACCAGATTAATAAGCCCTCTAATCATAGGACACGCCCAACTTGATCAAATCACTATCAAGGAAAGTTAATTAGGAACTTGCACCCTAATTTAATTGATCCATAACCTTAGACATCTAACAATTGAAGTCTCATGAATCTTATTCATGTAAGTTATTAGTAGATAATTAATTTTGAATTATCTTATCAAATAAGAAATCTCAATGAAAAGAGGAATTGGGTCCAATCATGTGCTAGCAAGGTTACTTTGAACCCAATCGGATTTCTCTAAATCCAATTGACACTTCATAAACTCAATTACTAATTTCAGACCAAATCTCTTTATTGTGTGACCCCATAGGTTCAATTCTATCTAATAGTAAGATATACAATGATCTCTATCAAAGTATCATTGAAACTCTTTTCAATAGATCGGAGCAATTTCACTCTAACTCATCAAGGATTATCGATCTAGAACAATCCTAGTGAGCTCTCACAATCCATCAGTGATACCTAGTAGTATATAATAGCAACCCAGTAAAATTGAAATGAACCTCTAGGTGTAGTTAATGTGTGATTCAGTCCCTCTATCATGAGTCTCGACTAGATGGCAGGTCATGGATAAATCATCAAATCTCAACATCAGTCATATGATAGATTTGATTAGCTCAAGTCCAGTTGTGACTTTTATGAAATTTTTTTTTCATCAATCACACTACTGTGGCCACAGATTCTCAGACTTAGCTTCTTAAATTTCATAGGACTACTTTTTTTATCAAGATTGATAAATCCTATCTTGATATGCACCTTACCCTTACAGTAGATCAATTATCGCCAACATCCACTATAAGGGCTCATTGAGATCCATGTTTATATATCAGTCAAACTCCAGCAGCCTCACTATGGATAGTAGTACAATCTTAGAGCAAAGATCATTTACACAACTACAGCATCGAGATAATCACTGACGATCGAGTAGAAATCTAAGTGATCTCTCATATGGTCACGCTCAGTACTAGTTATTCTCTAACAACTACTCGCACTTGTCGTCCAGTGTCTCTACACTGTAGACTAGAGATCTGTCTATTCAAAGAAATGATCCATCTATTCAGATCGATCACCGTCCTCATGATGATCCTATGATCAAGAGCATTTAGGAATTAAATACATGTCTCTAATTCTCAATACTTTGAGAATATGTATCGAAATTAATTTCATGGACGATTTACGGACACATCACATTTGAATGAAGAATAAATTTATCATTTTATTGATCAAATAATGTATTAAGTATAAAATTATATTCTAGAGTTATTACAATGTGTCAGCCATATTGACTTCTAGGATATATATCTAACAATCTCAGCGGTAGCATTGGCAATAGCTCAGTATTTAGCCTCGGTTAAGGAGCGAGCAACAAATTTTTGCTTCCTAGAACTCCTTAAGATTGGGTTGACACCAAGATAAACAAATAACTAGAGGTTGAAGTATGATCATCAAGATTTCCAACACAATTAGTTAGCATAGGCTTGAAGGTTGAGACATGAGTTGCATTTAAAATGCACACCATGATATAAGGTCCCTTTAAGTACCTAAGTAGATATTTGAGAATTGCCATGTGAATTGAGTCTAGCTAGTGCATAAATTATGACAGCTTGTTGACAACAAAAGCAACATCAGGCCACGTAAGAGATGAATATTGAAGAGAGCCAACTCATTGTCTATATTTAGTTATGTCAATGGATGAGGAGCCACTGAACAAGAAAATAGACATTGAGGTAGCCAATGGAGTAAAGACTACTTCGGCACCAAGCATGTTGGATCACTCCAATAAGTTCGTGACATATTCATGTTGAGGAAGAAAGAGACCATCAGCAATTGGTGTGACTTCGACATCAATAAAATAATCAAGCTGGCCCAAATCCTTGATAGAAAATCTCCTGAAAAGAGAGTCAATAAACTTAGATAAAAAGAGAGTCCTTACCAGTAAGTATCAAGTCATTAACATAAACTAGTAAATAGACAAGAACACCATGTCGACTAAAGATGAAAAGAGAGGGATCAGCCCTGATTGATGAAAATCGCTTTTAAGTACAAAGGCACTTAGGGCTTTGTACCAATCATAAGGAGCTTGTTTGAGGTCATAGATGGCCTTTCGAAGATGACAAACATGAGCAAGAAGATCTTTATGAATGAAGGCAGGCGATTGTTGCATATATACTTCATCAAAGAGTGTTCCTTGTAAAAATGCATTGTCAACATCTAGTTGACGAAGCGGTCATTAACGAGAGAGAGCAATGGAAAGCACCAGTTTGATTGTTACAAGATTTATGACAGGATTGAAGGTTTCATGGAAGTCAATCTTGGGGCATGGATGAAACCCTTTAGCGACAAGGCGTGCCTTATCGTGAGCAATAAAACCATTGAAATTCTATTTGATATGAAAGACCTATTTACAATCAATAATATTTGTATAGGCCCCATGGAATAAGTTCCCACATACCATTGCGAATAAGTGCATTGAACTCATCACACAACTTCCCATCATTGAGGATCCTAAAAGTTTTAGATGCATAAGTGTGTTCAATAAAGTCAGGTATTGAGTGTTTTGTTACAGAGAAAAATTTTTGGTTTGAAATATTATTTTGGCTCCTGGTGACCATAGGATGGGTCCATTAAGGTGGGTGAGAGAGCTGAGTGAAGGGTTATTCGATGCTGGCTAGGGGATGGAAGGGTCAAACAAATCTTACTGAGAGAGAGATGAAGAATCACCTATGTAGTTCAGTTCTGCTGTAGACCTGAATTGGAGCTACACTGTGCTTCTAGCTGGACATTAATATTTGGCAAGCTAGTAGCCTTAGAAGGAATCATAGGAGAGATAAGAATAGCTAGAGGCATTGAAGACATTGCGAGACACCAAAAAGAGAAACTTGAACTTGTGACATGTGGGAGATGGGTAGATTGAGTTGTAGAAGGAAAAAATGGACTCATAAAAAATAACATGACGTGAAATATAGAACCTATGAATGATGGGATCATAAAAATGAATGCACTTTGAGATTTAGAATAATCAAGAAGAATATATGGATGTAAACAAGGAACTAATTTATGCTGATTATAGTGTGAGCTCAGATGTGGTGCTCTCAAGCCTTGAGAACACAAGAGAGGAGGTCAAGAGATCAAGGGAGCAAGCCAACAGAAGAATCAGCCAGGATAGAGCTGCTGCAGCATCTTAGTCGACTCACTCTGAGACTAGGTCGACTAAGTGCTCAATCCTAGGTGAGCCAACTCAGTTTTAGGTGAGCCCACTTAGTCTCAATATGAGTCGACTCAATTTTTGGACAGAAGCTGCTTGAGATTCTATTTGGATCTAGGATCAGGTTTGATCCTAGGTGACTTAGGACCTTGGTTGGAGAGGTCTTAAGGGGCCAATCCATGGTTTGGACAAGGATTAAATCCAAGAGGTGAGTGCATGGTAAGATATGGGTGTACATGGGCTTGGAGAGTGCATCACATTGGGTTAGCTATTTGGAAGTTTGTTGAGCTTTGGGCTTGATCTTTTTGTATAGATATATATACATGTAACTAGGTCAAGGTTTGATTGTATGCTGAATATAGAAAAAAATAAAAGCTCTTTCTCCCAAGAGCACTCCTCTTCTCTTTTTCTCTTTCTCTCGAAGCTAGGGCATCGTTGATCATCCTTGTTCTTGATTGTTTGCACTTCCACATCTTGGTGCTCTCTCTTCGGTTGCTAGCTAATAACCAAGTTCTTATGCATGATCCATGAACATCCCCAACAATTGGTATCCGAGCAGGATTGCATGAAAGAAAGAAGGAATGCACCTAGGGTTTCTGCATCCAATATCTTTGGCACTAGGTTTTATCCTAAAACTCTTCTTTATCTTCTTCGTGGTGATCTCCGGGTTGAGGTGGAGAGGTTCTGCACATGGAAGAGATGAAAGAGAAGGTGTTAGGGTTGTTTTAGTGTGTGATTGTAGAAGGGTGCTAGGGTCACAGATTTGCTTGATTGTGGTAATGGCTTCAAGTGGATTCAAGGTGGACTTCGAGAAGTTTGATGGCAAGAAAATTTACCCTATGGTAGTAAAGGATAAAGGATTTGCTAATTCAGTAAAGGATCTACAAGATCTTGGTAAGAAAGTGACTAGAAAGGATCAATGCTGAGGACTGGAAGGAGTTGGAAGAAATTGCTTTAGCATCATGAGGATGTGCTTGGCTAACCAGATGTTGTCCGAGGTATGTACAGAGACTACTGCAAAGAGGCTCTGGATGAGACTGGAGAATACATATATGGAGAAAAATATGATAAATAAGCTGTGATTGAAGAAATAGTTGTACAGTCTGAGGATGTCCAAAGGAGGAGATCTCGTTGCTCAAATTTAGAGGTTTCATCAAGTCTATTCAGAGATGATGAGTCTGGATGTGAAAATAGAAGAGGAGGATGGGGCATTGTTGCTGCTATGTTCTCTCCTAGGATTGTATGATAGCCTTATAACAACCTTAGTTTGCGGGAAGGAGATCTTAAACTATAAAAAGGTTGTTGGAGTGCTCAAATCTAATGAGCAAAGGGAAAATATCTGCAAAAAAAATCCTAGCTCTAAGGTTTTGGCTGTGAATGAGAGGTAGCGAAGATCAAAGGAGAAGGTTAGGGGTAAATTCAAGGACACGTCGAAGTCTCGAGATCAGAAGAAAGCCTGAAAGTGTTCAAGTGCCATCAAACTAGGCACTTGAAAAAGAATTGTCCTTTTTGGAAATCAGAGAAGGGAAGGCTAGCAAAAGTGATGATACGACATCTATGAGCAGTGAGAAAAATCTACTGATAGTAACAGATAGTTCCATAAAGTGTGATACTACATGGATATTGGATTCAGCATGCTCACATCACTACACATCTCATCGAGAGTGATTTGCTACATACATGAAGATCGATGGAGGAAGTGTGAGTCTTAGTGATTATCACCCTTATAAGGTGGCCGGAGTTGGCACTGTTAAGGTGAGAATATACGATAGGATCATTCATACATTATCAAATGTCAAGCATGTGCTGGAGTTAAAGAAGAATTTGATATCTTTGGGCTACTTGGAGAAGCAGGGATTTGTTTTTAGTAGTCAGTTGGGGAGTGGATGCTTGAAGATTACCAAAGAAGTTTTAGTGGTGATGAGAGAAAGAGACTAAGCAATAATCTCTATCAGATGGAAGGCTCAGTGGTGACTGATAGTGGGAAAGTGCTTGCAACGATATAGGAGGAACAATTGATGTATCAGCTGTGGTACTATCGGATGGATCATAAGATCGAGGGCTCACGGAGTTAAGTAGAAGAGGTATGATCCCAGTCCTGAAGAAGGAGGGCAATGATTTATGTGAGCGATACATTTTTGGCAAATAGCATAGGGTGAAGTTTGCCAATAGTACCAAGCACAGTGAAGGAGTGCTAGATTTGGTGCACTCAGATATATAGGGACCGGCTCCGGTATCAGCTAGAGGTAGGATAAGATTCTTTGTCACATTCATTTATGATTACTCAAGGAAGATGTGGCTATATCTGATTAGAAAAAATCAGAGGTATTCTTCAATTCAGAGCTTAAAGAGCTGAGATAGAAAAGGAGATAGAAAAATATGTGAAGTGCCTTAGGTCAGATAATGGAGAAGAATATACAAGCTTGAAGTTCAAGAGATACTGTGAGGAGAATGGCATCAAATACCATTATACAATGAAGATGACCCCTCAGCAGAATAGTGTTGCGAAGAGGATGAACTGGACACTGATGGAGAAGGCATAGAGTTTGAGGCTGTAGACATCACTTCCAAAGTCTTTTTGGGGTGATGCCATAGTTTTTCATTATTTTTTTGTTAACAGATCCCCTCATCGTAAGTTGAATAGAGGCATTCCAGAGGAGGTCTGGAGTGAGAAGAAGGTGGAGCTTGGCCACCTGAGGGTTTTTAGTTGCCCAGCCTATGCACATATAAAGGCAACTGAAGGAACAAGTTAGACCCAAAGTCTCAGAAGATGACATTCATCGGGTATGCACAAGAAGTCAAAATATACATACTATGGGACTCTCAAGCATAGAGGTTGGTGATCAGTAGAGATGTTATTTTGATGAAAGAGTATCTTGGAGAGGCCGAGGAGTTCAAATGGAGCTGGAAAACTGAAGATGGATAGTGGAGCTCAATCACAAGCTAAGGACATGCAGTCTACTTCCACCTATAGGAGTATACCTATTGAGGTGGAGTTGGGTAGGAGAGATTTTACTTAGATGGAGGACCAGCATGGAGAGCCAGCTATTCAGATGGAGGTGTAGGAGTCACAGACATTAGGTGGGAGGAATGCATAAATGGAATAGCTAATGGTCTACCAAGAGGTGCTCGAGCTATCGATTCTAAGTGGGTGTTTACATAGAAGGAGGCACTTTAGAGCAAGGTGGAGTTAGATTCAAGGTAAGACTTGTTGCCAAAAGGTACTCTTAAAGAGAGGGACTGGACTACACTGAGGTATTCTCTTCAGTAGTGCGTCATGCTTCAATCCAGATATTGCTGTCACTTGTAGCTCAGCATAATATAGAGTTGGAGCAGATAAATGTGAAGATGGCATTTTTACATAGAAGCCTAGAGGAGAGGATCTACATGAAGCAACCAGATGGTTCATTCAGTTTGGATTGGAAGAAAGATATATTTACTCAAGAAGTCTCTCTATGGTTTGAAGCAGTTACTCCGTCAGTGGTACAAAAAGTTTGATACTTTATTTGAGTCTTGGATTCTCTCGATGTGGACATGATAGCTATATGTATGTAAAGGATGTGGATGAAGATGATGCATTGTACTTGCTTCTATATGTGGACGATATGCTCATTACCAGCAGGAGTGCCAAAGCAGTGGATGAGTTGAAAGGTGCATTGTCTGTAGAATTTGAGATGAAGAATTTGGGTCCAACCAGGAAGATACTCGGCATGGAGATTTGTTGAGATAGGATCCGGGGTATTCTCCACTTGTCACAGGGAGGATACATCAGTAAGATGTTGGAGAGGTTTGGGATGGAAAAGACCAAACCAGTTGGAACATCTTTAGCTAGTCACATGGCTCTGTCGAAGCAGTAATGCCCTCAAACAGAGAAAGAGAAAGAGTACATCGAAAGGATCTCCTATACCAGTGTCGTGGGAGTGTGATGTATGCTATGTATGTTACAGGCCTGGCATAGCATATACAGTGATCCAGGTGAGTAGATACATGACCAATCCTGGAAAAGAGTACTGAAAGGCACTGAAGTGAGTTCTTCGGTATCTACAAGGAATCCGAAATCTTGGTCTGACTTTTGAGCAGCAAGGAGGATGTGGGAGAATGTATGGTGATGCAAGTGATGTTTTAGATCCTCTGGAAGGTTTTGTGGATGCTGTCTGTGCAGGTGATCGGGACATGAGGAAGTCAACCACTAGGTATGTTTCAACATGTATGGTGGGCTGGTTTTGTGGAGATCAACCTTTCAACCAATCACAGCCTTGTCTTCCATAGAGGCCGAGTATATTAGGATTATAGAGGTGGCAAAGGAGGGTCTTTGGCTCAAAAGACTCATCGGGGAGATGGGGGTAGAGCAAAAGATAGTGTTACTTCGTAGTGATAGTCAGAGTGCCTTGCATTTAGTTCAGAACCCAGTCTATCATGCTAGGATAAAGCATATAGACATGAGGTACCACAGGATCAGAGAGCTGGTAGAGGAAGAAGAAGTGGGGCTGGTAAAAGTTCATACAAAGAAGAATCAATCGGATGCACTTACAAAGATTCTTCCTCGGGATAGCTTTGATACATGTGTGGCATGGATGGGTCTGAAGGATAAAGCTGAGTTCACAAAGGCTTGAGAGCACCAACGTGGAGATTGTGAGCTGAGGTATGGCACTCCCAAGCCTTGAAAACACAAAAGAAGAGACCAAGGGATCAAAGGAGTAAGCCAGCAGAAGAATTAGCCAGGATAGGGCTGCAACAGTATTTTAGTCGACTCACTTTGAGACTAGATCGACTAAGTTGAAGGTTAGTCAACTCAGTCTCAGAAGTGAGTGGACTATGTCTCAAATAGAAGCCAGACAGAAAGTAGGGTTTCAAAAACCTGAGGTCGACATATAAGTGAGTCGACTCGATCCCAAGTGAGCCAACTCAGTCTCAACATGAGTCAACTTAGTTTTCGGACAGAAGCTATTCGAAATTCTATTTGGATCTAGGATCGAATTTGATCCTAAGTGACTTAGAGTCTTGGTTGGAGAGGTCTTAAAGGGCTAATCCATGTTTTGGGTAAGGATTAAGTCCATGGGGTGAGTGCATGGCAAGCAATAGGTGTACATGGGCTTGGGAGTACATCACATTAGGTTAGCTAATTGAGAGTTTTATTGAGCTTTGGGCTTGATCCTTTTGTACAGGTATATATACATGTAACTAGATCAAAGATTGATTGTATGCTGAATATAGAAAGAATAAAAGCTCTTTCTCCCAAGAACACTCCTCTTCTCTTTCTCTCTTTCTCTCGAAGCTAGGGCATTGTTGATCGCCCTTGTTCTTGAGTATTTGCACTTACACATCTTGGTGCTCTCTCTTCAGTTGCTGGCTAATCACTAGATTCCCACGCATGGTCCATGATCATCCCCAACACATAGGATGTAAACAAGGAAAACAAGAGCACCCAAAGATTTGAAGTTTATATTAATTTAGTGTTTCTTGAAAGAGTGCTTTAAAGGGAGATTTGTCATGAAGTACTATGGTGGATAAGCAATTAATTAAATAGGCAGTAGTGATAAGTACAAAAGATCAGAAGTGTAGAGAAAAAGAAACTTGATATAAGAGTGTTAGCTCCATTTCAACAATTTGATAATTACGTCGTTCAGCAATCTCATTATGTTCAAGTGTATGGGGAGGGAATGAGTAATAAGAAAAGCCATGAGTGAGAAATAAATTCTTAAGCTTCTAAAATTCACCCCCACGATCTGCAAAAATGGAAACAATGAGAATGTGAAAATATTTTTCAATAAGATTTTTTAAATAAGAAAAAATTTGAGAGACATCAGATTTATTTTCAATGGGATATATCCATAAATACTTTGTGAAGTGATCAACAAAAATAACAAAGTAGGTGTAGCCATCAATTAAGGTAATAGATGTTGGACCCCAAACATCACTAAAGATCAAGTCAAGAGGACCACGACTCATTAAACTAGAATAAAAAAGATAATTATGAATTTATTGCAAGAGCAACAAAAACATGACAATGACAACTTAGATAAAAAAGTAGATAAAGAGAAATTGTTGACAATATTATTAAATATTTTGAGAGAGGGATGCCCAAGATGACAATGCTAATTATGAAGTGATGCCTTAACACTAGCCAAAGCCTTTGGGCATGTTGTATTAGCCCATGTAGAGAGTGGAAGTTTATAGACATCATTTTTATTCAGATCATGCACAAGAATAGCCCTGCATGAAGATCCTTCACCAAAAAACAAGAAGCAAAGTACTCAATGGAAATATTATTTGATTAGCAAAATTTAGCAATAGAAATTAAATTTTGCTAAACTAAAGGAACACAAAGAATTTGATTTAATGAAAAAGTGGTAGAAGAAATTTAAAGTTGAGTGGAACCAATGTGGATATAGGCAAATCTAACCCATCACCTATTAAAAGTTCATCATGACCATTATACTCAGATCGAAGGGAGAGATTATGTAGATCCTTCGTAACATGATGTGACACAATGGAATCAATAAGCCATTCAGAGTTGGTAAGAATAGAAGAGGATACATGATTGGCACTTGGCTTAGAAGATTTGTTAGAGGGCCTCCCATGCAAACGGTAGCAATTTTTAGCATTATAGCCCAGTTTATCACAAAATTAGCAGATGAGCTGATTATTTTGGTTAAACGAGGGCCACCTTGGCTTGTAAAGCCCCATTGAGAGAAATTTTAGAATTAAAAATAGAATGATTTTTGCGATAAGAGAAGTTGCGATCATTGCCACCTTTGAAATTATCGAAGACACGAGTGGAACCCTTGAAATCATGCATAGAGTGTGCTGTGGCTATAGACAGATCAGTCTCATTAGACTCTTGCTGAGTGAGATAGTCCTCATATTCTATAAGTTTGTCATGGAGCTCTTCAAATCATATGACTGATTCTTGAGCACAAATTGCCGCAAAGATTTTTTGAACTCAGAGCCAAGGCCATTGAGTGTATAAATTATCATATCATCATCATCAATGAGGGTATTGGTAAGAGCCAAGTTTGTTAGATTTTGGCACCTTAAATTCTATCCATGGCAGCAAAACCCACAGTAGTGGAGCCCAAATAAAGGAGCCCATGCAGGCCAATTAAGCGCGTAGGGGCAGAGACACAACTCAATGTAGGCATGCAGCTCGGGCGCATGCACATGGCCTAGTGCAAGATGCACGGTCCATGCATCGATGTGTGCAATCCAATGGTGGGAAAGCATGCGCAGACATGATCTAACGGTTCTGATTGCTGAGTGGGTGTGATCAGATGACCAGGAGTGTGATGTGCATGATCAGATGGTCGTGGAGGCTTTGCAGATGTGATTAGAGACTTTCGGAGTTCTGTTTGGAGTTTGAGTCCTAACATTTGGGACTCCTATATGTGGCCTAGATGTGGATTCAGGCTGTCAAAAGAGAAAGCAATCGAGATAATTAGTGTGCTAGTAGGCAGCAGACAGCAATGGCAGAGAGTAGTTGTGGAGCACAAAGAGTAGCCGAGAGTATCTTGGGGATGGCCGAGAGTTCTGAGAGAGCGTGGGAGTGGCTATGAGCATAGGGGCAGAGGTTGAGGCATGATGTAGCAGCTGAGTGTATCATAGGAAGTATCTAAGGACGTCGAAGATCTTAGAACGGCAAGCCTATAAGAGAGTCTCCTTGAAAGAATTGTGAGAGTTTTGTGACGGTTGTACTTCTTATTGAAAGAGAGAGATTTATGAGAGTTGAGAGTGTGTGATATCCTCTTGTATTTATTTTTTTATAGTGAAGCTTGCATGCCCACGGAGGTAAGCCTTGGCTAATCCACATATTTGATTGTATCCTTTTATTTATTTCTTCTTTCTTTCTATTGCAGTGTTAACACCATCATCAATATTGAGATCTTGGGTGGAGGGATCCATTTTCTGTACTCATGAAGAATCCTCCCGAACAAATGGTATCAGAGCATCAGATTGTCCGAGTTATGGTGGTGTTGATCGAAATTGAAGAAGATGAAAAAATCAAGCTCAATCAAGATGGAGATCAACCGATATATTGGAAAGAGTAATTTTTTCTATGGCTAGCAAGGGTGAAGAATATGCTCATCCAACCGGGATTGATCGATGCTCTCTTATGCGAGGAGAAGCTGACTACCATGGAAGATACCAGTTGGAGTCCAGTGCGAGGTGGGGCTCTAGGAGAAGATAGATCGAGCACGAGAGGAGAGAATCGGGAGGATGATAGGCAATGTCATCAGGGGGCTACCTCGAGTAGGTCTCAGATCATGCAGGTTACAACATATGATGGAAATGGGATTGAGCAGCTTGGCTCGACTCCCATGTTTGCCCATCTATGAGTAGCCAAGTATTTACCCCAAGGCATGAAGGTAAGGTCATCCAAAAGCTCTTAAAGTTAGATGAAGGCCGAATATCAAGTCGAAATGAAGATTATTTATTTGGTACCTCAAATTTGACCCACAGCAGTAAAATCCACAACAGTGAAGCCTAGATGGAGGAGCCTATGTAAGCCAGACAGGCATGCATGCTTAGAGACATGGCCCAGCATGGGAACATGGCCCAGACTATGATTCACCATGCGGTCCACGCACATGGTCTACCATGCCATGCAGGAGGTGGATGCATGGTCCACGCACAGATGTGTGCAATCCAACGGTGGGCAAGCATGTGCAGGCATGATCTGACAATTTTAGTTGGCGAACGGGCATGATCGGATGGCCAGGAGCGTGATGTGCGTGATTGGATGGCCGTGGAGGCTCTACAGACATGATCAGAGGCTTCTGGAGTTCTATTTGAAATCTGAGTCCTAAAAGGAGCCATGTCAGGACTCCTATACGCAGCCTGGATGCGGATTTAGGCTTTCAAAAGAGAGAGCACTCGAAAGAATAGTGTGGTAGTAGGCAGTAGCAACAGAGAGCGATTGTGGAGCTCAGAGAGCTGCTAAGAGTATCCTGAGAATGGTCGAGAGCTCTGAGAGAGCATGGGAGTGGCCAGAGCACAGGGGCAGAAGCTGAGGCTTGATGTAGCAGTCAAGAGAATCATAAGAAGCATCCAGGGACATCAAGGATCCTGATACGGCAGGCCTATGAGAGAGTCTCCTTGGAGGAGTTGTGAGAGCTTTTGTGAGGATTGTACTTCTTATTGAAAGAGAGAGATTTATGAGAGTTAAAAGTGTGATCTCTTCTTGTATTTATTTCTTTCATAGTGAAACTTGCATGCCCTATGAAGTAAGCCTTGGACTAATCCACATATTTGATTGTGCTCTTTATTTTATCTCTTCTTTCTTTCTATTGTGGTGTCAACACCATCACTGATATTGAGATCCTGAGCAGAGGATCCATATTCCATACTCTTGAGAGATCCTTCCCAACAAGTTCATCTGTAATAGATTTGAGAATTTATAAATACTCTGAGATAGATCTAGAACCATGAATTATTTGGAGAGTTGAACCTTCAAGTTCATGATTCATGATCTAGACTTGTTAGTATAGAGACGAGCTAACTTATCTCAGGCTTGTTGTGAGGTAGAAGCTGGAGCAATCAAAGGAAGAGTAATTTCTGATATAGATGCAAAGAAGGCATTGAGTAAGAGTTGATCTACTTGGGTATGTCAATGGTTGCTCCCTATCCATTACCAACTATTACTTAGAATAATGCTCTGATACCATAAAGAGGCAAGTATTTGAGTAGAAAACTATCACAACCACAGATTTATTATATTAGCACCACAATATAAGATAAATTCATAGCAAATAGTGCTAGAATTAAGTTATGATAATAATACTACAATACAAGGTAAATCACAATAAATAGTGCTAGAATCAATGAATGATAATTTTATTATATTTGAGGAAAACTATCACACCAATAGATTTATTATATTTGTAGCGTAAGGTTTTGCTATACAAGGTAAGTTCATAGTAGGTAATACTTGAATCAAGGAGTAATAATAGCACCACAATATAAGGTAAGTTCATAGCAAATAGTGCTAGAATCAAGCTGTGGCAATAGTACTACAATACAAGGTAAATCACAATAAATAGTGCTAGAATCTATGAATGATATTTTATTATATTTATGAAAAACTATCACACCTACGAATTTATTATATTTATAGCATAAGGTTTTGCTATACAAAGTAAGTTCATAGTAGGTAATACTTGAATCAAGGAGTGATAATAGCACCACAATATAAGGTAAGTTCACAGTAAATAGTGCTAGAATCAAGCTGTGATAATAGTACTACAATAAAAGATAAATCACAATAAATAGTACTAGAATCAGTGAATGATAATTTTATTATATTTGTAGAAGACTATCACACCCATAGATTTATTATATTTGTGGCATAAGGTTTTACTATACAAGGTAAGTTCACAGTAGGTAATACTTGAATTAAGGAGTGATAATGGACCATAATATAAGGTAAGTGTACAGCAAATAGTGCTAGAATCAAGCTGTGATAATAGTACTACAATACAAGATAAATCACAATAAATAGTGTTAGAATTAATGATGACAATTTTACATATTTGAAAGGCCTGACTTATCACTTAGGATTAATTACTGCCTTATTAGCTTCATCTTGTGGAGAAGATTGCTTTCCTCTGACATATTCTTCATTCTAATTTTTAGACTTTGAGACCCGAGTAAGATTTATAGGACCACAGATTCATATTATAATCTATAAAAAGCCCTCCTTTTGTTTAAGGTTCCCCACGTGAGATACAAGAGATACATTCTAGGGCATTAAGATAAAAACCCCATTCCTTTGCAAGCATATAGAAAAACTGGAAGAGATGAGTACATGGAGAGGTGATGTGGTAGGATTCACGTTACTACTCTTGTTGGTTGCCAACCCACAGCTTTTATCTACAGCTGGAAGGCCATCAGCATGGCAGACGCCGCTCATTGAGACAAGTTTGTTATCGAATCCCCTCCAAAAAGGTCCAGTAACACCCTCCGGTCCCTCGGGTTGCACTAGTTCCCCAATCATGATTGGCCCATGCCCAGGCCCACCAAAGCCATTAGTATGATTGGAATCTCTATGATGATAAGGACTAAGCAAATGCTTAGAAGCTATATATTGCTTGGAGGTAGAGTGATGTTTGCTTCTCTCTTGTCAAAACCCATATAGGGTTCAAGTTCATAATTTGATGGTTCCCATGGACCTCTAATAATTTTCCTTTTTTTTGAAATAAATCCACTTATCTTTGGGTTAGGTGGGTTGTTTGTTATGTATGTGTGCTTTGAGACAGAGAGTAATTTAAGACATTGATATTCTAATAAATACAATATTTCTATGGTGATACAAACTTTTCTTGGGAAAAAAATATGGTGATACATACAGTGAGAATCTAGCCTCAAAATTTGATAGAAAAGATAGCTATAGCAACCAAGTTGAAAATTATGGAAGTGTTTCTAGAACGATATGCTATCCGGAGTAGATTGATCGTGCTCGCCGAAGACTCAAAACTAACCGCAAATGTAAAAAAATATTTATGAATATTTATAGGCAACTACGAGAAGAGTACAAAAAAAACAAGCAATGGACTTCTACGGTATTGATCACCCATTTGCATAAAAACTTGGTGAACAACTAAATAATTAAATTGAATTTCCTTGCATGCGATTTTTTTTAGCATGAATGCAAGTTTTGTGCATGCACACGAATTTTTTTAATAAATATGCACATGCATTTTTTGCATAAGTGAAACCCTTTTGTGCATATGATTTCAATAAATTGGGGGAAAAAGAAGGCTAAAGAAAGATGGAGTAAACTAAGAATCGTATTTGGAAAAAATCATTAGTTTTGCCACTCATTGAGCCAATAAACAAATTTTCAATAGATAAAAGAATAAAGTAGTTCTTCATTGATTTAATCCTATTTGCATCGGTTTGATCAAAAGATTTTGCTCTTTTCTTCTTGTTGATATCCTTTGCGATGGCATTGAAGTCCATCTCTTCCTCTCACTTGCTTGAGAACACCAAAAAGAATGGAGGAGAGGATTTTTAATTGCTTTTAATTAAAAAGAATCATGATAATTAAAGTAAAAGTAAATCTTTCCTTTTTTAACTGATGCCAACTTTTTCACTTATATTTATTTGTAAGGTATTTAATGGGTAGATGATTTTATATTTCAAATAAATCTTTCTTTTCAACTAATGCCAACTTTTTCACTTATTTTTATTTGGAAGGTTTTAATGGGCAGATGATTTTATATTTCAAAGAAATCTTTCCTTTTTAAGTAATGCCAACTTTTTCACTTATATTTATTTGGAAGGTTTTTAATGGGTAGATAATTTTATATTTCAAAATCCCACTCCTAAAATCATGAATGACATGGAGAAGATTTTTAATTGATTTATATTAAAAAGAATCCTATTTAGTTAAGAAATGATAAATCTTTAATTTTTTTTGTTTTAACCAATGCCCTTTTTTTTACTTAGGTTGAAATCAGATCAGATACGGATCGAATATTAGCATATCCATATCCACATTTATTTTATCTGATGAATACTAATATGTATATAGATATTATTTAAATATAAAAATTTATATCTATATTTATTTTAAATGGATATGGTATAATTTGGATACTGAAAGTGATATATCCAGAATACTTCATCCACCGTGATGCTGGCACCTCAACAGCAGACCAACATGAGTCTTTGTAGCACTACAAGAAAATAGGGTTTTAGTAACCACAAAATCGATTGCTAAATAGCAAAAATCGATTGCTGATTTATTTTACGACCGATACATATCAGTTGCAAAAATTCTAATCGTAAAGACTTTACAACTGATTTTATCAGTCGCAAAATTTTATAATCAATTTTATGATCAAAATAAAAAAATTAATTAAATTTTATGACCAATTTAGCGATTGAAATAAAATTATTAACTATTTTGCAACCGATTATCGATAAAAAATTAAATAAATTGGTTGCTAAGTTTTTATTAAAATATTTTCTACTTAAATAATCAATCACAAAATCAATCATAATTATTTTTATAATATTTAATTTTTAAAATTGATTGTAAAATCGATTGCTAAATTTATTAAAAATTATTAAAATCAAATCGACTTGAAAATCGATCTCAAAATCGATTGCTAATTTTTTAAAATATTTTATTTTAAAAAATTGATC